>JABFDZ020000040.1:7096181-7111297 GCA_019775955.2 Pollimyrus isidori | reverse complement strand
CCGGGCAACTTAGCTCCTGGGATCATTGGAACACGCAAACCCCTCCACCACGATAAGGTGTCGGCTCCAGGAGGGGTCTTAAAACATATAGCTATATAAATTTGTTTTGCTTTACTAATACATTAGTACAGCTAGAAAATCAGACATGCGGAAGGTACACGGATGGCATGGTAAGTTTGCTTTTTATGCAGGCTGTTGTGGGCATGGAGGCATGGCAGGGGTGCGGGCAAACAGCCCTTGGGAGCCAAGTTTGTTTAGGAAAAAAAATATATGAATGGGTCAGTGTGGAGGCAGCAGATAATTTGGGGCAGCCATCCTCCGCTATTCACGTGGGCAGAGAGAGCGTGCACCTCTGCCTTGCCCTTTCCTTCCCTCCGGAACCACCCCCCGCTTGAGGCCATTACCGCCATGTCCTGTTGCCCCTCGTTGTGATATACTGTTGTACCATAGGCTCATGTGGTGCTAAGTGCCCCCTGCTGGAGCATGCTGAGTTCCCCATGGACGGTTGTGTCAGAACACCAACTCATAAATGGACATTATGGATATATTACTGTATGTATTCAAGTTGATAAAACATTTACATAAAGTCCTCTGGACACTTTGGTATTAGTTGCCCCCCCGATTTAAATGTGATTTAAAATGCGATTTAAATTATAAAGCATGTAAAGGATTCCACGCTCTTATGTTTTAATCATAATTGGCAAACTAACATTGGGAAGGAGATATGTTGCCTGATTGTATATATTATCTTTCATGTTACACATATATACTTTCTGAGGATCTGTCATGAGGATTTCAGTAGGCTGAAGCCATGTGACTAGGCTGGTTGAAATCATATATTAAACGGTATAGAATAGAGCAGCTTAGCTTAATTAATCGTTGACAGCTCTGCTTGCACCCTCTGCCCCTCAGCAAAAACTCCTCCCTCTCATATTGTCCTTCAACTAACATAACCATTAAAATGCAACTAATGACTGAAAAATTGTAGATGCATAATTAACACTTCAATTCTGAAATTTAAGAATTAACCGTTTGTCACCAAAAACTGGAGACAACAAATGCATAATAAAACAAGAATGTAAAGCTGCCTTTTGGTGATGACAGCTGTGGAGTCAAAATTCCTTCATGCTGAAAAAACTCAGACCCACTGATCTGGAAACGGCGTAACGGCAGTAGCGATTTGAGAGTAAAAGGGGGATATGACCAACCAGCAAGCCTGATCCACACTCCTTTTTGAAGTGGTATGAGGTATAGGTCAGTTATATTGTCAGCAAATAAAGGTGTATTTTGGACTTGATCCTATCCTACATCAGAGAACAACACTTGTGATAAGGTGTTAGGGTATATTGTGTGTGTGTGTGTGTGTGTGTGTGTGTGTGTGTGTGTGTGCGCGCACGTGTGTGCGTGCGTGTACCTAAACATAATATAAACTTCAATTTATAACAATCTGTGACTGCAATCAAACAACTATAAATGCCAAAAAACATTTATTTTGTTTAGTTCCCTACAGTTAAGGTTAGGGGCGGGTAGGGGTTTAGGTTATTGTTGGGATTAGGGTTATGTCCATTGAAATGATGACAGAGTCCCCACAAAGAAATGCATATATGAATATATGTGTGTGTGTGCATGTGTGATTGAATAGGCTGCCAAATTAAACTTGTTGATTTAACAAGTAGTAATGTGTTATTGCTGATTTACATATATACTATGGTTAAATTGTATTTTTACACTTGCTACCCATATAAATAGCTTTAATATATGCAGGTTCAGCCTTGAGGCGATGGCATGTGAGTTTAAAGTAATACAAAAGTAGTCTGTCTAAGAATTGACCATCAGAAAGGGCAAGAATCACCTTGAATGTTGCAGGAGTAGGTAGATGCATCCATTAATTAATACATCTTCCATTTTTTTATTCTGGTCAGGGTTGTTAGGTAGCCTCGAGCCTATTCCAAGCAGTATAGTATATCATGCTAGGGTATGCTGGTCTATCATAGGACACATATGGCTAGTTTAGAGGGACCAATTAGCAAGCTACTTAGCATCATGGGCAACAAAGCACATCATGCTAGGGTATAATGGTCTATCATAGGACACATATGGCTAGTTTAGAGAGACAAATTAGCAAGCTACTTAGCATCATGGGCAACAAAGCACACCATGATAAGGAACACTGGTCTATCAAAGGACACATATGGCTAGTTTAGAGAGACCAATTAGCAAGCTACTTAGCGTCACGGGCAACAAAGCACACCCGCAAACAACTGCTTGACGAAACAAAAGAGCACATTCAGTAATAAACGCACACGACTGTGTTCTTCCCAGGAACACTTCCTGACGTCTTTCCTGCCAGCTGTGATCAGACTCTACAATCAATCTCTCTGCTGACCTCATTTTCCACACCGCGAAACTGTTTGCACTGTACATTTTTGCATACTGTTTTTGCGCACTGCACATTTTCTTGTTATTTGCATCTATTTATATTATGCTTATTAAAACATGGTACTTATTTTCTGCTATAACACATACAATGCAAGATCAATACATTTTTTTCTCTGCATTCTCCTACTCCATTTCTCATTTAGACCAATAAAATCTACCCAGTGCCAACAGTGCAGTACAAATGCGCCATTTCATGAGTTTCTACTGTAAGCTAAAGTTGATATGTCATTGGTCGCTATATAATGCAAGCAAATTAAATTAAGTTAAATTAAAAATTGCAACAATAACAGATAAATGCAATTTATGTAATACATAGAAATGGCAATCTATGACTGTTGACTGGATCAGTGTAAATGTTAAGATTCACACAATGAGCATATGTATATACACATTTAACATCAAAGAAATATGATTGAGTTTGATGACCAGTGCTTATTCAATGTACTACTAGGCCAATTGGAGAAAATTGTGGTCATATAATAAACAGAATTCAACATTCCAATTTTGTACGAAAGCAATGGCAATGTGTATAAATACAGTGTTTATCTGGAGAATTGCACATAGTGTTCACAGAACAAAAACTGTCATTCAAGGATGTTGTCCTTTGTGCTTAAGTAACAGAGGAAAACTGCAACAAGGCTAAAGTGGTTTACACAGGGAATGATAATCAGTAATATTCTCCTGACGAGTGCTGATCTTCTCTCCTGGGTGCAGTATCGCTGGTAATGTTTGTCTTTATTTTTTGTGTGAGGATGCTTTGTGTTACCTTTATTTGAGGTAAAGTTATTCGTATTTGTGTATGAAGAGTAATTTATGTTATGCAGTAATTATTTTATTTAATTATTATTGGACAGCAGTGATATTATTTTATAATGACACATTTGTTATATCTAGTAATTATTTTATTCATACACTGTCTTACCATATTGTATTATTTTGGTTCCTATGTGCTAGTGTTTCTGTGTACCTATTTAAAGGTTGCACGAGGAGTTTTTTGTTTTTGGGAGGGGGAGAGCACGGGGGTGTACGTGCAAGAGAGAGCTGGAATAAGACTGCAAAAACATTATTAATACTCTCTACTTCATTGTAACCCACTTTTAACCCACAGCCTCTGAGACTGGTGAGAGTCGAAATATTAGGGTTACACTTGTGACCTTCATGTCCAGATGACTAGGGGGTTAATGGCAGGATGGCACCACTAGACTGATACGGAGCAGAGGTGGAAAATTCAAGTCCAGAAAGTACAAATCCAGACAAAGAATTTTTTTCAACCAACCGGTTAGATATAAAGAATGACATTTGCAGAGTAGTCAAACAGGTTGGTTGAAACAAAATCTAAGGTATGGATTTGTATTCTCTGGACCTGACTTGCCACCTCTGATCAAGATGTCAGGCAGTAGTTGCATAAACACAAAAATTTGTAATAGAGTATATCCTTAAGCTTTCACATAAGTTTCTCAAAATAAAATCGTATTTCCCACAACATTCTTCATTTTAAATGCATTTCCTCTCATGTGGTAGATCAGTTTCACCATTTCTACAGAACACGTCCACTTCATAAAGGACAGATAGCATCTTATTCTCAATCAGAAAGGACTGCAGCTCGGTATAATTAACGTCAGTCATCATGCCCCTGATCTCAGTTCCCACACCACCGTCTAGGTCCAAACAGTAAGTAGCAAAATAGTTCACAAACCATTACGCACAAGAGGAGCTACGTTTCTTTGTCGTGGTTTATGGAAACACTTTAATGTTGAAAGACTGAGAGTGTGGCGTGGGAGAGGCCAGAGATCAACATTATCGAACAAAATCCTTGCCAGAGTGGTTGACCATGTGCTTGGACTAACTGATGTCAGGAGAAGCTACCCAATGAGTACATCTGAATACAAGCTGATTAGCGGTTGCCTTTATTAGCCACACTGTCAGACAGGGAAAGGGGGAATTAATAGAAATATCTTCTGTACAAAAAGAAGAACACAGTATTCTCATTTCTAATACACATTATTCACATTTCTAATACTGGATTGTTTACAGTACCTGTGGCATAGCAGTCCTATAGGTTACTTTATATTTACTTTGTTGCATCTGTGGATTTTCATGGTCTGTGTAATAATGCAATACTGTATAAAATTAGTATTGTAGCCTTTGATACTCATCCCTCTATAATGCATTGTTACAGATATGAGTGGTGATCTTAAGAAGATGCACAAATGCTGTTGCCAGAGTAACAAGAATTTGTGATTGCAGAAGAGGGAACTTTATGCAGGTGATGAGAAATCCTGTGGGGACGGTGCCCTGGAGTCCATCCAAAGACGCTTAAGGTGCAGCAGTGCCGTCTTCCCCCGCTGCGGAAAGGAAAACGTCATTTCTGATGTGGCTGCATTCAGAGCAGAGTCATAATTCTGAAAACGAGGATGCAGTGACTGACAATCGGTGTGCCAGCTTTTGGCGCTGCATTTTTTTAAAATGTAAAATGCACAATTTACTGTCCATTCTGAATACTGAAAATCATTTTGTGTGTTTGTGACCTTCCGTATTGTATTGTGAAGGATGTAGCCTAAACTTGAATACGACAACGTGTTTCTTTCCATGACACTCAGGGACATATGTAAGTGAACGCAAGCTTGGCAGTGTAGGGCAGCCACATGTAGTAGCGTCCATGGATCTGGGGGTTAAGGGTCTTGGACAAGGGCCCACAGACGTGAGTATTCTGCCAGGTTTTAGAGGCTTAACTCCTAACTATGCATTACCTGTAATTTGGACATTCTTATCCCGCGGACTGCCCGTATTTATGATGTTGTTATATATAAGACACGAGTCTCTTCAGTTTTTTGAAGGCTAATTTAGTAGCATAGCTTTCAAGGGTATCAACGCAGTGTGTTGCGAAAAATGCAGCTTTGTCTGCTTGACAGCCAACAGTCTAATGTTGCAGTAACATACTGCAATTTATCTAGTCCATTGTTTAAATTTTATTCAACAGCTTCAATAATGTTGACACGTTTTGTTGACATATTTTGCTTGTGTTTAATTCACTGGTTGTGTTCGTTGTGATTAACTTCTTCTAATCTCTTGAATTGAATTCAGTATATTTCTGGAATTGAAAAACTAACATAAAGAAAGAAAAAATCTAAAACAAAGGAAGGAAAAAGGTGTGTTTAATGAAAGAACCCATTCATGGAGCAAGTGATATCTTAAGTGAAATCTTAAGTGATATCTTAAGTGAAATCTTAAGTGATATCTTAGATGATATCTTAGGGGGCAGCATGTGGGTCAGTGGGCTAAGCCTGTGTGCCTGCAATCGAAAGGTCATTTGCTCAAACCCAGTTTTGGCACATCTGCAGGTCCTTGAGCAAGACACTTAAGCCCCAAGAGGTGGGCTGCCCTTCACAGACAGCTCACTCTAAAAAGAACAAGTTGGGGGAGGCATAAAGAAAATTTCCTCTCGAGAATCAATGAAGCATCAATTATTGCTATTATTATTATTGTTACAAGTAGAGGTGTCTGTTGCCAGTGTGTTGATAACTATGTAAATTAGGAATGTGACACGAAATAGATTACTGGAGGTGATGTTTCCTTGGTCAGGGATGTGGTCCACACACGGGGACACCCCCAAAAGAAAAGCTTTTTTTGACAAGACAATGGCAATATACAATTCTTATAGAGTGCGCATCAGCAAACTAAATAAACTTAACGTGAATCGGGACGGAGAGGATGAAAACACACAGACAATCCTGATCATTTGACTGCCCCACTAAAATGGTCAGAGCTATCTGACAATTTTTTATAGCTATTTACATTCATTCAAAGAATTTAACAATTAGTAGTAATTAGAATGGTGGCACAGTGGGTAGCATTGCCGCCACACAACTCGAGGTTTGAATCCCGATGAGTTTGTGTGGAGTTGAATGTTCTCCCCATGTGTCAAGGCCTTCTTCGGGGTGCTCCATCTCCCGCATGCAGCCCCAAGACGTAGAATCTCTACTGGGTGCGCTGTGTGCCTCTGAGGGTTGTATGATGCTGAGCCTGTGATGGGATAATTCCTAGTTCAGATCCCTTGGTTGATAAAATGATTTCAGCACTGGGTCCTTGAGCCAAGCCCTAACCATCCCATTATTCCAAGGACTGTCTGACCCTGCATTCTCAGAAAATGCACATGGCTTTTGATAAAAGTGTCTGCTGAATAAAAAGCACACTTCCCATATTATGTCTGTGTGAGCCTTGTGATGGACTGCCACCCTATCTAGTTTGTTCCCTAGACTTATGCTTTATGCTCCCTGGAAATGGCTTGCAACCCTCTATTGGATATGTGGTTTGATGACAGATGATAGATGGAAGAATGACTTTTTTAAAATAAACTTCTAAACCTATAAAGACTGTGAGAAAGGGTGTGAGAAAAAAAACAAAATAAACTGAAAGTGACTAAATCAATAGTTTGCAAAAAACATCAACTTTTTCAGTTTTTCAATTTTTTTTATGTAGCCCCATTTGTTTATTTTATAGATTCTGAAACATTGTACTTATATTTCAGTGAAATGTCTCCCGCCTAATTGATTTCATGAATTAAATGTTACATAAATGAATTGCTGAAAATGGACTTCCGTGTTTCTGACCAGCATTCTTCTAGGCTTACTTAATAGTTGTGACCTGTAACTGTGACATTTGCTTCTAAAACTGGGTCTTGTGAAGCATCCAAAAATATTCTTTCACAGCTTGATTCAAGACAGCTAGCTATGGAGAGTGCAGCTGACTTCTCATTGCTGAAACGTAAGGAGTCGTCTAGGCAACCAGCATACACATCTTTTAAAAAATATATAGTTAAAAAAATCTCTTAAATATACGGAAACACAAAGGTATTTTGTAGGCTATCCTCATGGGTTGTCTCTATCACAATGTGACATTGTTTTTTTTTTTATACCAAATGATTAGTTAGACTTCTTGTATCATTTTGTCTTTAATTTTCTGCATGCACTGAAAATTAGTTTCTCGGTACTTTATGATATCGCACCCCAAGGCAGCTGGATGAGTCACGAGGCACTTCAGAGCTCAACATTTATTTACAGATTTACCTACACAATTTTGGTCAGTACTCGTTAATTACAAGAAACAAACTAATGCCTTCAGGAAGTACCATGTATAGCCCATTTTACATTACTGCTATAGTGATTTGTTTATTGGTTGTTGCTAAGTTGTTACATAGGTAGGATGGTAGCCATTGTCTTATTTAATGGGTAAAGCGCACAGTATTCCTTAGTTGTGATTTCTTTTGTGTACTCCTATGTCCTACAGTTTTGACTAAAGCATACACTGAAGCTCCAGTAATAATATGTTTTATAAGTCTTTATAGACTCCTGAGTATTTATGTCAAAGTATTGAGTCAGAAATGCTCCGAGCTTTATCAGAAATAGATATTGCCATGTGTCATCCAGGTTGGGTTTCCTGTGCTCTCAAAATGTGATAAAAGAGAAATATAACTCATAATGTACTGATTTACTTTTATGTAAGTGTTTGGTTGACAAATCATCTTCAATCATAAATGGTGAACACTTCATTACGGCAATGAATATCTCTGTAGTATTCTACTAGGCAACATCTTCATACCACTTCATTAAAAAAGGAAAACATCTCTGCCTGACTGTAAAAGAGTAACCGTGGTACAAATTTATTAGGTCCTGAATTTGCATCATCATCTGGGAATTGGGATTTTAAGCTTTTTATATATCATGTACAGTAATGTACAACCACCCCATGTGAAACAAATAATGTTGACTCTCTTGTATAAACAGCACAGGCCTGGGGTACGTTAGATGGTAAGCTAACGTACAGTAACAAGCTACTCATAGTTAATGTAGAAGAAATGAGTGGCTCTGGTAAGGGCCAAGACTATATAGCCAGATGACTGCATCAGAGCATCTCCAAGATCACAGGGCTGATGGGGGTGCCGACGGTCAGCCGCGGTAAGTTCTTACTGACAGTGATGCGAGAAGGAAGAAAAACCATGAACTGCCAACTGGGAACTTGGTGGCCAAGATTTATTATTGCAAGATGTGAACAAAGGGGATTCTGTCTGTTGCTAACCAACCGAAGGGCTATTATGGCATAAATCACAGTTCTCTGATATTTTAATTTAATCTGACAATAGCTAAAAATTTTTAGTGAAACATTGCTTTCTATAATAGAAAATATTATGCGAAAACCGTTAATTATGCTGTCTATTTAATTATGTGGCAATGACAGCCATCTTTTTTTCGGCATGAAACACTCAGGTATCAAAATTAAGGCATGCGACAGCACAAAGAAACAACTTTTTGGTATGAACCAGCTTTGCACATTCTTCCAAATGTTCTTCTGACCTTCAGTTTGGGATCATTTTCCTGGCAAAAGAACAGGTTCTTCTTGCCTTCATCCTTATATTTGAACAAAATACATCACTGTTGTTTCAGAGGTGTGGACAGTGTTAGCTAGCACATCCACATTTCCGTGTCATCTGACCAGAAAAAAATTTCCCACCTTGCAACTAGGTTATTTTCACGCTTTTGGGGATTGTTGTGCCACCATTTCATACAGGCCAGTGTTATACAATGATATGGTAGATTAGTGTTACGCACACGGAAATGATACATTAGTGTTATGCACACTGATGTGGCACATTAATGTTACGCACGCTGATATGGTAGACCAGTCCACCTTTACTCTTCTGTCAGCTACCAGCTGTCTAGAAAGTAAGTTATTTTAATGGAGCACTTCACCATAAACCTAAAAAAGATATGTTTTATAGGTGCTGTCTACTTATGGAAATCGTGTTAGCTCTTATTAATATTGTCCTTGTTTCTTGACTTTTGTATCATGTAAAGGTGGAAGTATGTCATGCTTTTTTGTCCCATTATTCACAAACAGTACCAATCATTTCAATGACAGTGAAGAGAATTATATGAAGAATTCAAACAATGGAAATAAAATATATCCTAACTGCTAATCCTGGTCATGGTTTCAGGGAAAATAATACCTATAAAATATAAACAGCAATGAAAGCTTTGAATGTCAGAGAAACTTTGGGATTACAGACCAACCATTAGGGGAGCATTATATAACATTAAAACAAGATTTAGTTTGCATCATAACTACATTTGTTATGGTAAATCAGAATGTTCGGCCGTTCTACATCTGTTTGAACATATATTTTATATTTTACATCTTTACATCTGAAATTATATGTCATAGAATCCATTCTTCTTGTGATGCTTGGGCAATTAGCTTCATGTGTAAAGCCTGTAAAGACCATTTCTCATATAGCTGTCTGAAGAACATAGTACAAATCTTGAAACGAATTATGAAGGTTTTTCATGGGATTTTAAAGAGTTTTAATTATTTTTTAAAGAGATCTAAAAAATCTTCCTAATTTATAGAGATCTATGTATAATAAATGTTTCCACAATTTCTCTTAATATGCTATTCATCCAACAATCCTTTACCGGTACAGATTCATTTGCAGATTTGTTTTCCAGCATTTATTGTTTTTAATGAGATTATGTTTCTGGCTCTGTTTCAGGCTACATCATGGAATTCTGCTTTTGCATAAGAGGGTGGATTCTGCCAATGATGTTATTTCTGCTTAGTGTCTAACAGGGATCATGTGCAAGGTCATGTATAAAGTTTCTTCCAGGGTTCCCATACTTCACTATACTACTGTATATTACAAACGTGAATTTGAAATGGCCATATGACTGGATACTTGGCTTGGTTTACGTCAATAATTAAATTTTACCAGTACGGTATCCCACCAATCAACCCTTTTGCCTACACAGGCAGTTGCTTAGGGCGGCATTCTCCAAGGAAGCACCAAGTTAGCAATACCTGCCCCGGCTAGTGTCACTGCGGCAGTAATACTCCCACTGTAAACCGATTATCGGGAAACATTGTCTCATCGGCACAAGTGCATGCTTCTCCTGATTGAATCCCGCAGCTAGTTTTTGCTTTGTCTTTTAAACAGAATTAGAAAAAAAAATGCTAAGCCACTTGCGCATATTGTATATTGCACATTATGTGCATAGGATAAGCCCATTCATTTTCTGAAGCAGCTTGTCATATTCAGGGTCACGATTTGGAACCAGGGCCTCGAGGGTGTGAGGCAACTGTGATAAGCACTGCACCACCACATAGGACGGATGGATGGATGGATGCTTGTATCTCATACCTTTCTGTCCTTTTATACCCATGTGCACGTGTCCAGCTTTCTGGTCTTATCTGCTACAAATTTCTGCAAGTATGATACGTGTTACACTTCTCCATTTAAACATGCACTAGATCATAAGCCTGCTCCTTTCAGAATCCACAAGGTACGAAATTGCTCTTGTTACATATCATTACTCCGTTGGCATTAAATAAAACCGCAAAAATTCTAAAGATAATTTATGCAAGTTTATGGATTTTGCAAATACTGGAAATGAAGAGTTGACATAAATTATACTTAAGTGCTGCTATGATTATAAATTATATAATCATAACATTAAATAATTATATAATCTCAGAAACAACAAAAAGTGAAATATGTTTGCATATTTTTGTCCTTTGTAAATATTCTGAACCCATACAATAATATTAGCTTGTGACAACATTTTTACGACAAGCCGCTGACCCAAAGTCAGGCTGACAATCTTCAGCTTATTCTTGAGAGACTAAAATGTCGCAATGCCCTATATTTAGGATTGTTTTCCTACAGGAACAAACAGATACATTCCTTTATTTCATTTTTTGAGCAGAAATTTTAATGAGCATGAGTTTTCAGAAATTTCTTAATGCTCTCTTGTTACTTTGGGAGTAAAGACTGTTGTTGTTTCCTTATTGCCCTGTGTGATAGGAAGTATTTCAGGATGTTGGAATGGAGGCTCTGTTTTTTTAAAATTTAATTATCATTTGTTGACTGATAGAACTGACCTCAGTTCATTTTATCCTCATTAAGGTAATCATACTTTATATGAGTTCAAATGGAACAAATTAATATAACAAATTGTATAATAGAAGACAATGCCTACTAATAAAAGGAAGAACCTTCTACTGTAAAGGGCCGTATATCATCTCCAAAAGACAAAAGCACAGTAAGAGTTTATTCTGCATTTATATCAGGGTGATTTGCAGGTTATTTTGACTTGCGAAACATTCTTTACCTGTTTAGGTTCCCAAATCGTTTTTGGGTATGCTGTTTTATATATATAATACACACACACACACATATACCAGAATTATATCTTATTCATTTAAGAGGAAATACTCACTCATAAAAATATCTGGATGTTATTAATCTTGCCTATCCAAAATAGCACCAAAAAATGTAAACATGACAAAACATGGAACAGAACTCTTTCTCAAATTTTAAAATGTATATCTATGTGTCAGGAAAATGCTTTGAAGCATCTGTAGATGTCACATTTTGAAATGTGTTTTGAATGTTTTTACACCGTTCAGCACAATTTTGAACAAGATATAACATTCACTTTAAATGTCATCCTGCTTTTTTCACGTTTAATATTTTTTGTAAGAAAGCAGTCCTAGGATAGTCTTTCTTGTGTAATGGTGTACATTACCCATGGTTTACAGTGTTTACAAGAGTCACCGTTCTCCATGCATGAAGGAGAGACTCACCATTTATAATTTACTTACAGTATCAGCTGCAAGTTAGACCGGCCTATGTTCATATCAGGAATACATGACATATACTCAAGTCTAGCACATATTTTGAAGGCCAGGAACCGAACAAAGACACAGTTAAAAATTAGATATCTGTAATTGTAAATCAGTCTTACAATTCTTATATTCTTACAAAATTAAAAATAAAAGAGGGTCTCATGCAATTAAACTGTGCTCTTAACTACATTGAAATTTGACTATATTTTATTTACATAAATGCAAACCATATCTTTGAAAGTACATACAAATTCCCTCCAATTACAAAGAACTGCAGTGATGTCTTCCTGTCTTTTACCCAGTTCTGGCAGTTGAGAGAGGTTGTGGCCCACTTTCAAAGTACTGAAATTACTCTGCTTGTCTCTTGTAAAGTATATACCTGACATTCCATTCTTTGACCATCTCTAATAGCAAGCCTGCCCGTTTGCCTCTTTCATCATCCTATTACAAAATTTCCAAAGTTTTAGACCTGACAGGACTTAACAGCATCCACATCAAATAAACATTTGAAACTCAGACTTTACCATGTGTATTTTGGGCGTGAGGCGAGTACGGCACGATATTATTTACTTTAGCCCACTCTGCAAGTGACTCATTTCAGTGCAGTAAAATCATTACACAGACACTGATCAACGAATAAGATAATGGAGAGAAATATATTTATATTGATTTTAATCTATTATGTGTCCAACCTGTTCAATGTTTCACAATATCTCTCATATTAATAAACACATATCTTAAGAGGAAAGGCTCTGACAATTATTTTATAGATTTATGAAAAAAAAAAAACAGTGGTCAGCATTTTATGAAGAATATGTCATAAAGAATCAGGAACAGTTCTGATTTGCCTTACATCATTCAAGACACATCCATGGCCATGGGTTATGAGAATCACGATTTTGATAAAAACCTGACAGACTCGAATAGACTGTTCAATTCACAAACAATGTGAAAAAGAATCCTGGTTCAATTTGGTATCTCAAAAACAAGCAAAAGTCAGAACTCCACCACCTTACCACCTCATAATCTGACCGGCAGCAATGCATCCACCATTCTAAATATTGTAGGGTCCTTGATATTCAAATAAGGCACTTATTTAGCACAGCTACCTTACTGATAATTGTGTGAATTCACACCGATTAGTCAGTGAAAACAGTCCTGTTAATCCGCATGACCACAGATGTTATAGGTGCACGTTTGTACCAAGCTCACCTTGAACAAGATAAAATCCTCTGTAAGGCAAGTGAACCTGAGCACCAGGAGATAGGAAGTGGCCGGTCCCTGTGCTATTGTGAGACAGTGTCATCCGCAGCGGCTGTCTTGTAATCTAGGTTCATATCCACCACTGTAGTCCCTTTAACAGGGCAGTCATAGTCCTCTTTTGTCTGCAGGGGGTCGTGTGGCACCCTCTCACTGCTGGAGCTGGTCGTTCTTGCGGGGGTCTTGGTAGCTGAACTTGCAGAAGATGACGAGGGTGGGAACCCGCCAGCGCGGCTCCCATTGGTCTGTAAGCACACGCTGCTTACTTTGGCCGCCTTCTGTTTGTGGTGATTGCTGTGGAGCTTGTACTTCATGAGGAGGATGAAGATGAAGACCAACACGGAGGCCACGATGATGCCACCGATTATTATAATCATGGTGCCCCCCAGGAACTGGTCGTGGATGGAACGGCACTGGCGGTACTCCTGTTCTGTGGTGAAGGCCGCGCAGCCAACAAGACGGGTGGCCGTCAGGGCTGTGATTCCGTCGTCGTACACAGCCAGTACGCACAGATTATAGTCCCGCGCGGACGCCAGGTCGCTCAGCAGGAAGAGCTTATGTGAAGCGGGAATCATCCTGGGGAAGGAGAGGAAAAACTGAGTTTCAGATTGTGACATCATTATTACAGCATCATGTCCAAAAAAGAAATGTCAGTAACACTATCTATGAATTCCATGTCTGTACGAGCACGTTTATAACACATCATAATGCATTCATAAAGCACTCTAAACATTATTGGCCTATTTATTATGCATTATGACTGCCTTATGAAGCTCTCATCTATAATGCATTATGGATACTTTCTTAATGTTGTCCAAAGCATCCTTAATTCGTATACCGACCGTTATGTGGCATTATGAAGGTATCTATACTACATTATACATGACAGTTTCACATAAAGTGTTACCATAATGTCTACCTAATTAATAAAATAACAATTGACCTTAACTTCCCTACAGAAAGCCCACAGTCTCTAATTGTCTTCTTAAATTAAATTTTACAAATCCATCCATGATTCATAAGCACTATTCTAGTGCTGGGTCATGTTGAGCTTAGAACCTGCCCTGTGAAGCGTAAGACAGCAGGCAGGAGCGGAATCCACCCTAGATGGCATGGCACTGCATCACAGGGCACGTACTCACACACACAGAAGTATGACTAGCTATTTTAAAATGCAAAATAAACCGGGAGAAAACTGGGTCAAATATCATTCATCGTTCACAAATGTTAACTATAACATCTGAAATTCCTGCAACTAAACTGAATTTGTAGATTCTGCAACTCTATTGGTCAATCTTATTTGAAATTCATTAAATAAAGGCAGGAGAAAGTTAGAACTACTAAGTCATTTTAATACACAAATTGGATTTTGATATGAGCAAACAAACTTTTAATCAATCATCCATGATTGTACTTTCATCAACATGCAAATGAGTCGATATAATTAGATAATCATGCAATACATGTAATTAGCACATCAGATACAGTAACACTGGAAAGTCTGAACACATCTATTGAAAATTGTTTTTCAACAAGAAACCGACCCTATGCATAGCTCGAGATTATGCAGTAAGTATTATCCTATGAAACAGGAAAGAGATGGAGTGCTGTGACAGATGACCTGGCCTCCACAATCCCCCCCCCGCGCCCGGCCCCCCCGCCGAAAACGGGGGGTGGGGGGGTTTGGGAAAAGGTTGTGGGGCAGGGTAGAAACCATGTTGGCGCCAAGAGGGGGAAAA
>JABFDZ020000040.1:7056025-7084686 GCA_019775955.2 Pollimyrus isidori | reverse complement strand
GTAGGCTAAATTCCCAAAATGTGTATGCATTCCACATATATATATATATTCCAAAACTATGATAAGATGGAGATGTTTTCCTTTCAGTGCTCTACTGCCACCTAGCCTACCGTAGCTGTTTCAGTTAGAGTTCAATAGAGTAACTAGATCAAACATAGTTATCCTGATCAGAAGGTCAAGCGTCTTCTGCTGTAACCCTTCCATTTGTGCCACTAAGTAGCACTGCTTCAATTTTGGTGTAGTTTGTCTCATAATATGAGAAGGCCCAGATGTTCACCCATACAATATGTCTGCAAAGTTTGGAGAAGATCCAACAATTAATTTTTGAGTTATCATGCTGACAAGATGAAGTGTCTGAACTACCTTTCCCTTTCATATTACTGTGCAGTGTGCTTGAATTTTCGGGCAACCTGTCACAAAATGTGAAGAGTTCCAGTTTGTCAGCCAGACAATGTGCTTCGTCACTGTGCCTTCGCATTGACGAGAAAGTGTTGCAGCAAAGGCAGTGGCGTAGATGCTTCCAAAGCCATACAATTCCATTCAAAAACTTGCAGGCGCCAGGCTGCCTACGAAGGAGAGTGATAGTGTCGCATCACATGACCACCTGACCTAAACACAGCAGAAATTATTTTGGAGAGTGAAAGAAAAGTCAGCCAATGCGAGTTCAGCATATATGTGGGACCTCCTTCAGGACAGCTGGAAAAGCATCCCAGGAGGCCACCTCATGAAATTGGTATAGAGGAGACAGTAGAGTCAGCCAGTCCCTGGAGCAATTAAAGGCCTTGCTCAAGGGCCCAATGGTAGGATCACTCTGCCAACCCCACCTAGGGATTTGAACCTGCAACCTTATGAGTCCCACTCCACAGAGCTGCCCTCCCAACAGATTTTTAAAAATACTTTTTTGGTCAGTGTATAATTCCACATATGTTATTTATAGTCTGTAATTACTCTAAAACATAGGGAATAGTATAAATGGACCTTTCAATGGTGAGGTGTGTCTAATCCTTTGACTGGTACTGTATGTATTCCCCATCTTCATAGTGTTAAAATATATTTATATCTTAAGTAAAATTTGACTTCATCATCATGGTTGCTCTTTAATAGCAGATAAGTGTACTTATAAATAAAACAGTAGCAAAACTCAAGAGGATATTTTTTTTTTCTTTTTGCAGATGCAATTTATAAGACACTAACAAAAAGGCATGCAAGAAATGCTGTATCCCCCCCTCTGCCCCCATTTCAGTGACATACTCTTGTCCCAGTATACCTCGTTGAGACTTTTTGTTCTGAGCACTTTCTGTTTTTAGCTATTAAACAATAAAATGTGACAAGGAATGAAAATTCCACCAGAGAGCAAGGTTGTACCTTAATTCCCTACCCATATGTTTTAGAGTCACAGCCAATAAATGTTATTTAAACCATATTTAGGAACTGTGCAGACATGAGATGTTTGGGATATTCAGCTTTAAGAGAATTTTCATGATGAACAATGAGTAGCTTCTATGCCACCATGAATGAAGATGAAGCTAAATGTCTTTGTCTTTGAGTGTAAAAAATATCCTCTCTAGTCTATCCTATTTTCAAACAATTCTTTTGAGTTATGACACTGTTCTGTGATATTATCAATATGAGATCAATATCAGCTGCTCATACTTTTTCAGCCTAGTATAACTGAACCATTACTCATCTATAGTTCCATCTCCTATGACATGCACTCCATTTCCAAATATACAAAGAAACTTTAACCTTTGAAACTACTGGAAAATGCAATTGTTGATTACGTTAATTTATTGATCAACTTCAAGCAAAATTGGTCTGTCTAAAATCTCGACAGTGCCTATCGCATTTCTATCAAACAACTTCATTTAATCCACTAATCCTTTTAAATTTATTCTCCTTCTTCTAGTCTTGAGATTACCGTATATGCTGTGGTAAAATGGCCAAGCCAATTTACAGATAAGCCACCGAGCCAATAAATAATAGCATCTCTCTGTCCTACCTGTAAATGAGGATGTCATCTGCAGAGCTGTTGTACTGGATCTGGTACATTCGCAGGCCTGGGATGTGACTCTGGGGTGGCCAGTGGATAGTAGCAGAGGAGGAGGTAAGCTCGGAAACACTGACCAGTTGCTGCTCTGGCCAGGGATGGCTGCTGCTGGTGTTGGACTTGATAGAGGTAGGGATATCTGATGGGCCCAGCTCAGGTTGCAGTTTGGGGTCAAAGTGGGGTGAAGGGTTGACCACTAACTCTACAGGGGTGGTGGCCTCACCCGCTGCATTGGAAGCAATGCAGGTGAAGATTCCAGAATCTTTCACGGTGGTGGCTAAAATGTCCAGGGAACCATTGTCATAGGAAATAGTTCGCGAAGTGTTGCCAATTAGCTTTCCCTCTGGGTTTACCCAGTGTATAGTGGGCTCTGGGTCACCCACTGACTTGCAACGTAAGCTTACCTCCTGGCCTGCCATGACAAACATTTTAGAAGTGTGTCGTGTGATCATGGGTGGTTCGCAGACAAATTCCTCCTCTCTGATGGTCCAGAAGTACTTTCCGGCCAGTTCATGGGGCGTAGCACATGTTTCTAGATCATCCTCACGTGTCAGGCGCCTGAGCCACACCAGCTCACAGTTGCAGTGCAGCGGGTTCCCTCCAAAACTGAGCACCAAGGCTGTAAGTGGTGACCCCTTCATCTTCGCATACACAGGGATGCGCAGAAAGAGAGGGTCTGGTGGGATCTTCTTCAGTTTGTTGGATGTCATGTCTAGGCGAGCAAGCTTATGTAGATTGGAAAAGATTCCTTCAGGTACAAAATCAATAAGGTTGTGATCAAAGCTGAGGGTGTTAACACTAACTAGCAAGCCAACTGTCTCCCAGGGTATGTGCACTAAGTTGTTATAAGAGAGGTCAAGGTCCTCCAAGGTCTCCAGAAAGTCCTGGAAGGCCCCCTCTGTAATGTGCTGTAGCTGGTTGTTGCTAAGGATTAGGTGGTGCAAGCTGACTAAACCCTGGAAGTGGGTATCATCTACGGCAGTTAGTCTATTGCCATCCAGGTGTAGGGCATGGAGATCTTGTAAGTCAGAGAAGGCATAGGGTTTAATCTGGCTAATAGTGTTGCGTGACAGAGCTAGGTGTATGAGGCTGGACATGTTAGCAAAGTCCCGGTGATGGAGCGTGGTGATAAAATTATCCATTAGCCGCAGCTCAGCCGTGCGTCGGTCAATGGAGGGAGGCACAAAAAGAAGGCCCGTCTTCGCGCACAGGACAGTGTAGGAGGGTGGAAGGTTCTGGCATGTGCAGCGTTTGGGGCACAGCATGGTGGACATGGGCGCAGCCAGCAATGCCAGGTATAAGAACAGTATCTTCATGGCAGGGCACCTGTCAAAAGACAGAAATGTCGGTGAGATGTAAAGACCTACACACAAACTTACCTAGGAGAGGAGGACAGGAGGATTACTGATGCTTAGGAATTTGTTGACGACTATTACAAGAACACTACTAAGACTACTGTAGACAGTCAGGTCTACACATACAATCCGTATTTTCAATTGAAGCACAAATGACCAGACTAAATCTTATTTTGGCGGTATTACAAATTATTTCATAATATGAGCCAATGCTTTGGAAAAAATATAACACTCGGAAAAGTCAAAGATATAGGAGTAAGAGGACAACCAGCGACGAGATGGATGAACTCAATCTTTACAGCAATGAACCTGCCTTTAGGAAGCCTGAAGAACCATCATTACGGTATATTGTCTTTATGGTACCAAGGAGTCCTCATTGACCAGATGGCATCTACTCATCCATCCATTTCCTGAACCTATTTAGGGTCAGGGGGGTCTGCAGTCATGGATATTACACCATATCGTAGAGATGGCATCTAATGATAATAATAATAATAACCACCACAACTTTTCAAGTATCCCAAGAATAATTTTTATTTCTCATCAGAAGCATCCATCGCCAGATACTCTCACATATAAGGAATTTACCTTAAGGCAGTATGCAAAGCAATCAAGGAAAATCAACATGGTATGTTCCGGAATATACAAAATTATGTACATGGATAAAATAAAGAATTGTGCGTAGTGCAGATAATGTGCATGCTAATGTAACATGGTTAAGTGACTATTTCTGGTTTTATTCACTTAACTTATTTAATTCAAAACAATTATTCAGTAAATATTCCTACTGTGCTCCGTGCTTGGGTTAAGTAAATGCCATCTTGTCCAAAACTCACAGTTCAACCATCCTATATCAATATCCAGTATTGTATATGGATAGGATCCACCCACAATCAATCTTCGGATCCAATAATTTGCACCAGCACTCTCCAAAGTCCTGTCCCCAGCAAATTCATCACTGCACAGTTAAATAAATCTCAGACAGTTTTTAAAAGTCACAATTTTAAAAAACAAACACATATGAATACCATCGGTCTCAAAATATCATGTTTATATTTGTTATGTTCTGCCTGCCATATCACCTGACTCTCCTGTCTCCTTCCTAGCATTTCCCTAACAAGCCACACCTGTTACTCGTTTGTCTTACCTTTCATCTCTATCCTTATGTTAATCGCTCCCAGCTGCCTCTTGTTAGCTCCGATGTTAGTCTTGTATACACATGCTTCCCAGTCCTGCGTTTCCTAGTCCACTCATTAATTTTGTGCTGCCTGTCAGCCAGTGTCCTTCCAATGACTATCCTTCTCGTTTTTGATCCCTTACAGTCCTCTTTATTTGGTGTTGTTCAAATAAAGCCCCTTTTCCATTGTCCAAAGTGCCTGCCTTTGAGTCATTCATTCCTTTAGCTGTGACAATATTTCATTAAGTTTGTCTGGGGCTGCTGGAAAAATGTATATGTAAACACTGAATTTTCTACCCACACAATGATGATAAAGAAAGCAAGTAAAGTAGTTTACCCTTTGCCTACTACTTAAGTTTTGATTTTAGGGATATGTAGTCTAGGAAATTTTTTCTGTCATTAATGTCTGCTTGGATGTTTCCTTGATCTACAACTAATAACTGCAAATGAAGGTACATGCATATTGCTCAGGAAAGTGAAAAATGTGTCTGAAATTCCACAGTTATTAAAATTAAACTGGTGAGATAAATGCAAGTAAATTAAATCTAAAGACAAATATCAACATGGTTCCTTAAATGGAAAGAATAAATTAAAACAAAGCACTGATAGCCCATTCAAGTAAATATTTTTGTCCACACACAAAATCTCTAGGCACATTTCTACCTGCTTTAAATAGCATAGTCTGAACATGTGATGCTGTCAGTGACTGAGCTGTTTACTAAAGGAAAACAAGGTTTACAAAATAAAGTCCTGCTGTATTTGATTCAGTATCAGTCTGAAAAAGCCAAAACCATGTTGAATGGTTGAATTCACAAATTTCGGAGACTTTTTAGATATAAATCCTTCATTATGCTAATATGTTATGGGAAGTGTATAACCACAAAACCAATGGATGAATAATTTTATGATTTAAGACTGATGTATATGAGGGAAAAATGTCATATATCTGTTGGCAATGGGTGGCCTCAAGCCTCAGGGGGGTTGGGGGTGCAGTGGTTAGCATTGTGGCCTTAACCTCTGGGACCAGGGTTCAAGTTTCCACCGTGGCTCCATATATTGCTCATAGTTTATGTGTCATGTGATGGAATGGCATCCTATCTTGGGCCTACTTGTACCCTATGCTGACTGGGATAGGCTCTGACTCCCCAAAAACCTGCAGGATAATTGGTTGGAAACTAGATGGAGATGAATCCATTTGCTTGACAAATAATGTATGTATGAATGTATGAGAAAGAATGTCTTCTCATTAATAAATATTGATAAAGTCTATTAAATATAAGCTACAGCATAAAACATAACAAGGAATGCTATAATACCAGTGGCAATTGACTTGTTTGCAATTTATAGTTTTATGGTTTACAGCAACAGAATAAAGTAAATGAATGAGCTAAAACTGAACAAATTTCTTTTGTTCAGTTCATAGCAGTAGCCCCCAACACGAGCAACATAATACCAAGGTCTAGTGTGTCTGAAAAAAATCGGAGGTTCCCTTAACGATTACCGAAGTCAACAATCTGAATAGGGAATGTTACCTGTTTATTAACTAATTATTTAGCAATTTTCAGAAATATTGTCAATATTGTATGGTTTTCTCCAGTTCACCAAGGCCAAAATCTCGCAGGACTTGGTATTACAGTACTATGCAAATAATCTTTTGTATTAATATCAGTAAATTTAAAAGTGTTTATGGGAATGTTATCCATATATCTTTTATAGAAAAAGTTTGCAAATATTGCAAATAGTCAATCATTAATTTTCCTCAATTCTGTGTTAGCGAAGAACCATTTCTTAAACCATATTAATGCACATCAATGTAGCCTCAGTGCAGATTACTTTTAATTAACTATTAATAGTCAAGGAAGATGCATTTCTTTCTTATTCTAATACACAAGGTGTTGCCAATAGAAAGTACTAAACTACAGAAGTGTATGACAGGGATACATCCGAATTGTTAGCGCTCATAAAACAAACAAACACAAAAAAAATACAAAACTGCTCACCCCTGAGGAATTACATGACCCACAAGCAATGGTCTTTTCTGCATTAAAGGAAGTAACACATTAAAAATATTTATTTATTGGCAAAGGGCCAGGAAAATAAGCAAGCAATTGAAGTCTAACCCTGCAGATTTTCCTTAAGCAGATTGCAGTTGTGCGCGAACTAACAAGCCTGCCCCCCCCCCCACCCCCCCTCCTGCTCTGCAGTTGCTGGGCTTCCTTGCAAATGTAGTCATTGGCTCTCAGCTCTCTACCTTAGACAACCAAGGACATATGCAGTTATATAACCTAGCACGGAAGGTATAGTGATGAACTAGGGTCTGAGTGCAGCTATAGACTCACACTTATACTGTAGCGGAATTCCTAAAATGGATTCTCAGTGCTTGGGAATATTAAATGAAGCATTTGTGACTTGTGTTGACCCTACATTGGGTGTGTCCAAAAAAAGGATGTTATCTACCGGCAAAATAATTTACCTGATGTCTGACAGTTTCCTGAGTATAAGTGAATATGTGATTTTGATGTGGCACAAGGTCAAATTACCACCCCACCATATGCAATACACAATAACACTAATGATTCATTATATACTAATTGCCTGGACATCCTGTCCATATTCGGGGAAAAGTTGTTTAACTATAATATATATAGACTTTAGTTTTCAAAACAATAATCTCATGGCAAACACGATAAAATAAAGAAATGTTCTCAGCTAAAAGTATAGTGGTACCAGTGTTTTATGGAATTTCTTAAACTGAAACTAATTACACGTATAGTTCACTAGTATCACTAGTAAATGCATCCATATCTGATCGATGAAGCAATATTAGTACAATGATAATAAAAAGGCATTCAATCCTTAGTGATTCATATTAGATTATCAGTTGCCCTTATAAATACCTTTGGGAGCCAGGATTGCTTCGTTTAAAAGAATTTGCAGTATATATCCATGTGTCTGTTGGCATGCTTCTACGTATACGTGCCAGTTTAATAACAATGTAGAACATCAAGTACTCAGTAGTCGCTTGACTTGTTTGTCGTAATATTTCAGCCTCCGTGACTTTGTGTTGAATGCCATGATCAGAATGCAAATTTTACGCCTTCTGTTTTTCATGACATTAACGCTGCCTTTTTAAAGCTAGTAAACGAAAACCGCCATAGTGTTTTTGAGCTCTCCTAGGTCCTGGATGGAATATATATATGGGTTTGGAAAATATTTGTCTATATATGAAATCTGAATAAATACTTTCGTAGCCCACCATGCGATTCTGAGACGTATCAGAGAAAAGTATCGCTATTGTAAATTGAATGCAACAAATACATATTTCAGCACAACACATTCCGGTGAAATTCACCAGAGCCAGAGTGTAAATGTGATGTTTGCCTTAATAAACACTGCTTTATATGGACAGTAATTTTTCTATAATGCATAGGCATGATATTCTTAAACACATATCGCTTGAGTTTTTTCCACATAATGCGCGGTTTGTACGTTTGTTTGTAATATATGTGCACGTTTTCAAACAGGAAACGTACGCATGCATCATGGACACATTTATGTAAAATAATATACATAACAGTAATAATTAAACCTATTTCAATCCATCCATCTTCCAAACACGTATCCTGATCAGGGTCGCGAGAATAATCCAACAAACAAACAAACAAATAAATAAATAAAAGCAAAAATATATACAGATAACTTGTAATTGGATGCAATGGTTAATTGATTACCTTTCAAATGTGTCACACTGCTCCTTTATATTGCAATAATCGATGTATGCAGCTCCAAAATTGCGCCTGTCGTTGTATAATGAAGGACTCGCCCGCCGGTGCCCAGGGCGAACGAACACCAAGTGTTCAGTAGTAAGGAGCGCCAGCAAAAAACCTTTAATTCGAGTGACAACAAAAAGAAATGGCAGCGCTTACAGACATAGATCCAAAGAGGCAAAATAGACGTCACTAAAGAGGTTCCAGGAAGCTTCTATATCTGTTTCATTTTAACTGAGAACACTTAACACCGAACCACAAAGATTTTAGTTGCATTGCGATATCTGTTTCGGAATATACATTCTTCTGCTGTTCGGATATATACGTCTTCTGCTATTCTTTTACGTTGTCCTTGAGTGGTGATCCACAACGAATTTATTAAGATGTAGAAAACACATGAGTAGTGTCCGTGATAAAAAAAACAGGAGTGATTCCCGAAAGAGTTGTGTATATTATATAATATCTCGTTCAATAGCTCAAATAAAACGCCTCTCTCGGACAACTGAAGCAAGAAATCGTTTAGGTCTACTCCATGCTTCCCCGGTCCGACGTCCTTTTGCCAAGGGCAGATCCATCCTTTCTGGTGTGTAATTTCAATTTCACTACGACCAAGTAGTTTTAAGAAAACAGATCGTGTACACCGGCATACGCAAGTTTATTGATGGAAGTATTTTCTAAACGTATCGAAGGTTTTAGAGGCAATACTGGATTATAGTTTTTGCAGTGCACCTCACTTGAGAGAAATGATCTGGTATGACAAGACTAGAAGATACGGTGCAGGGTTAAAAACGAGTATACAGTATATGCAAGACTATTTATTTATTTATGTGTGCGCGCGCGTGTATAGTGAAAAGTAGCTTCCTTAAAGCCACCTTTCCATACAGACTACATTTCTGAATTGTTTTGAGTTTTAATATATTTCTGTGGTTTAAAAACCATAATCAATGTGAAATCTTCTAATGATTCATAATCAATGAACGCATAAGGGTTAGAATATTAATACGTAATAGATTCTTCACGAATATTTTTCTCCCTTGAACATTTTTCTGTAAACTTACATTTATACGCGCTATTGAGGCAAATAATGTGTAAGCGGTTAATAATCAAAAAGTAGATTAAGCTTTTATGTGCATTTCTCTACATATAACATTAGTATGGAGTATGTTATATAAGCATTCGAAAAAATAGACCTCGGTATATGCAACATGATTTGTGGGTGACGTAAAATCGCTATAAAATTGGATAGTACTCTTTAAAGTTTGTCCATACATTTTGAAATAATGAAAAGCTATACCACTCTATGCTCAAAAGCCTTGAATTTCACTTTTTTTTTCTCCCACCACAACTATATCCTTACTTTTGATGCAGAAGTGTTTAGTAGCTTACCAACATCTCACCAGTACCAGGATAAAGGTTTAGGGCCTGATTTGCCAAAAGAAAGCATAACTTAGCTAGATATGTAGAGATGCCTAAAAATGTCAAAATGTCAATGATAATTTTATGCCAGGACATCATTCCTGTTTCTGCTTGTCAAATGCAATTTAAAGTGTTATATTAAATTAATGTGGAAGCAAAATGTACATCAAGGTGTGTGTGTGTGCGTGTGTGTGTGCGCGTGTGTGTGTGTGTATGTGTTATTTGTGTCCTCCGCAGCTTGCTACACCAGTAAACCATTTCTCATATCATTCAGACATTGTCAATGTAAATTATCCTAATCCTGCCCCAGGTGTTACCCTAATTTATGTCACCTGGGGTGAACCAATGAGACAAATATGTGAAGAGCTCTGCAAAATATCATCTTGTATGGGAGGCTGGCAAGAAAGAAGTCAAGCAGAGCTATGTCAAAGCTCGTTTGGAATTTGCCACAGTGATCAAGCTCAGATGTGGGAGAACATCGCTTGTGATCTGATGCAAAGCATTTTGTGTGATGTAAAAGTAACACTACCCATCCCCCAAAAACACAATCCCTACAGTGAAATTTGATGGTGGCAACATCATGTTGTCGGAAAGCTTCTCATAAGCAGTGACTGGTAATCCTGTCAGAAATAAAGCAACAATAGATGGCACAGATTACATATTCAGAACTGCAGAGGAGCTCGACTGAGTCCTCAAAAACTGAAGCTTAATAGGAAATTCATCTTTCAGCAAGACAGTGATCCACAACACAGAGCCAGAGCTACACTGGAATGGCCTGGAAACAAGATGAACGTACTAGTTCAAATCCTGATCTCAATCCCTTTAAGAATCTGTGGCATGCCTTGGAAATTACTGTCCAAAGAATTTACTTGAGCTGGTGCCAGACTTACAGGAAGAGTGGGCAAACATGATTCAAACAAATGTGCAAAGCTATTATATATCTACACTAATAGACTGAAAGATGCCATTGTGGCAAAGGACGGTACCAAATACTAAAGTGTAAAGAATGAATACTTATGCAAGCAGTACATTTTAGTGTTATCGCTTGCTTCTGATATCTTCATATGAATAATTCATCCAACCATCTTCCACCCAGGGGACCTGGAGGCTATCCCAGGCAGCTTTGGGCACAAGGCTGGGGTATACCCTGGATGGGTTGCCAGTACATTACTGGGCACATGCACACATAAACACACACTATAGGCAATAGATTTGAGGACATCAAAGTAGGCAAGGAACATGTGTACACCATAGGAAGGACAGGCAACCCTCCCACACTCAGAGTGAAATTGGGATTTGAGCCCTATCCCTGAAGGTGTGAAGTACCAGTGTGGCCCACTTAGCTACTCTGCTACCCAAACTGATAATTAATTTCAGCTTTATTTTCTCTCTCTCTATTTCTCCTTACAAATGTGTTTAACTTGAACTGTTCCACTTAGATATCTATCTAGGCGTTACCCACTGCACTGCGGCACTCGGGTCTTAATCGGAGGTGGCCCCTCTGGGTAGGCGTGTGGAATGTTTTGTCTCTCAGGCATGATGACCATGTTCCTCGGTTGTCGGAGAAGCTTCATAAACTCCACATTTTAGTGTGCGCACTCTCAGAGGTCCGCAGACCTGGGTGTGGCCAGATCTCTGTAGGTGGGTACACCTGTCATTGGTCTTGTCACTCTGATAGGTGCCATACTCAGGTACACCACCTGTTGCTGTGGTGGATTGGCTCCGCCTGATGGTGTCTGATGTCACTCCTTTCAAAGAGCGTATAATGAGACTAACGTACTCTGTAGATGTTTTGTCCATCATATCAGCATATACTCCGGGCAAGACAAGTAATTTCTTGTTGATGGAGACATTTTATTTGCAACTTTGCTCAGTGATGGGTGCCCAGGTGGTGACACTGCTCTGGTCATGGGTGACTTCAGTGTGACGACAGGCACTGACAGGGCTGGCTATGGGGATTGTGTCAATGTCAGGGGCTGCAGGTGGCTGAATCCTGGTTACAGTGCCCTGAGTTGCATCATTGGACTTGGTACCCCAGTACTGGTGGTGCGGTGAAGGAGATTGATCACATCCTTGTGGACAGATACTGGAGGCTCCTGCAGAACTGCAGGGTCTCCAGAAGTGCCCAGTTTGTGAATTCTGATCAGAGACTTGTTGGACATCTCTGGGTCTACAGTTCTCTGATTAATTGCGACCCACCCAGTCTCACTGAGATTGCACAGGTTGTGAATCAGCTGGGGGTAGGAAAGCTGCGGGGATCTGTGGTATCTGGGGTGAACTTCTCCAGGCTGGTAGTAAGGCTGTCCACCTGGCATTGCAAGCAATATCTTTTCTTCCATATGGGAGATGGGCGTCATCCTAACTGACGGGACAACAGGACTAGAAGTACCTTTCTGGAATAGGAAGGGTGATTGAATGGATTACAGCAGCTAGAGGGAGATATTACCACTCTCAATGTTGGGTAAGATCCCTGCTAGGGTCATCCTCAAGAGGATCTATAATCACTTCCTTCCCCACCAGCCACCAGAGTGCTCTGGCTTTACACCTGAAACATCTACCACTGACTATATCCTGGCATTGAGTACACATGGAGCGCAAATACAAATACTGTGAGTGCTGAGCAGAGTGGAGGCAGAACATCTGCATTCTTCCCCCTTTGTTGGTAAGGAAAGATTCACTGATCTTGAATTCTGAGATGTTTGCAAAGTCAATGGGGGCTCTGATCAGGGCTCTCAGGAGACTGAGCGAGGAGTCTGAGTGTCTGGGCTTGCGAGTGTCCTGGATAAAAACCAAGATCTAGGCCTTTAATGACCTTTCAGGCACAGCCATCAGCAGTCTGTCTGTGGAGAGAATCTCGATCACATTGAGTGGTTCACTTATCGTGTTGTGGGAGAGCATGGAGGGACATGAGGTCGCTGCAAAGGGGTGTGTGGTGCTCCTGATATCTTTGTAAGAGGATGAAGGTCCAAGTCTTTAGAGTCCTGGCACTCTTTGTTTTGCTGTATGACTGTGAGACATAACCTGGGATGAAGACTGGATTGGGCCAAGGAGACGCCCATGTAGCACCTGGCTATGGAAGATAGGTGGTCGTTTCCACTGGGCAGGACTGGACCGTGCGTTGGCCTGGGGGGTCGCCAAATGCGATCCCAAGGTGTTTTGTTGTTTGGTGGGAGCAACAACATGCTGTACCAATGAATACCCCCCAAGCTGAACAGACCAGACTTGACCTGAGTAGCAGATTGAATTCTTGAATGTTTCTCCAAAAGGGTTTTAATAATACTGTGGAAAATTCTGCAAAAACCTGAATGAATGTGAATTAGTTAAAAAGGAGAGAGTGATAGCCCACCAAAATTGCAATTTTAGAATATTCTCGGGGAACATTGAATTAACTTTTTTTTGATCCTCTGCACAATACAATTGTTTTTGTATTGTAGCTGTACAATCGCTCAAATAGTCAATTACGTCTCTCTGTGACTTCACAGCAATAATTTAATGTTATTTTAAACTGTCTCCATTCTTGCTATGGATTTGTGGTAGTCTGGGAGCAACATTTTTAAAAAATTACCTTTTAGAGGCTTTGTTTTGCTGGTGGGGCTGATAATTTTCCCCTAGTCATGAAATGAATCCATACTTTATAAAAGCACTTATCTGGTACTGGGTCATGGGGAGCTTGGAACCAATCCCAGGCAGACAAGACACAAGCCAGGAGAACCTCCTACTGCAGGGCACCGACACTCACAAAGGGAGATGTAGAGACACCAATTCACCTAACTGCAGGAAGAAGTCACATTTCAGTAGTGAGTTTAACTGCTCATTGCATATTATTGGCCCCTCTGGTGCAACTTCATTAATATATGCATCCATGCAGCGAAACTTTATAAACAGAAGAACAATTTAAATTGTAGGCTAAACATCTGTAAATATCTATACCCAAAAATGTTAACCGACTTGTACAAATATTAAAAACTCTACTAAGCTATGACATAAAGGGGAATATCAGTGTTAATTTAGACATATTGAACATTGTAACATACAATTACTGTAGTTGTATTGTTTTACAAGGTTACACCCATGAAAATGTCTTGCAAAAAGGATTGCTGCTTTTGGTCCATTATAAAGTTACTAATGTTTTGACATTTATAATTCATGAGCTCATATGAGACCTAAAAGCAGGGATTCTGGAGACAATGAGATTCTTTGGTTTCTAGGACTGTTTTTTTTTTGTTCTTGTTGTAAAAGATATATATTTCTTTTCAAGTCATCCATCCATACAGCAAACTCGTATCCCAGTCAGGATCATGGCTGGTCTTTTCACATCATGCATAATAAAAATCCATTACCTCCTGTACTCCAAATTTGGATAATGTGCATCCAAGAATTCCAGTAGAATCAACGGCTGCAAGAGCTGCTGCAGTGTCAATGTGTTGTTTTACTTTGAATTTGAATTTAATTAATCAGAAGCTTCTTCGGAAAGACAATTCATAGTCTGTATCTCTTCTAGTGATAACTCACCCTCATATTTTAATTCTTCGAT
This sequence comes from Pollimyrus isidori, assembly GCA_019775955.2. Taxonomy (NCBI): domain Eukaryota; kingdom Metazoa; phylum Chordata; class Actinopteri; order Osteoglossiformes; family Mormyridae; genus Pollimyrus; species Pollimyrus isidori. Next base: position 7,070,390 of record JABFDZ020000040.1, on the reverse strand, counting down.
AGGCCTTTGATCATCATTGTTTTCCTGCAGTCCTATTAAAATCATAAACAAGAGTGCAGACAATGAGCATCCTTGTGAGAGGCTGACACCCACTCTAAACAGCTTCGGTTTTCTGCCAATGATCTGGACGTGACTCTTACTGCATTCATATAGGAGCCAAATAACACAAAATTGTTGTCCTGGCACCCTGTATCCCAGCAGCAATGCTGAACAATATAACCAGAATTGGGCAGCACCTCCCTGCCCCAGTGGAGCCAGATCAAGGTCCGCTCTCTCCCTCTTGGAGCACTGAACGTTTGCGATCGCTTGTCTGTTTCCCGTAGCCTCTTCACAATCCTCCAGTATATGAGCATTGGCCTCTGTGACTGCCCTCGTTTCAGCATTTATAGCCAGCCAGTAGCTTTCAGGCCAAGAAGCCCTCCTTCCGAAATCGGACATCTTCCCTCCCCACAGGTGTCCACCAGCAGGTCCTAGGGTTACCGCCAAGACAGGCACTGGCTGCCTTCTAGCTGCAACCTCTATAGCCTTAATCATGGTCAATTTAGACACCACAGTTTAAATTGACATACGGGTGTAAGGAAAAGTACTAATGATGCCCTAATGTTCTAGGTTAATGATTTGGATACAGACAATGTGAGTGAATTATATTTTTTGGGGAGAGTCAGTGAAATCATCTGATGAGGAAGTAGCTGCATTGGCTATGTGGTATTGGGGAGCTGGGTAACTTCTTTCACACCCATAACCACTGGAAGGCACCGGGAAAGAGGGGGGCTTTGAGGTTTGCAGAAGATACAACATTGTTTTTTTTTTAAGACAATTAGATTTCTTTATGTAAGGGAGAAAACTGACCAAATACGTAATTCCAAAATGCCCTTGTCTTCTACAGACCAATGAACCTAGTAAGAGTTCCACCTGTGAGTATAACTGGCTTGCGACATCTCCTGAGATATTAAAAATGTCCTTGATGAGAACGCGAGCAGGGTTTCCCAAATTTTAACACTCTGTCCTTGAGAAAATGCCACCACTGAGATTGTGTTGCGTACGTTTATACTTAATATAAGTTTAAGGTTATACTCATAACCTGCAGTCATACTCAGAGTGTGCCATTTAATATATGGCAAAGCCTTGCGATAATGGCCACAGGAGGCATGTAGAGACTGAAAAAGCTGAAATATACAATAATGCAGGCTTCCTGGAAGGGCAGCAAGTATAGATGGAAACTTCACATTGTGAGTGTTATCAGAATAAAAATGCAATCAATATGTTGAGGAACATGATATAGGTTCAAAAAGGAGATGTAGACGTTACCGAGACCACAACATAGTCACAGCATTCCGGTCATTCTTAGGCAATGCTGATTACAATTTATTATTTGTTATGCGGATAGCGTCATTCACTAAGAGAATAGTCAGTAGACATACTATTGCTGTAATCCAGACAACTTGGAACTCAAAACGTCAGATCCTGTACTTGAAAATGTACTGTGGAACTGGGAAACTTGAGCCAATTTCACATCACCCAACTTGACCAAAAAATTTATACAACAATCATAATGTGTTATATTATTAAAACTCATTATGACAGTCAGCCATGTTAGTTGTTACAGTTGGTGTAGCTCAGAACTCAGGTTTGGAAACTTGGGAATTCCGACCGCATACTGTACTTGACTGGATTGCAGCATATGTGTTGCTTATACTGAGGAGTCTTTATGTATGCTGAACTCCAATATAGTATCATGTGATTAATTAGAATCTCCTTCTCACTAATTCTGTGTACCTTATGCAGAATATGTATTACTTGAACTCTTTGCTTTGTTTTATACGGGTGTAGTACAGCTGTGTTACGCAGCTATATCTTTGATCTTTGTGTTTTGATTGATGAGTATGGTTCCTACCCAGTATATAGCTAGCGTGTTAATTACTTCTTTGTTGTCTCGTCTTTTATCCATCGCAGGTAAATTTCTATGTATTGGTGTTACGGCAATTCCACAAGAACTTGCCGACACTACAGCAGAAGTTATTGTCCATTACAATTAAGTCTTTCTAACGTTTGAGTTGAGTCTATCAGACATACTGCAATTGAATCAGTCCCTGAGGTGAATTAATTAAACATGCTAACTATTTCCTTGGAGTCTCTCAGCTGAATTAGTTAGGCATACTGAAATTGCATTAGTCCCTGAGCTATCAATAACTGTGTAGCATCTGAGTTGAAACAACCAAATTTAGTATATTAAAATTAGGCAGAACCTAAACTAGATTGACAAAATTTGCTGATACTCATGCTTCTCTCACACACTGTCAAACTCTCATTCACACACACTGTTAAACTCTCTTACACACATACTTTTCACACAATGAAATTTCCAAGTGCAGAGAGTGAATAAGTGTGTAAGAAAGGGTCTGATAATGTGCACAGGAGAGTTTGAAGAAAGGAGAAGCCAGTGAAATAAATCTGATTGAAGATTAGAGCACCCACCCATTTAAATTCACGGTTTCCGTTTTTGCAGTGTTTCCACTGCAAATTGTATAAAATCCAGGATATTTTGATGACATAAGAATAAATACGGCACTTGATGTTTTCCAGGGCATGATCTGTGCAAACTATGAAGCAGAGGAGAAGCCATCAAAGAGGACTTGTCCGGATCGTTGTGCTGACCGCATGCATCAACTGCAGCACAATAAACTAATGCAAGGTGCACAACAAAAAAAACAGCGTGCCTCAGGTATAAGGCCTACAATGTAACCTGCCAAACTGCACATTTTCAAAGTTCTCCTTCATACAAGAACAATGCTGATGCTCTCCAGGCCTGATAGGGAATGGGGCTGGTGATGGTGATGACAAAGGTGAATACGAAGAATAAAAACTATTGTATTACCCTGCGATTATCAGCCAAATTTGCATCAATGCATTTGAGAGCTGCAAGTGTAAGTTTGAGTGTGGAATAAATAAGGAGAAAAATGTGATACGCTGTCTCTTAAGGTGCCAACTGATGGGAATTCTTAGCAATTGCAGTGGATCAGGAGGACTTACACAATAGATTTTTGCAAAGATAATGCTACCTTAAGTAGGCCTTCTGATGCACTAATGCAGAGAGAATGGGGGGAATTAAGACAGTCATGAAGTGGAAAAAAGCACACTAGGGCATTTGGAAGGCATATTTGATTTGAGGAATTATTTGCATAATGATAATCAAATTAAACTAACATTATGGTTGCAAATACAATGTTTTCTTCAGGACTGTATTCATTATGGTAATGAAACGGAAATAATGGTTCATTAGATATGAGCACAGATAGCTCTTAATGTGGAGGTCATGCCAGGACTTTGTAAGTTGCCTTTTTATCGGATTTTATATGTAAACAATGGTACAGGACATGGTGTGAAGTAGAAGAAAAGGTTTTAGAGCAAATTTCCGTGCATTTGCTTGAACTGAACTCGTACACCTCCAAATAGAGCCAATACATCCAGAAAGAACTGCCTGATCCACAATGTCATCGACACATATTCCAGAAATAACACATGCAAAATTAAATTCTGAACGTGACAGGTGGGTACAGGTGTCAACTGACAACAAAACCTGTGTGGAAAACAATATTACAAGGAAGGTATTTGTGAATGTCAAAGGCACTAGAGGAATGAACATTACCTATAAAATTTATGCACATAGTCGAGAATGCTATTACTGCTGCATTATCACACAACCACATAACAAAAACAACAGCATCTGAAATGGCAGTACCCATCTATACTGAAAAATGTGTACGATGATTGACATGGGTAAAATGCACCATAATATGCAAATTAATGTTTACAGAGACTATGTGATGACAATACATAATCGGATACCAATGTCATTAATATAAAGATTAAATGGTTGTGGTGCTGGAAGGATTGTCATAATATGCTTGGGCGACAGGCTGAAACATAGGATGCTGTATTACGAATTTTATGCGACTCTCTATTATTCCGTAGTAGCTGTATGGAAAATGTAGCTGTTACTATCTCCTGTATAGTATGGTCACATGTAAAGCAAAGGTTACAGCAGGTATGTTGTATGTATGTGACACTGTATGTATCATACTGTATGCATGTCTAGTGTTGGTTGATGGAGATGAGTCAGAATACAGGAGACTACAAAGAGTTTTGTGTTGTGCTGTAGGGGGAACTACCTGCAGCTCAACATCAGCAAGAGAAAGGAGTTGGTGGCATTGACTTCTGGCATGGCAAGGATGCCCAGAGACCAGTCGCTATTGTTCTACATTCTGTTTCTAAGGATGCTCAGATCTATTGTTGTGTGCAGCTCTGTACTGTCTTTGTACGTCTTTGTTTTTGCACTATGTCCACTTAAATCACCTTGCTACTGTATGCAAATAAATTCCCACCAAGGATCAATAAAACATATCATATTTTTAAAATTATCTTTAAACGTTAAAGAATGGGCATACAGGAAAATACCAGAATTTTGACTTGCTTATTTTTTAAGAAATTACACTTATATTCAACATATTTCATTGTCTTCCTGCTCTTTGGGAAACTTGCTTTTAGCATCAAAAAGACTTTGACTTCTGCTGAGCTAGCAAATTGCCTGAAGGTGCATTATGTTTGCATTCATGTCAATGCAAAGTTTTAATAGCTTTTCAAATGGTTCTCAAAACCTACTTACATTTTTCAGCTTTGATCCACCTACCTCAGCTATCTTCTTAAATGATGCTTTGTTCACATAAATTGCATATGAAGTAGAAGCAGACAGATGTATCAAAGTACAAGAATCCTTTTTTGTCATGCCTTATTATGTGTTTAATTACATCCAATTTAACACAAAGAGGTAAGAATTCCACAAACAGTGATGCTAAGTACATGGTAAATGTAATGTGCGTACAAATTTATCCGTTAAAGCTGTTTTTGGTGCAGGGTGTTGCTGTTGTGTTAATATTTGCAATATTGTGGCTTTTCCAAATTGAACATTACAACAGGTTTAAATTACTACTGTTGATAAGCTTCCTATAGTTTGTGATGAACAGTGTAAAGTCCCTACCTAGTGCATCCATTAAACGGTTTGTTTTTTCACATGTATAACGCAAAGACCAAAAATGCAAAGCAATATCCTTCACAGTATCTTTCTCAATTCCAACATCTATAAAAAGGGAAAAAAATCAGTCAGACTAAAAAGTTTGAAGGCCTGAACTGTGAACAATATTTTATTTTCTTAAAAGCCTTCAGAAATGAGGTACATGAAATACACGGTTACCTATAACAATATTATAATAAATGTTTCGGAACTCCATTTGACTGACTCTTGATTTTGGGTTAGACTACAGTCTTGGTTTGATTTCCTGTTCAAATGTTGCAATTCAGACATTGAAATTATTGTCTCATTAAGAGTAATGACTACTTATGGTCAAACTATAGTCAAATTGATTTTGACACTAAAATTGTCAACTATTCCTGTTGTGAACATGTTATATACATAAGGATGCAGAGACACAATCTTGTACCTATTGCACAGCAGCAAGGGAAATGTATCACTAATAATAAATAGAAAACCTGGATGAATCTATATACTGTAAAATAAAGTCAATAACAGTATACTATAGGAAGCAATAGCGCAAAAATATTTCATTTTATTTAATATCATGCCTGCCAATTTTAGGTGTCATTGTGTTTCTATAGTGCAAACATTTTTTCCTTCACTTCTTAGTACACAGACTAGATGGAGGGGGAACAAAATCATAATCTGTCCTGTAATCTTTGGAATAATTTATAAATACAATTAACCTGGGAAAATTAAATACTGACAACAAATGTATATTTTTTTCATGCTGCTTTCAACATTTAAAACCAGTGTACTGCAATGTTCTTATGGGAGAAATATGCTCTATTAGGCAAACTAGAATTCAATGTTAACTTTCACCTATAAGTAATGTAACAGTTTAAATTATATTCCTTTCAATGACATTCAGTATATGATGTACTTTATATTAACATCACGTTACACAACTAAAGTCAAAACAATCAAAATACAAAAGATTTTTTCCTCACTAAAACTAAGGGTATATCTTACAATTGAAACTATTTTCTATAAGGTCATATATTTAAGGATACAAATGGGCAGATTAAGAATCTCAGACATTTTTTTACGTTTATGCCCTCAGTTGCCTTAAAGGTACTGAAAAAGATGTCAAATGAACTTTCCAAAACTTCATACTTTTCATCATCATACTTTACTACAATCACTGTTGTATTGATGCATTCAAACTATTTTTTTTCAGAAAGCTGAATAACACTTTCAGTTTAACTTGATTTGAATTGTGATTGTTTTTAAAGTAACAGCTCATTTAAAACAAAGAACTGAATACGTAACTCAGGAAATCAAGTCATTTCACACCCCGTACACCAAATCCTCCTTCAACTGACATATGGATAGTTAATTACTAAGGACAAAAAAATTTAATGAGTTGCTGGGTATCCTCAGATGTGCTGAGACATAAATGATACCCCATTTGTCTAAACACTTCTTCGGGAGAAAGGGGGAAGTTGTTCAGAAGCACCGGAGGGATCAGATTGTCCCACAGCTGTTGTCTTACTATCCAACGTTTCAGAGAGAGCATTTTCTTCAGCTGTGGAAGATCCCTGGTGAACCTCTAAAAGAGAGACTGTCCAAGATGAGTTTGGTTCAGAGGCGGAAGGTTTCGACGGGCACGTTGCTAGTCTCTGGACGTGGGCTTGCTCCACACCTTTAAGGATGCGAACTAGAGCGTCGTTGACCTGCTGGTTGATGACAGCGTCTCGCTCACCGAGTTCCTCAGGCGGAGCTTCCCTAGCGGATTTAGATAGCTGCTGCAAGACTTGGATCTGCCGATCCATAAGGCCCAGCATGCTGCAGTGGAAAGCCTTTTGTTCAGCTAGCTGCTCGCCGAGCTGGTGATTGAGGATCGTGAGCTGCTGGAGGATCAGGCTGCTAGTATCTTCAAACCCACCTACGGCAGGAGATATGCCAAGGTTGGTAGAATTATGCAAAATCTTAACAACAACTACAACAATCATAATAATAATAATAATAATAATGTCCATTTTATTTGACTGGTATAGGAGTTGAACTCTTGAAGACAGTATCTATTTTATTATTCAATTAATTGATTAAATGCAAAATAATCAGCACACTGTGACTGAGTCAGATTTGTGACTCAATGCTGCTGGAAAAAGTTTGCAGTCAAACACAGAATGCAGATAACAGGATCAGTGACAATGTATCCACTCTTGTAGCTGATTATTTCTACATAATTTATGGTACAGATCAGGGACACTGTTTCCTTACTGACAGACATTATTCATGTTGCTGCATTGTTTTGTTTATCGTGTTACATGTGTTACAGTACGTTAATTTTATGTGTAATGCAATTCACTTTATCGTGTAACAGCTGCCAATATTCTGGCAGAATATTCTCTGCATTTCAGAGCCAAACACTCACCTGAAAAGTGTTTTGGGCTGCAGCTTGAAGAATCTCTAGCACCTTCCATTACACCTAAAGAAGACAGCAGATGTGGCTCAGTCTTCACTGGATACAGGTACTCCCCTGACAATCCCAATGTTACCACTTCCTCTGTCCCAATGTCCCAGTGGGGTGGTTTAAAGTCAACAGGTTCATCGGGTTGTCCTTTACTTTCCTCGCTGTCTCCTTCAGGTCCAGGGAATTCCGTTTGCCAGTGTGTTGTGGCACAGGGCTGTGGAACATCACCTATAAGAGACAGACATCTGCTATCACCCAAAGGGTACGCAAACAATATTTTTTTAGATGGCAAAAAAAATAGAAAATGACCAGGATAGGAAATAAACAGTGAGAATGGAGGACATTCTATATAGTTTTTTTTTAATCCACTGGAACATCAGCTTTTACGAATGCATTGTTAAATATGCATTAAGAAGCAACCATTAGAATAATTTGTCGCACTTAAGTACATAAAAGCATCCAATCTTTATAACAATCACTTTCTATTTACATGACCACCTGTTTTGACTTGATGCAACTACTATCAGTTAAGAATCGAAATACCAAACCCCAGAAAATGGTAAAAAAACAAAGTTATGTCATTACAGCACTACAGTAAGTGGTGACTAGCATCCTTATACTGAATGCTATTGATAAATTTAAAAAAAAAAAATGTCAGATATACTGTCAGTGTGATCTTCCACGTCAGAGGTGGAGAGCACCACCAGGTTATGACTTGTTGCAGTGGCCTCCACCTGACCAGGCGCCCTGGGCCTCTGAGCCAGCATGCGGTCCAGCTTCTTGAAGTAGCGGAAGGACTCGATGGCTGAGAGGCGGGCCGCTGGGCTGCGATATCCAGCAGTCTTGATCTTGCGGTATTTGTGTTTCAGGCTCTTCCACCGGTTTCGAATCTGGTTCACGCTAAAATGGATATCCCTCCTCGCTAGACTGTGGCGCAAGCGGCGGAAGTGGGAATCGTTGCGCTGGCGTTTTTTGTCAAGTTCATGCACGAGGTCCAGCTCCTCAATCAAGGCCAGCATGGTGAAGGTGTCAGTCTCTGTCCACCACTTGTTGGGCTTTCTCTCGAGTAGGTCCATGGTGTCCTTCTGGTCTGCCAGTCCTGCCAGCAGCTCTGCTTCCACAAGGCTTAGAGTTATACAGGATCAAGACTCCCTACTGAGACTGATAATTCTGCAGCAAATACTAACTTTCGCTTAGGTTACTCTACTTCACTGTACGTTCCAATTTCCAAAGCAGTGTTGTGCATTTCTGCAAATGTGGCTATTTTGTGTATATTTAAATGCATATTAAACTATGATACTGTCATAATAGCAAATGCTAAAAAGAATATCTTAAGTGGACATTCATCATAAATATATAAAAAAATATTACTTAAAGTACACATAAAATTAGGGCAAGGAATATTTCTTAGATGTGAATTAAATTACATATAAAAGGCTTTGATTAGGTTCTGTAAAATTTCCTACCTTTTTATCCACATCAGACCAAAGAACAACCCAGTTCTAATAACAGTCCATCCCAAAGGCATATTTCTTAAAATAAATTATAAAAATAGATAACTACTTAAAACATTAATTAAGTAATACAGAATAAGAACCTGGACGTTTACAACTAAAAATAAATGAATTTTTGCACATACATTTGTGTGCATATTTGAAACTAAAATGGAAGTTATAAGAGTGAAAATGCATTGCACCAGTGGCATCATCCAGTTAATATATAACTCAAATGACAATGACTGGATGCGAATGTCCACATAAGCATAAATTGAACACTGTCTTTAAGGAAATACCATATTTAAACAAAGTGCTAACTGCCTTGAGAAGGTTAGCTATCATGACTATTTATTTTAATATATAGGCAGCAAAATATACAATTTTCAGTAATGTTTTTAAAATGATAAATTTAGCGGTCTAGTTAATATAATTTAATGTCAGCACCAACAATTGTTTGACAGCTTCATAACGATCCACATTTGGCTTACTATTTTAGATAATAGAAGAGTCTGCTTTCAATGCTTTAATATTAATCCTAAAGGTCAGTCATTTAAGCAAGAAAAAAAAAACATTTTAATCACATTTTATGTTTTTATACATCACTACAGAAAGACACTGCATGTAAAAGGTTTATGACCAATTGAACTATATGCAGCTATTGCAATTTGCCGGTTAGCAGAATTAGCACTGGTCAGAACAAAAAATGTACAAATGACCATATTACTTGATAGCTGGCGAAATATTTTAGCAGTTGCTGATGCACGTTAAACCATAATCAAAATCCAGCATGCCACCGGAGCCAGGCGGCGTTCTTCTGCCCTTTTTGCTTGCTGTGGTTAAAAACTTTAAAACGCTTACTATTAAAAATAACACATCACGATTCCCCCAGTTTAAGCTGCACCTCGCCTGCGTCAAGGTAGCTTCATGTTTACGTATCAATCATATGACCAGGTTTTTGGGCCATCTTAGGTCACGTGGTATAAAAATCAAAACCTGGTTGGTTACTAAAATGCATCACTGCCCATGTGAGGCTAATATTTGTTTCCTGTTCATGTGATTTAGTATCGTGTAGTGAGTTGCATCCCCGTGGTTTTTGGTCGTGTGCATCTGGAAGGTCAACGAAGTTATCTAGGTATGTATTTGATTTTCTATTATAAAGTATGAATTTGTGAATTCTTCACTTCCGTTTGTATGCATGCCGTCTCCGATCATATATTCTTGTTCCACAGTTGGAAAGTCGTTCGTAATGGCGACCAGCAAATATCCAATAGTGGTGGAGGGAGAGGCATCGGAGACTGATTCCGATGAGGAGGTATATATAACTTCGGTCGGTGCAGCACACTCGACTGAATCCGGTCTAAAAGTTCTTGGAGAAGCACCGGAGACTGACAGCGAAGGCGAGCAGGATGACGCACAAAATCTTGTTACTGGAGAAAACACTGAAATAACGCCAAAACTCAGTAAGGAAATACCTCTGCTTGTCGTCAGTAGCACTAAAGACTCTGCATCGACGCTGGAGGAGTATCCCGTTTGCAAACTCGTGTCAGGCGGTCCATGTAACACATTACTGCAACAGAAATTGCAAGAAACCAATGCACGGCTGTGCAGCGACGTGGCACACACGCTCAGACAGGTATATCAAAATGCCACTAGAGAGATTCAGGTGGCAACAAGTCACTTCGGCAATTCTCAGAACGGAATAATCAATGCTTCTCATAGTATCCGGCTTATTGTGGAAGATCTTAAGTCTGTTAGTGAAAAGATTGACATAATCACTACTTGTAACCTCCTTCCAGATATAATTATTAACTACTCTTAATTAAACTGTAAGATTTTTATGGATAGGTTTTTTAAATGTTATGTTTGAGACTAATATTACTTGTATGCATTTTGGTCAAATAATCCTGTGTTCTGGTAGTCATACTAATGTTGTAGATGTTTAGTTTTAATGTTTTTTAAAGTTACATTAAAGTCACACCATAAACACAACAGTATATGAAAGTGAGTGCTTTTCACAAAAGTGATTTCCAGATTAATATGCAGTTGCTGCTACACAGGGCTAGTGCTAATATATAGGCTTATTTTCTGTATGTTATTTAAAATAATCTTTATATCTCACTCGTCGGTGTGTGCCCTCACTGGGCAGAGATGTGGTGTATGGGTTGCTACCATACATGGTTATACATTTTGTGTATAATGAGTTTCAAAGAGAAACACAGTCTGTAATGCATGATTTTAAGGAGTAATACAAGCACATACAATTTTGTAGAATTCATGTGACGTATAAAAAAAATATATTTTAAATTTCAAGCCTACTGCCTTGGTGAAAATTATTCTTTTAAGTTTCATCTGTAATAAAGCATGCTCAAATCAATGTACGTATTTTTTGTCATGTAAGCAGTTATACTCAGTATAATGTGTAGTGTAATGCTTAGTTACCTAATTCCAAGACTGACAGAGAACATAAGCATAAAAAAGGTGCTAATTTGACAGACAATAATCATAAATAGACATAACGTGCCGTCGGCTGTAACGTGACAGGTGGTAATGCAATGTGTCAGATGAATGAAGATGGTATTTGCATATGCATACTGTGTCGTGGGCGTACGTATTTTATTATTAATGCACGTACCACCTGATTGACAACGGAAAAACATCGAAAGAAATTGTAGCAGAGATTTCACAAAAGCAGCTCGAGGGCAGCTCCCTAGTTCCCCTCAGAATAAGCGCGTAGGTTCCGCGTAGCTGTACGCTGCTCCCGCGTCTCCCTTCCGCGTCTCCCCAGCCCTCCGTTGTCTGTGTGCTGCCTCCACCTCCTGGTGCATGCCTGCTGCTGACATCTGCTGTGTGCTTTCTGCTCAGATTCTGCTCCCTCCTGCTTTTCACCAGGCTTCCTACCATGCTGCCCGCCTCACCAGCTGCTCCTTTGGCGCCATTTCTCGTGCGCCCTCTTGTTTTCCTGCCTCGAGCCTTTTCCCCTTATGGACACACTGTGCCTGCCTTTGCTTCTTAGATGAGTTCTGTTAATAGCACTCCATGAACCATGCCTGATGTGTCACAGGCCCAAGATGCCATGCTGAAGATCCTGGTTTGTGTGCCATTTACTGCATTTTTCTGTTCCCACTCTTTCTGCTGGCATCTTGGATGCCTCTCCTATCATCCATATGGCTTCCACTCCACCCGCCCCTTCTTTTCTTTTTTTCTCCCCTTTTCTTCCTTTTTACTTATCCTCCACTTGTTACAGCAATTACATGTAATGGAAGTATAATTAAAAAGAGAGAATACATTCATCTGTCACTGGAATGTGGCCCACGCTACTACTGTAAACTGTGCTAATATACTCTTTGTTCTTTTGTGGCAAAATTTGTATAAAAGTCACAGCTTCTCCTACTCGCATGTATTCAGTTCCAATGACACCTGCAAGGGTAACAAATACCCATTTCGTAACCAATACTCTTTTTAAAAGCACTTACATTTCTCTGTTTAGCAGGTGCTGTTGTCCTATGCAATGTACAGGTGAGACATTTCTCACAATCATAGGTGCATTCATCAGAAACGGTGGTGAGTGGTTGTGCGGCTGTGCAGCTGGTCATCTGGTGTGGTTCTCAGCAAGCTCAAAATTGTGCGGATGCCGTTGCATTTTAGGAGAAGCCCCCCCCCTAAACTGAATAGCACGGTCTGCTATGGAAACCTATTCATATGTAGAATCTTCAATCTCCCAGGAGCTAAAATGAGAGACCAAAATAAGCTCGGAAAGGCCCAGCACAGGGTGTGCTTCCTGCACCAGGTGAGGTAGTTCAACCTGCGACGGGAGCCGCTGATGTTCCTGCGCATCAGTCATTCAGTCTGTTCTGTGTCTGTCGCGGTCTGGTTTGCACGAAGTATCAAAAAAAGACAGGAACCGGATACAGCAAATAGGTCAACAGAAATGAATAGTGTTATTCTGTCTATCTTTCAGGACCTGTATCCATTCCGAGTCGCCAAAATCATCGCAGCCCCCGTACACCTGGGCCGCAGCCTCATGGAATTTCTCCTCTTTGGCAGACACCACAGATCATTGTGCGCCAAAACAAATAACAAGAACAGATTCTTCCCACAAGCCATCGTCCGTATGAATAGCTGACCCAGTTGCTTTACCTCAGTTGCACTGTTGCCTCCCTCCATTATCAAACAATACCTCATCCTCATTGTAAATGGTTCACTGTACTCATTGTACTGCGTGTACTTGTTTCTATGTTGCTTGCATTGTACTCTTGCACTTATGTACTCATCGACCATAAGTGTCTTGTCTAACCAGTGTGTCTGCTGTATGTATGCAAGCCATTGACAACACGTGACAAATTCCCTGCTCTTGCGAACATGCTCGGCCAATAAACCTGGTTGTGATTCTGATGCAGCTGTCGAGAGAGTGAGCTAGGCGTAAGTCCAGCTAGGCTGAGAGATAATGGCTATTTACAAATGTAAGTAGTATTGGAGCAAGAGCTATACATCACATTTCAAACATAGCAAGAATCCTAACATGATATTCAAATCAAAATACTAATGGCACTTTTCCACTGACATACAGGAACCAGGCTGTATCTGACCTGTAATGCAAAGAGAAGATCATTACAGTGCAGTTCCAGTTCGCTCTGTTTTTCCACTGCAGAAGGGTCGGTTCGGTGAAGGCGATGTCGGGTTTTCAGAGTGACACTGACGTAAAGCTGAAGAGATGCTCTGTTGTACTATTTTTAAGTTGGACGTTGAAAAATTTTAAGTTCTCTGTTATCTGAATGCTTCAATACATCACAATATAACTAATAATGAATAAAATGTAGAATATGTCCTTTTTCCATCAGATAATCCATGCGTATCCACACCGATCTCCGTGCACTTCGAACTAATTATATGGTGACGACGCAACCAAATCGATTCACTCATGCTTTCGGCCATGTGAGAGGGGGTACAGTACGGCTTGCGCAATTTACAATGAAATCTGTACCCAGTAGAAAGTGGGCAGTACCGCTTGGGTATGGCTCGGATCTTAGTGGTGGTGGAAACATGCCGAGGTGCTATTCTGTTAATGGCAACTCCAAGAACTGAGTCCAAGAAGCAACACGTCATGCCGCATTTCAAAAAAGAAGATAAGTGACCGGCAATTGAGTGTAGAGTGGCATAGGCTAGTATTAGGGTTTCAAGGGACAGATGGGTCTTGATCGTGTTTCTTGAAGGTTGTGAGGGAATCTGATGTCATTTGGAGATGTTATTTGGCAACTCATTCCACCATCGGGAAGTTGGTGGCGCGGAGGGCAGTGCTATCGTTCGGCAACCAGAGGGTTGCAGGTTCGAGCCCTGCTTACTCCTGACCCCTTCGAAGTGTCC
>JABFDZ020000040.1:7039917-7055925 GCA_019775955.2 Pollimyrus isidori | reverse complement strand
GTGGATGGGTGAATGCGAGGCATAAATTGTAAAGCGCTTTGTAGAAAAGCGCTATATAAATGCAGTCCATTTACCATCGGGGCACCACACGTGAGAAACAGGCTGAGTGACACTTGGTGGAGGGATGTACAAGCGTCGTTGGTCTGCTGACTGAAAAGGAAGAGGTGGAGTACAGGTCTTGATATATATATGGGTATTGATGCATTGGAGACTGAAAGCCGGCACCGAGGACTTGAACTTGATGTGAGCACCTGAAGGGGGCTAACGAAGCGAGACAAAGAGTAACATGAAAGCATTTTGGCTGATTGGAAGTCACACATGGTGCTGCATTTGTAATCATCTGCGGTGGTTTGATAGCCCAAGCTGGTAAACCTGTAGGTAGTCCATTGCAGTAGTCCATTTGAGGAATGACAAATGCCTTGTGGTATCTTTGATTCCTGCCTTTGCCCTTGTGTGAGTTTGCATGTTCTCATGTTTGTGTGGAGGTACTCCGATATTCCCCATACTTAAAAGATATGTGAATTACATGCTTTACTTTCTCTCAGTTGTTTATTGTGATTGTATGCCTTGTGGTCTCATCCAGGGTACACCTAGTGCTTAATTCTGTTTTGTTCTCTCTGTCCCAGACTTTGTCCTGAAGTGTGTGGTAGCCAATAAAACAGCAAAACAATGAAAGCTTGCACACAACACATTAAACTAGAATAGATGACGATCAAAAATAAAAGCTATATGAAACATTTATTTGCTTAAAAAGACATCTCCAACATAAATACTTAACATATAGACATTTCTTACATTCATTTTTCTCCTCTAAAATATTAACAACTTTTAAAAAAAATGTCACTCATTGGTTAAAGCAGCACAACAAGTATGTTGCAATCAACACCTCCATCATTCCACAGATTGCAGGAGATGTGCTTTCTTTAAGGAATAAACAAAATATATCCTAATTGTCAAGCAACTATATTCATATATGAAGTCAGCACATCATAGTCAGCAACATATATTGCATAAAAACAGTTTTTTTTTTTTCCTGCATGTGGGAATTTCTGACAAAATCACACCCAAAGGAAAGCAGGTAATTAAGCTGTATGAGTAAAATGGCTGTATTCTGAACTGATTAATTACTAATTTTCTTTAGCTTTCTATCCTACAGACAAGTACTAGCAGGTTGGTCTAATATTTGTTTTTATAGTCGAATGTGGACTAGGATGGCTATTTCCACACAACTAACAACAAAGGAACCATATAATGGCAGACCAAAAGCAACACAAAGGTGGCAATATTATGCAAAAATTGGCAGTTGGAAGTTTGCAAGGTAAGGCAGTTGAATGCTGTTATCCTGAATTATTTTCTGTAGGACATTGTTTAATTGTTAATTGAAAAGAAGCTAAATTTTAATTGCTGTAATGAATTCAAGAACTCAGTGCCCTTTTGTTGGGCATTGTCTATGTTTTCGGTCTGTCAAAATGCTGATGCATGCAAGAATTCCACATTATCTTGTAATATATTGGTCTGAGGATTATGCAGTCTGTAGGTCAATAAATATGCAAGTCATTGTTTAATGTATTGTTCACAATGAATGAGTACTGAACAAGCAGTAATATAGCATACAAAAACCCTGCAAGATAATCAGCCTATATTCTTTGGGAGAATTCATTTATGCTATTGTTCTTTCCAAAATGTATTATTATAATATCTATGATTTATTTATTTACTTATTTAAATGCATTTCCCAAGTCATGTTAAAGTGTTTGATCAGAATTTCAGAAGTTTCCAAACATTCTAGCTATTTCTAATAACTAATTCTGATAAAACAGCCACAAATATCACTTGCTAAACTATACATTTGAAAACAATGTATTATGGCTCAATGACGTAACACACTTAGAGTATTTTGGTTGCATTTTAGCTTCGTTTACTTTCATTTTAATTGTTTCTAGCATCTACAAAGTATTTGTACAAAAATGCAGTGCCTTACAAAAGTATTGAGCCCTCTTTTCTAAGATTTGCAGACAAATAATTGATTTTAACTCTCAAAAGTTTTTTTTTAGTTTGCAAAAAAAAAAGTTTGTATAAAATTACTATCAGGAGGAATACATGTGTAACATTAGTAATTCGGGCAAGCCTGGTCATTTTAAGGTGGGTTCAATACTCGTGCAAGGCAGTGTGATAGTATCTGCGCAGTAATCTGGAAAATATTCCCCCAAAGTTTAGACTTTTTTCGTCTTAATTGCAACAATATTGATAGATGAAGGCGATGTAACAAATATCATGCACCATTTACATGTTTTATTCAATTATATAATTTATATAAACGTAAATGCAAATTGCATGTGTGGGGAAAAAGTGCACCTCTACATTTATCAATACCACAAATATATAAAATTAGAATCAGATGCACCACATCAGGTATGAGTCATCGGGAAGATTGTTAGAGGAGATCTTGACGTAACCTGACTTATTTTAACATTTTGTTTAATTTGCCCTTTGCTTATGAAGTGTGTGGTATCACCATGCAGTGATCAATTGAGCACTCTTACACCTTCATAAAGAAGGTTATAGATGCCTGTCAGTCTGGGAAGGGATTTTATAAAATCTCCAAACAACTGGTAATCAGGCATTTACTGTCTAAAAGATCATCTAGAATCATCGACTTTCATCATCAAGTGGAGGAGATCTTTAAAAACGACCAACTTCTGCTGGTTCAGCCTTAAAGAAGAAAGCAAGATGGTGAAATGCATTCCGTAAATGTCATCAGTGGACGTACAGATGGTTCTTGCTGCAACTGAAGTGCATGAGTCTACCATTAGAAAGAGGCTGCACACATGAGATATGTGCTGGGGGGGAAGATCTGCTGTCCAGAAAGAACATCATGACAAGACTAACATTTGCTGATAAACATCCAGGCAAAGTCAAAAACTTTTGCTGCAGTGTGCTCTGGACAGACCAAGCTAGATAGAGTTTTTTTTTTGACTACAGGAACAGTAGACATTTTTGGCAAAACCCAAATACAGAATTTGACTAAAACAACCTGATAAGATCTGTAAAGCATGGTGGTGGAAATGTTATAGTTTGGGGATGCCTCGCTGCATCATTTCCTGGGTAGCTCACCATCACAGAATCCGCTATGAATTCTTCATTGTACCACTGGGCGCTTGACGGTAATTTGAGATCATCAGAAGACTGATAACAATAATCCTACAGTAAAAGGAAAAAATTCAGGGTTCTAGAATGGTCAAATCAAAGCCTGCATGTAAATCCCCTGAAATGCTGCGTGCACGGTTTTTTAAATTTTTTTAAGTAATTCAAACATTGCAAAACTGAAGGAATATCTTTCTCCCAGTTAATGTAAGAAACTGGTATACCTATTTCAGATTGCTTCTGCCACATACCAGCTATTAAAGCTAAAAGTGTACATACTTTTTAAATAGAAGATAATGACATATCTGCTTTTTTTTTTTTACTCGGTCACATTACCAGTATCAGAAGATACTGTTTAAATGAAAGTCACATATTAATATATCCACATATGTTTAAAAATATAAACCTTTACATAGGATGTGCTTACTGTTTCTCATGGCTGTATCTGTACTACTGAAATTTCAGTTGACAAACAAATGGGGGAAAATTATATGTACCTATGTAAAACTGTTTCAGTTAAGTAATATAGTATTTACTCAAATCATACTCATTAGACACTCTGCACAAACATAAAGTGGAAAAAGAACAGGATGTGTTATGTTTCTAATAATAAAAAATATTAATCTTATACTAAATGTTCAAGCGATTCTTATCTTTTTGTCCAGGTATGCTGAAAACATTAGATGTTGTTGGGATAACTTGTTTGACAAGCCTCTTTGATGTTGCGTGGAAAGTGGGCGAGATGGGCAGGCATCAGGGACAGTGATTCCTGTTTGCTCTGTAGGGGGGATTCCACTTCTCAGCCTCAGTGGGAAAAGCCTTTGCCACTATGCTGGAGAGGAGGCCAAACCTAATGGTCAAACATAGGATCTCTGGCCATAGAACATTGGACCAAGTCTCTTCCTTTGCACTACTTTATGAAGGTTTATGAGAATAGGCAGTGGGAAGTGCTGTAGAATGAAAGGATACCAAGGTTACTACCATGTGCTATTTGGCCCTTATCTGCATATTTAGCACATGATCACAGCCATTCAGAGTTGGGTTGTTCTGCACCTGGAGCGTGTCTTGTCTCCATATATTTGTGATCTTCATGACCAGGATCTCAAGGCACAGACATGGTTGGAAGGGCATCCAGTATGACAGGATGGTGACATCCCTGCTATTTTCAGGAAATGTTGTGCCTTTAGACTGTCTCTACCAGAACCTCTAGCACACACTTGAGCATTTCAGTACTCAGTGGGAAGCAGTGGGGTTTGGGTCCAGCATCTCCAATTCCAAGGCCATGTTATTCTCTTGGAAAGAGTGGAATTCTTCTTTCAGGTGAGCTGTGGTTGGAAGAACATCTAGTTGAGAGGCTGGTGGCATCTCTGCTACTTGCAGATAATAATGTGCTTTTAGACCTGACCAGAACCTCTGGCACACCCTTGGGCATTTCAGTGCTGAGTGTGAAGAGGCAAGCTTGCAATACAGCGCTCCAAATCTAAGGCCATAGCATTCTCTTGGAAAAGTAGAATTTTTGATGGGGATTTTGCTTTCCTTGGTATCTTTCTTACAAGTTTGACAGTTGGATCATTGACTTTAGGTGAGTATTAAGTTCTCAGGCAAGGTTTGTGGTTGACCAGTCTACATCCCTCTTTTCATGAGAGTGTGGGTAATGTAGAAGAAGAGGTTTGGTCAAAAGGCCACAACATGGTTTCTATGCAAGATTGCTGGGCTCATTCTGCATAACAGAGAGAGGGATTTAGACACCTGGAGGTACCTTAAAGTATCACTGCTGATCACTGGAATACGTAACGTCAGCTGAGATGGTTCAAGCAGCTTGCCACCAAAATGACTTCCAAAGAAATTATTTCAGGAATGTTGAATTGAGTGAAGACCCAAGTAAAGATGCTGGAGAGATTATATCATATGACTTGGAAATATCTGAAACCCCCCCCACCCAGAACCAGCTAGAGTCTATGGCTATGGAAAAAGGCTATTACTCTGACTAATCTGGCATTCTACCACCAAGGCCCTCATCAGGAAAAATGAATAATTAAATGAATATCATCTTAAGGCAAGACGACTCAGGGAGACAAAGGTGCAGACAAAAGCTGCTGTTTGTCTCACGAATGAGGGACCACTATACATAAGAGGGTCTGTGATGTGCAGATGCATCCCCTTTTCTCCACCTTGGTTTCTTCTCAACATCAGTTTCCAGTCATGTCCCATTGACACTTCTTGAGGCCAAAAGTAAGAAACCACGGTTCCTGTTGGCCTCCATGGTGCTGATTGACCCCTTCTAATGCAGGGCAACACCAACAAATCTTTCAACCTCCTACCCAAAAATGCAGAAGTTAGCAGCTTCAACCTGGCTGGCCTTGCTTACTGGCACAACTACCGACTTCTTACTGGCATTCAGAGTGGAAGTTGGCACAGAGAGGATGTCAGCTTCATCCTAACTAGTGTTCAGTGTAGTGATTGGCTAGCAGCTTCATCCTTTCAGTGTCAAAACTGGCACGGAGGGGCTGGCAATGATCCCTCAGTTCATGTATGGTGACCTCTGCTGTAATTGCTGCAGCATATCAACTAGCCAAGTACCTTCCACTACGTGAAGTCCTGCTGCTCAGCTGCAGTGACTCCACTCACCCACATCCTCCACCAGTGTTGTGGGGCAAGGAGACTCAGGAGACAAAGGCGCGAACAAGGGGCCCTCAAAGGGCAAAGTTTATTACGTTGAGGGGCCGCTACAAAAAGATGGTCTATGAAAAGGTGACAGTAAGTTTGAGGAAGTCCTCCTAGGGTATTCCCCTTGCAGGTAGAAGGAAGCAGTTCCTTCAAGGTGGTCCTCCTTCTATCCACCTGCAGTAAACACACATATGCATCTCACTGCTGTCTTTCTCCTCCTTGGAATCTTCCCAGCATGGACTTTAAGCCCTACAAGGGAACCCTGCCAGCAGTAAGGAGACCATAGCTTCTAATGGCCTGGCTGGTGTTGATCGCCCCCTTCCAGTGCATGGTGGCTTCCCAACAGGGTCCATGCTAACATGATTGCATTACACAATGGCTGCAGATTTGTCGGCTGCACATTGATGCTGCAAATCTCCCATCCTACAACATCCCAAAGGTGCTCCATTGGATTCATATCTGGTGACTGGCTTGACCATTGAAGTACAATGAACTTTTTAGCACGTTTGTGGAACCAGTCTGAGACGACCTTTGTGATATGGCGTATTACCTTGCAGCAAGTAGACTATTGGTAAATTCTGGCCATAAAGGGATGCCCATGGCCAACAGCAATACTCGGATAGATTGTGGCATTTAAATAATGGGATTGGTATTAAAGGGCTCGATGATGTACCATGAAAACATTACCCACATCTTTACACCACCACTACAATCCTGAACTGTTCGCACAAGGCAGGTTGTGTCCGTGGATGAATGCTGTTTATGCCACTTTCTGGAGCTGCTGTCTGCTTGACAGTGCAGAAATCAAGATTCATCAGACCAGGCAATGTTATCTACAGCTGTTCAGTTTTGGTGAGCCTGTGTCCATTGTATCATTTTTAGCTGACAGGAGTGAAACCAAATATGGCCTTCTGCTATTGTAACCCATCCACCTCAAGGTTTCAGTGCGTTCAGTGATGCTTTTTTGTTTGCCACTGTTATAAAGTGTGGTTTGGGTACCTTCCTGTCAGCTTAACATTTTAATTGTTCTTCTCTGACATCTCTCATCAGCAGGGCATTTCAGACCTGCCACGCGCTGGATGTTCTTACTCCTGAGGATCATCAGACATTACATTAAATGATTAAATGATGGTCTTAAAATAGATCCTTATGTACTATTGCATTGCAGTCTCCACTAGTATCAGTTATTCAAGGTCTTTAACAGTTTTACATTTCCCCAAGTTGAAAATACAAAATGTGCTGACAGCTGTCAAGATCGGTTCATATACACAATGAACTTACATTTTCATGAACTAAATATATGCATTAACAGGACACATTTGCAAAAATATATGTGTCTTGCATGCATTTGTATGCAAATTTGCTGGTTAATTAGGCAGTATTTTTCACTGAATTGACAGTTTGCTGGTTGATTTGTTGAGAGTTCTCTCTTTTTGTTGGAACAGTGCATATTTCTGTTTTGTTTCTAACTGTTCCAAAATTGAGTGTTGACTTTTATGGATCATATTTGGTCTGTGTCTAAGGGATTTTAGACAAGTAGATAAAAGGCAACCTGTGGAAAACAGTTCATTTTTGTTTGCGTGTGGTTTGTAATTCATGATGTGGCAGTCCTTCTGAGATGTGCATTTGCATGTGCTCATGGAAATCCTCAGTTTGACTGAATCTGGTTAAGCAGATGGAGCATGTGAAGGCTGTTTCATCCTGGCAACCCCCCTCAGCTGCCTCACCCATCTCCATGCAAGGTTCTGCTCCATCTTCAGCTCCTGCTCCCACAGTCAAAGGAATGGCAGGAGCCACCATGCCAGCACCAGGTTCAGGAACGGTAACGGGAACTGGATCAGAGGCTGGTCCTTTGCCTACTCGAGCAACCAAATTGGCGCCTGGGCCATGCAAACACATGTGCCTCCCCAGCAGAGTCTCATGGGAGAATTTCTTCCTACAGACAAAACACTCATAAGACTTCTCTTTGTGATGCAGACGCATGTGGACGTTGAGGGAGCTCTTCTGAGTGAAACGCTTGTTGCAGGTACTACATTGGTAAGCTCGGACTCCTGTATGTGTCACCATATGCTTTATTAAATAATCCTTCAGGGAAAATGAGCGCCAGCAGATGTTGCATTGATGTGGCTTCTCCCCTAAACAAGCACAGAAATCCATCTAGTTAATAAGGGGCAGAATAGTGGTGGAAGCAAATTCTGAGAATTTTATTTTTAAACCAAGATCATGTGTGGCTACTATAACAAAAAGTAAGAAAGCATTGGTTCCTCTGTGTGGAAGCTTTTAGTCATAGTCATCTAGCCTTTGTGTACACTGCCACTTTGTGCTAATCTTCAACTTCTTTGTAAGGTTAGACCCCTTCAAAACAAACAATAATGCCTAAATACAGTAATATATACATATATGATTTTTGTTCACTTTTTGTCATGTATGTTGCTCTATTATAAAAGCTCAGATAAAAAGGATAACATAAGTATGCAGTTGTTTCGCTCCATGTTGGTTTCAGTAATTGAACATCAGTATAGTAGACAACAGATGATACCTCAGTGAAGCACAACAAAGAAAAAAGAATGAGAGGAACACTACGGAAGCCACTAAATAAAGAAATAAAAGCCCCTTTTAAACCTGTTAATAATGATGCCGCTGGACCACCATCAATGCCAGAGTCAGCTAGTATTAGTGGAGGCGGAAACGATATTCCGAATTTGAAACCCGTTGGCCCTTCATCCTTGTCAGTGTTAGCGAACGTTAGCAAAGGGCGAAATAATATTCCAAATTTAAAACCCGTATGCTTCAAAGGACTGCTTTGCTGTTGGATTTTCAAGCATCGCAGAGATATCAGGCCTATGCATGTGTACTATCTGGGTATGTATTAATAAGACAATTTAAGTAACAGAAAAGTTACTTTCTCTAGTAACCAATTAGTCTTATATTCAGGAATTGGTAAAGTAATTGAATTACTTTTGAACAAACTAATAACTGTAACAACAGTTACAAATTTTCAGCAAAATACACAACACTTTATTGCTTAACACTACTGTATATAGTACCCTTTGTACCGTATCGATTCAGCCAATGCCCATAGCAGTAATGTTAAATAATGCTATCTTATTTCTCTGGTCATCTTAAAATTTCCTTGATTTTATTTTTCAGGTTATAACACCATTTTATGCTGTAGGTAGGTCCCCATCAATGACTATATGATTATATATATTTGTATGTGATTATATATGATTATGTATGTGTGCCTGTAATTGGAAGGTCACCGATTTGAGCCTTGGCCTCAGCAATATAGTCACATGTCCACAGGCTCTTTAGCAAGACCCTTAGTCCCCAGCTCTGTGGGGGCAGTAGGTGGCTGCCCTTCACTGTGACCCCCAAGCTTGCTCTCATCTGTGTGTCTCATAGAGAACAGGATGGAGTGGGTGAAAAGAAAATTTCCCCACAGGGATCAATAAAAGTGTTGTTGTGCTCTATATATCCAAATCATTCTGTCTATAATTACTTTAGACACCTTGACCAGCAGGTTTCGTACAATGGAATCTTCTGGTATGGCATATACATCGAATTTGTCTGCCTCTAATAACAAAGAAGGGTCTTGTTGCAGTCCTATCAGATGAAACTGTATCAGGTGCACAGGAAACCTTGTGAAATATTGTATGCAAGTGATGGCAGAGAAATAGAAGACTGTAATCTGTTTCTGTGTCTTGGCCATATCTGATGATATTTTTTTTCCATAGACAGGTAAGTATTATTAATACCATTATGAGCTAAGGTCATTAGAACCAGTACAAATTCAGTGTTGATGTTTATAGCCTTAAACCTATGACAATGTTGTGATTTCTCATTGACTCCCTACTACTTGTAGCAGAATTTGAACAATCTTGGCCTGCAACATTTGTATGAAACATCATAATGGATTTTACTATACAAATAAAAGCTTAGGTTTATTTGTAAATTTGGAGATTGGTGCATGTGGAAGCAGATGTTGGATTATTTTTTTTTAATTGTTTAAGTCACCTGTATAGTGTGTCTAGTTACTTACCAGTGTGCACAAACATGTGCTTCACATGATTCTGTTTGGCAGTAAAAGTCTTGTTGCAGAGAAGACACGCATAGGGTCTTTTTTCCCCCTTTCCGGCGCCTTCTCCAGAATGTCCGATTTTAGCTTGTGTTGAGGACTGCTGTCCCAAAAACTGAGCAGAAAATTGGGGTATGCTGGAATGTGGCACAGCGACAAAATGAGGCTTCTGGACCATTAGAGGTTGTGACAGTTTAAAAAAGAAGGGTCTGTCACTGCTGGTTGACTTTGTGCAAAACACAGTGGGCTGGTAGCTTTTGTCCGCTGTGCCAATGACCTCTGAGTTACTGGTAAGGTTTGTTGGCATCTTCACATTTTTCTGAGCAAAATGCTGATGTGCAGCATCAGATATTGATTGTAATGTAGTACTATTACAAGGGAGTTGTGAATCTATTTTTTCATCCAGCTGAATAATGTCGCCTTCATCCTGAGACTTAGTTGTGTCCTCACTATCATTCATTTGCTTTGGTGATGTTGACCTGACTTCAGGATGCAGTGGATACTCCCAAAGAACATTTGATGCCAAACCTTCTGTCCTTCCTACCTGATGAAATCCATTCGTAGAGCAATACTCAACAGGCATATTTTCAGTACAGATGGATGAACTGAAGTCTAAATCAAAGCTCTCCCCTTTGGGCTGACTGTCTGTTTTATCTAAATCCTCAGTACACTCCTCACACTCTTTGGAATGATGTTGGTTATATTCCTGGGTCTCCTGCAAACTGTAAATACCTGCCGTTTGTATGCGAACTGGTCGCAGTTGTTTTCGACAATGGATAGTCTCTGAATTGGACAGAAACTTTTCATATTTTTGCGCCCCCACATTGGCGTGATCATTATTATCGTTTTGTTTGGAACTAATGGAGACATCATTGCCTCTATAGTCTTCCTTGGCACTGTTCTGTAGCAAGAGGTTGGAGCAAGTAAAATTGTGTTCTAGAGTGTCATGTATGTGAAGCTGCATATCGATGGAATCTGTGTCACTGTTGGGGCTGAATGTTTCAGACTCTAACGTGCCTTTGTAGGTGCTCAGATCTGAGTCCTTGGAATTCAGCGGGATGCTCTTGATCTCTCTAGAACTCACGTTTTGTGAAACAATACGAGTGCACTCATCAATAGCGGACTTGATCTGCAATATGCTTGCAGCAGTTAAGATCTGAAGAGCCTCTGATTGGGAGACATGAAGCAGTCCACTGTACATGAAGTCAATCAATCTCTGAATGGACTGGACTGATACCACTGATGGGATCTCAATGTCACTGTAGCCCAGGAGCAGCTTGTCCTGGAAAAAGGGGCTGCCTGCGGCCAGCACACAGCGGTGAGCCCTGAGCATGCTGCCATGGATCCGGATAGTCACGTCGCAGAATTGACCGCGGTTGCGCTGCTCGTTGAGGGTCTGGAGAATAGACTTACTGAAATTATGAATGCTGATATTATGAATGTGCTCAGTCATCCCCTTGCAACTGATGTAACCTGTGACACACAACAGAGCACAAAGAAATGAAAACCAGGCATAAATCCATTAGATTTCTTCTTCTATTCTTCAACCCTACCATTTTCAAAAAAACTTTTATCCAGGTTAAGTCTCTATGGGACATTTATAGATGGAGACCAGACATAACCAGAATTCAGGAACATTATCGCCATATTCTTTATTTTAAAATGATAACATTAAATAAATCTTCCTATAAATGACATCCCTGATTCTCATTTGTTAATAGGCTACTTTGACATTTATATGGTAATGGAAACCGTCAAGTAACTCATCGTCATGTAGTGATTGGTCAAAAAATTGGATGGCTGCCAACAGCGCACACAATCGTATGTATATAAGCAGCACACTATGAACTGACATCATTTGAAATCAATTAAGACACTGCATGGTTAATAATTGAGTTGACATTCAATGTGCAGAGTCTGAAAAGGTAAAATCAGCAACGGTGATATTTTTATTAGTAATTAAAAGTTTTTCTTGTCAGCACACATATATATATATATATATTCTTTATTTTCATGACCATTGGTAGATTCTCACTGAAAGCATCAAAACTATGAATGAACACGTGGAGTTATGTACTTAACAAAAAAAGGTGAATAACTGATTTTTGATGATGAACTGTTTTATATTCTAGTTTCTTCAAAATAGCCACCCTTTGCTCTGATTACACACTCAACAAAAACAACAAGTGCTAAACACCTCTGAGAACTCCTTCAAGACTGTACGTTGGAAAACCATTTCAGGCGACTACCTCTTGAAGCTCATCGAGAGAATGGCAAGAGTGTGCAAAGCAGTAATCAGAGCAAAGGCTGGCTATTTTGAAGAAACTAGAATATAAAACGTTTTCAGTTTTCACATTTTTCTCTTAAGTACATAACTCCACATGTGTTCATCCATAGTTTTGATGCCTTCAGTGAGAATGAGAATCTACCAATAGTCATGAAAATAAAGCAAACACATTGGATGAGAAGGTGTGTCCAAAGTTTTGGCCTGTACCATATATGTGTGTGTGTGTGTGTGTGTATATATATATATATATATATATATATAACTGCGATGGGCTGGCCCCCCATCCAGGGTTGTTCCCTGCCTCGTGCCCGTTGCTTCCGTGATAGGCTCCGGACCCCCGCGACCCAGTAGGATAAGCGGTTAGGGAAATGGATGGATGGATATATATATAAAAGGTTTTCAGATATATTAGTAACAACCAAACGATCAATTGAATGAAACCATCAGCTATCTGAAAACCGTTTTCTAATATTTTCATGCCTCTGTTTTAACTGTATTAATAGTATTGCAGAGTGCCATAGATGTTCAAAAATGTTTAGTTATTCTAGCATTTGCATACTGGAAGAAAATACCCTTTAAATTGGGTGCAAAACAAATTTGTGTTAAAGTAGTGTTGCAATTCTGTGTCACGGTCTAGAACACAGAAATAAGAGGCCAGATATCAGACACATGGATCGCCAACTCTCTATCTATGTAAATCACCCCCCTATCCACAAACGCATATTAGTTATTCAAAGAAATATACGGGGGGAAATTCTTCAGTGCATATTTTATTCAGCATGGGGGCAGCATGTGGCTCAGTGGGCTAACCTGTGTTCACAGGTTCAAGCCCAGCCGCTGCAGAAAGGTCACATGTCTGTGGGCCCGAGCGTGAGGCTCGGAAGCTGCGGCGCCAGGGACGCTGGCTGACCCTGTACCCCCCCCCCCCCCCCCCCAAGGTCGCTGTCTGTGTGTCTCATGGAGAGTAAGATGGGGTAGGCAAAGAGAGGATTTCCCTACAGGAATTAATAAAGTATCACCATCCTGTTATAATGTGATGCACCTTCATATTTTTTAACCACACATTAATTTCCTTTTGCTAGTGTTTGTGAATATATATATATAAAGCTTCACACTACTCTGTTCTTTGCAGATGGTTAAAGTGGAAATGGAAAGTCGTCCGTACCTTTGGCCTCACTTACTGTGCATAATCTTTGGTTTCGGCCGTCAGCTCAGGGCTGTGTTACTTACCGCATTACCAAAAACTCTAACTGATATGTGTACACACTGACATAGTTATAAATGATTTATTCCTAACCAATAGCTAAATATGACTCAACTATTAGTCAACTTAAATGAGTACCACATGAAACTTGTAAATATGTCACGTGTTAAGGGATTCTATTTCTCTATTAAACCTTATCACACCTAAAATACTTTACAATAAAAATGGAAAGGAAAACATATAAAGAAATAACAACACTTACATATACATTCTGTATTCTTGCCTTATATAAACTGTACAATAAATCAACACTTTTTATTCTGAAATCCTGCGGAAGAAGCCATAATTTCATTAAACTGGCATTTTGTAAGATTTTAAGGGACTTTTCAATTAAATGCAGCTGCCAATTTTTATGTATTCAATAATTGCAAAACATTTAGCTGCACTCACAAGAAAGGAAAGCTAAGTTACATAAAACATGTTAGGCAGAGCAATGTAGCGTGTGGAGTGTGTCATATCTCACACGAGCAGCAGGTGGCACTAATGAGGTCCTGGGATATCCTCTTGAAATTTCTTAGGATTACTGAATGAAGAGAAGGGAAATGGCTGTTTAATAAAGCCAGTATGAGCTGTCTATTGTTTGGGGTGAATTTGACTATGGAAAAATCTGCAATTTCAATGCAACAAGTTTTCCTCTAAGAAATCTTTTCTTTAGACAAATTGTCATTAATTGAATATGGCATTCAAAACCTATAAGAGCACATGTCCTTTTCTTTATTACTTTGAACATAATATAAGAATTATGTGATTGCACATTTACTGCTTACATTGTATGCAAGCAGTGCTCTTGGTCTTGGAATATTCTTTGTTGCGAGACATAATGTTTTGTTTTTTCCTTGTACTAATACCAGAATATAACTATATATGGCTCCCTGTTCTTGAATATTTCTCACATTAGCCCCAGCAGCTGATGATCTTAGAAGGCACTCCATTTACTCAGTGTGAGGTTGCACCAAAAGCTTTTCCCAGCTGCTCCAGGAATATACACCTTAATTTTCCCACTACTTCTGTCCATGTCCATTTCAGTATGTAAAACAAAGGCATTGTCAGCAATCACACCAATAAGATTGTAGAAGTGGCCAATCGGCAGGTCTTGCTCTGGTGGCTGTGATCTCATTCAGGTTGTCCTGATTTTTTTTAACACTCCTCCAGTGTAGACCTGCATGCTCCATGTGTCACTCAACCAAATGTCACTAGACATCCAAAATTTTATTCTGTGCCTTGTTGGGTTATTTGGTGTACCTTTTCTGGAAGGGAAGAACCTGTTAAATGGACCCAGCCACTTATCTACAGTAGTATTGGGCCCAGGATTGTAAAGGACAGGTAAGTACTGAATCCACTTTTCACAGACATCTTGCATTGCGGCCAGTTTGTCAGGTTCACATTATCCGGTTCTTCTTGCTTTCTCATCGGAATGTATCACTCTGCAGAATAGATGGACTGACTCCAGTAACATTGTTGCTAGAAATATTCCCCTGTCAATGTCAACCACTCCATCGGCCAGCTGTTGCTTCCCCACTTGATTTATAGACCCCAGGCAAAATTAACAACCCAAGGTAAGCTCTGAATGGATCACATCAGTCTTCTCTATAAACATGCCGACCATCAACATTAGTCATGATGGATAAGCCTTCAGGATGAGCAAGTCAAATGAAGATCTGATACTTTGGATATGGGTAAAATGATATTTTGTAGGTAGCTGTTAATTTATTTATTTTTTCTGCGCAGAATCTTCAGTGACTTGAATTTGGGGAGAAAGACAATTTAAAAGAACGAATGAGCAAATGAATGAATGAATGAATAAATAAATAAACACTCATCTTCATCTGAGAAAACACAGTAATGAAATCTGTGGTGTGAGGTGTAGAGCTGGGTGTGGATCGGTGCCATCGACCTTAGATGAACTGAACTGTCAGTGCTGTCACTCTAGCGTCACACCCCCTTGTGGAATTGGAGTTTCAAGGACTCCCCAGGCCTGCATTCCCACCTGCTTCTCCCTCCTACTTATGCTGCCATAGCCTTATCTGCCAGAGCTGACATATTGCACTCACCTAACTGTTGGCGCTGCCTCAAGCCTCCCCTAATTTGGCTAATTGCATATTTTATTTTCCCTTTTCCTCCTGGGGTTGTGCTGCCTGGAGACCCCAAAATATCGAGATACTTTGCCTGCCCTGCTGCTTGCGACATCTCCACTACTTGTGGTGCCTTTCTGGCCCGCGCTCCCATCTGCATGTGACGTCTCCCCTATATGTCCTGCTGCCCTCCCACCTGAAGCGGCCCCAGAACCTGCCTGTCCCCCAATTTCAGACTGAAATGTTAAATTAGGGACAGTGTGAATTAGGACTTTGCCTTTTTGACTTTGACTTCCCTCTGCTGCCCCCTGAAGGATGGGCTCCCCCTTTGGGTCTGGTTAGGGTTACGGTTCCCCCTGCTGCCCCCTGGAGGATGGGCTCCCCTTTTGGGTCTGGTTAGGGTTACGGTTCCCCCTGCTGCCCCCTGGAGGATGGGCTCCCCCTTTGGGTCTGGTTAGGGTTACGGTTCCCCCTGCTGCCCCCTGAAGGATGGGCT
>JABFDZ020000040.1:6999007-7039817 GCA_019775955.2 Pollimyrus isidori | reverse complement strand
CCCCCTTTTGGGTCTGGTTAGGGTTACGGTTCCCCCTGCTGCCCCCTGAAGGATGGGCTCCCCCTTTGGGTCTGGTTAGGGTTACGGTTCCCCTGCTGCCCCCTGGAGGATGGGCTCCCCCTTTTGGGTCTGGTTAGGGTTACGGTTCCCCCTGCTGCCCCCTGAAGGATGGGCTCCCCCTTTGGGTCTGGTTCCTCCCAAGATTTCTTCCTTCTAGGGAGTTTTTCCTTGTCACTGTTGCCTCTGGCTTGCTCTCTACGGGGCTTTGGGCTGGATAATGTAAAGCGCTTTGAGACAATGTAATATTGTGAAAATGCACTATACAAATAAAATTGAATTGAAGAATCAGGATCTGTCCCCACATCGCTGTCACAGACCAGTGACAGCACCGCACAGGCAGTGTAATATTAACTCCACCTTTTGAATTTTGTAGAATAACAGCATTCAAACAAAAATGGCTGGGTCTCTGCACATGAACCACTTTATCTGTTTGCTCTTCCTTTTGATGTCTGAAAATGTGAAATGATATGGGTTTGTGCCACCAG
This sequence comes from Pollimyrus isidori, assembly GCA_019775955.2. Taxonomy (NCBI): domain Eukaryota; kingdom Metazoa; phylum Chordata; class Actinopteri; order Osteoglossiformes; family Mormyridae; genus Pollimyrus; species Pollimyrus isidori. The sequence goes on along the minus strand of JABFDZ020000040.1, from coordinate 7,039,272 downwards.
GACGACATCGAGAGAAAAAAAAGAAATAAAGGAATATGTGTGAAAACGATATATGAACTACATCACAGTGTTTGTTTTATCTGAACACATTTAACATATCATAAAGGGAGAAGACGAGCACATGGCATAAAAACTGAAAAAAATTCCTTGGCACCATTATTGACACCCTTTAGAACAACTTAAGCCAGTCTCTCAAAAGAAACTAGATTAATCATTTGCAGTGCAATTTGAGTCTCATTTGATAGATTTCTGGTTCTCATATGATATGAATTAGCTGAATATAAATGTTAATGTTGAACACTAAACATTCTGATTTAATGTTTGCTGACAAAAGACCCGCATGACACCACGAGAAAAACTGTAATTACCAAACATAAAAACATGAAAAGGCAACATCACGTCAAACATCCAAAAAGCTTAACGCTAAATGGGAACAGTGTGCGGTGATATTTTGCGCCGTACCATACCCGGCACGTTAAATTGAGAAGGGATTTATGGGTAAAGGCCAAGGAGGGACACACAGAAAGATAAACACAGAAAGGCACGTCTGATCTTTATCCAAACCAAAAATATTGTTTTTTATTTTTTATGAAGGAGAAGGGAACTAGTGCTCAAGCTACAGATAAATATAATGAAAATTCCTAAATGTTTTGGGGTTGCTCCTTTGTTGCCTCTGGAGGCCTTGGACTCATTACAGGTATTTCAGAGTGAAATGTGCTACCCAGCTAGATATGAATCAAATACCATGATTCCTTCAGCAGGACAAGGACCCAAAACATACAACCGAAAGCACAGAAGGATGGTTAAACAAGAAAGGCTGGTCTGCCTTAAACTGTCGAGCAATGATTCCCTGCTCTCAGTTCAATTTAAAACATTCTAACTGAAAAATAGGATAAACATCCAGCCGAAAGGTGGGATACATTTACAACCGTGTGAAACATTCGCTGGCTTACGGAAGGTTGCCCGCCCAAATGCTAAAGGAAACAGCTGAAAATGTTCCAGCAGATCTCAATGAAAATAAAACATGACAATATGGATAATTAAATTGCAACAATAACTAAATAACTGGCAGATAGTCCATGCCGATCCAATGTAAGGCAAACACACACACACACACACACACACACACACACACACACACCCTGTGGATATTTTTCCAAGCACTAAATTACATATTTTTGGAAACCGGAGTACCCAAGAAAAAAGACAGGTAACATTTGAAAATGTAAAATCTGTAACGTTTGCGTAATAAATCTATTCACTTCCAAGCTTTTATTCCGCACAGGGTGGCGTGAGGGCCTGGAGCCTATGCCAAGCTGCACAGGGCACACACCCTGTATGAAACACCCGTCCATCGCAGGGAATAAACACACACACACACACACATTCATACAGCGGGACATTTACAGATGCTATTCAGCCTAACTGCAATTATTTATACTGCTGGAGGAAGATGAGGCACCCAGAGGAAGTGTGTGATGTGGAGAAAACACGCAAACCCAACACACACACAGGCGAGGTGGGGTTCGCAGCTCTGCAAGTGATAGGCAACAGTACTACACAGGTTTTGTTACACTGTAGTAAAGAAATGTTTAATTATATAAGTATAATTTGTTTAACACAGGCTTCAACCTACATGGTGTGGCCGATGGCCTTTTAAAGCGGAATGTAAATAATAAAGCATTCTGTCAGATAGACTGAATTTGGGTTTAGTGTATCTAAGATTAATTTTGACTAGCTGAAGTGTCTTAGTAGTGAGTATGTTACTACTGTGCCACGACATAAAATTTTCGCAATGCAATTAATTGCAAGTTATTTACATTTATGGGCGAGCCACTATACAACTTGGGCACAAATACACCTGCAAATAAAAACGAATAAGCAGGCATTGCTCAGAACTAATCAGACACTGTAAAGAAGAATCAACCGGGGTGATTTTTATGAGAGAGTTTTCACTATGGATTCTATTATATATTGTCATCTCTCTATAGATAGCAAAATGATCAAGCAGCTAAATCTTCCAGTAAAATTGGAATAATGCATTTCTGTGGGGAAACAACCCCAGTATCTCAACAACATACATCCTCACAACTACAGAATATACTTGCAGATTTTCTGTCTTGGCTAAATGCCAAAAGTGGGCAGACAGTCAGTTCTGAGGAACAAAAGCATGTCTTTAATAACAACCTTTTCTGTCATTTAAGAAAAAAAAAATAGCAGCAACACCATTTCTATCGGAAATATTTTCATATGCTTAAGGGGTGAACTGAGGTAAAGCGAAGGGAGCAGAGATCCATCACAGACAGCCGGTCCCTCGGTGCTATACACAGACAGCCCATAGCTAACAACTATAATTCCATTTTAACTGCGACACAGTGGCTGAATGGCAGCCGGCTCCTACCTGCTGTGAATGCTAATCAACTGAGGAGTCTCCCACTCTCTCCTCGCTCGCGCTCTGTAGCCTTTCTCCAAGAGTTCTCTCCTTTATATCTATAGATCCTTTCAGCAGCAACCTTCCCTTCTCTACCCAGAAAATTGCTGCTTCGGGTCCCCTTTGTTTTCTATGAAAAATAATAATGTGTAACTATAATGTACTTATTATTTTTTTTTCCCAAAAAAAGGCAAAAAATGACTTGGAGGGCGTCTCAGCTTCCTCTTATTGATTCTGTATTCTCTCACTTTTATTACTCTTCCCCCCCCTCTCTCTCTCCCTCCCTCCCTCCCTCTCTCGCTCTCTCTCTCTCTCTCTCTCTCTCCCTCCCTCTGCTATGTGGCACTTTAGAGCGTGCCGTCAATGTCCCCAGAGGTAGTGGGTCAGTCTGCCTGCTTGAAACCAGACACAATGCTCCATATTCTGTGTTCCTCGCCCTGACACTGGAATACAGCCAATAATAATAATAATAATAATAATAATAATAATAATAATAATAATAAAAAAAACTAGGTTTTCACTTTGTTCATCAGTCTGTGCTACTAAGCTGCTTAAGCAAATTAGCTTTAATCAGCCAATCAAAACACAAAAAAAATAGCTGATTGCAGTGGATGAATTGGTTAAATGCATGTCAGGAAAGATTCGGGGGGCTGGGGTTGGTATTTAGAAAATAATGGATGGAGTGGGAGTGGTAGGTAACTAATACTATTACAGTATGATGCAAATATTACAGACCGTATGATGCATCCCTTCAGATCTACCACTGCCTCACACACACGCATGAACACAGTGTTCTGTATGAATCGTCACTGGTGTTAAATTAGATCTGAAATTGTTCACAGGTAGCACACATTTTTAAAATACAGCTTGCATTTCCATTTCACTTATGTTACAAATATAATAATATTGTTGCCTTTCCTCGTCCTGTAATTGCATGTTTTTTTGGACTTTAGGAGGAAAAGGAGTCCAGAGAAAATCTGCACAACATGGGTAGAACGGACAACCGCCCCAGGCCACGGGCGGAGTGCAGCCACTGCGAAACCGTAATTATAAATGTTAATGCCACATTTGAAATTCCTCTTTACAGTATATATGGTTGTGGGTGTTTTTTATTTGGCATCACTGATATTTATGATCCTTTTACAACCAAATATTTGAACTCCATGGTATATTTCATAATTACGATGCTGCAAAATGTATTTTGCATTAATAATATTTAATATTAACAGTTTTAAGCAATTTGAAGATTATTAAAGTCATCCATAATATTGCATGCTGTGGTAATGTTCAGTAGTCACCACAAGGTGTCCTCAGAGTTTTTTTCAGCTCCTTTCAGTTGTAAATATACCTTACACAACAAGTATGTTAATCCTCCACACTTGCCGAAAATATGATCTAAATAGAACACATTTCCCTACAATAAAACTTTCATACATCATATTTATGAAAATAACTGATTTGTGGACAGGTAGCCATATCCAGTCCAAATAACAAGGCTTCTGCTGTAAGCAAGGTCCCATGGCCACACCCACTTCTAGTTGACTGTATTGTATAATCACCCACCCTTACAATCAGCACATTGTAGCTCATTCTGATCAATGTTACCTTGCTCTCTTTTGGTGGGCGTGGCTCCTGATTGGACTTTCTGGTTTTCCCTGATCTGCCGTAGATCTCATGCTTCTCGGATTTTGTTTGAGTTCAGTGATTTGGATTCATTTTATTGATTTTGATTTTGGTTCAGTCGCTGGTTTCTGGCTTTGCTCAGTGTCTTGGATCCTATTTGCTAATCACCCAACCTGCTTTAGTTCTGTGCCCTAATCTTTGTTGATACCCACTGTAACCTGAAGCTTGAGTCCTTCTTAGCTGCTTCAGCTACGTAATTCACAGTCAGTGGCCCAAATCCTGCCAGCCCCGATTGCTTTGGGGACTTGGCAGGCAAAGAGGACTCGCGGGCAGGAAACCTGACCATGTGGATGTGCAGAATTCAGGCTCTGCCTTTTTATCTGAGACAGTTTACTGCGTTGAGAGACATGTTCAATTATTTCTATTGTTTAACTCCGTCCTGTTGTTGTGATAGAAGACCAAGCTAAGGAAATATACTTAGACAGGTTTAGACTTGTATTTCGTATGTCTAAGCTAGACCTGGTGCTTATTTCCCAGCATGACCTATCACAGTAGATCTCCGAATTGTGGCAACTTAGTGATAAGTACTGCTGATTGTCTGACTGCACTTAATTAACTGGGATGGGGTTCTGGATAAGTGTCATGGATGCTTGGTGCAGAGGTGCTAGCATCTGCTAACCTTTCCAGAATTTTGCCTCTGGTATTCATTTATCATGTCCTTACCAACAGGATAAACTTTGGCCCAGGAAACAGCCTCTTGAAATGACATAGAGTGGAGATAAATGATATCCATGGTCTTTCTCATCTTTTGAACTTGAAGTTTGATTATCCTGTGTCAGGAAAGCTTCTGGGATATGCTTATTCTATAGAACTCTGTATTTTTGCTTTTGACAGTGGCTGGAATGTGCAGGAGTTGATTGCTATCTACCTTTTATCAACGGCTATCAGGTGAACCTGAAAAAAGCATTAACCTGCTGAAATTTAGAACTTAATCTGGATGCTTTAATTGAGCTGTTGGTCAGGTAGATAACCCACTACAGGAAAGTAGACAGAAAATCCAGTTCAGTTTTTGCAGGATATGTGTTTAGCTAGTGTTTCCTCTCTTCCTTCTTATTCAGCCATCACCCTCAGTTGAAGCAATTTGTTTGAATTTTTGATTTAGAGCAACAGCATCACTTGAGACTTATGTGAGGTAAATGCCAAACGCACCATAAATGTTCTCTGAAGTACGATTCTCCTTGTCTATGGCCATCAACCTCTGTAGAGTAGGATTAACAGGATCGACGTTCTGTAGTCTTTTCCTCTTCCTTGATTGTCCTGTGGGTGAGCTCATTGTCAATTGCCTGTCAGACTTCACAGACAGGCTTGGTGTACGTTCCTCAGTGCAAGGAGAAGCCATACTTTGCTGGGTGTCGGCAATCTAGGAACCTCCAGTGTCTGTAACCACAAGAATTATAATTCAGATCAATCCAATATCTGAAAAGCAAAATGATGGCTGACAACTGAATCATAAAAAACTGGCCACAATGTATATGTATCTATATTTTGAAGTGATAGTCAAACTAGGCAGATTAAAACTATCATAATTAAGCTAAATGAAAACCAAACCTCCAAAAATCAACATGATTAGATTGATATGATATGGTCGATGTTTTCCACAAACACTGCACTGCTAATGTCATGTCCCATGACAAAAGTTTTTTTTTTTTTCCCTTGTCGTGTCCGGCAGTTTAGCAAGCAGGATGTTGCTCTGAGTGCTTTATTTTGCCAACGCTTTTATTTTGTCAAGTGGAGCTTCGAATTTAGCTCCTCTTGTTACTTGAGATATACTCTTTATTGACCATTTTAGTTTACTGCGGCACAAAGCCGGAGCTGACAGGAGAAGTTAGTGGAGGAGATAGAAGAGGAAAAATAGAAAAATAAATAAATAAATACTTTTAGACCAGAGCATGTGAGCGGAGCAGAGCGGTGAGAATTTCCGCTTCTCGCTCACGAGGTTATTGGCTCCACCCGCTCCTCCGCTGTAATTTGCCCTAAGCCGCTCCGCTCAACACCGCTCCACGCTCCACTAAAATTTCCTCCCGCTCCAGTCAAATCGCTCCATGCTCGCTCAAATTTAAAAGAGGGACAAATAATCTGCATGCCTAACAAACGTCACCTTAAACCGAAGCCTGATATCATAACGAAATATGAGCAACAGCAACATTGTCACTCAGAACAGAAAATATTTATTTTTAAACAACATATAGGCAACAACAGACAGGTTTGACAATTGCATTCCACACAAAAATAGGATTATATAAATAAAGGAAATCAATAAATAAATAAAGAAATCAGTGGGCTAAGCATCCATATTTAGAACATAAATTATCTAACAATTAACAATTAGCGTAGTTGTATAAGAAATTTACGTACCTTTCATGCACATGAAAAAATAAACTTTATACACTTGATATGTTACAACCATGTAAAACATGCTCACGTTTTCCTCTGGCCTCCGCGTGTTCGCGTAGCACACTGTCATGTTTCTTTTTAGATTCCAAAGTGAATCTTTACTTACTAAAACAGTTTCACCATATTGTTCTTCTTTCTCTACATTATTGTCATTTGTACGTTTGATAAGAACATTACATTTGTATGACCCATTGGTCTTCTTTGTGAAATACTTTGCGTATTCCATCTTTACCAATTTGTGCAATAATTGTACAGATGAATTCTGGATAGATTTGGCCACGCCTCAAAGTTGTAGGGCGCGGTATCGGAGCGAAAATGTAGCAAAATTGGAGCGGGACAGAGCGGCCGCTCCAGCCTTCATTTAAAAAACCGCTCTGCGCTCTGACCAAATTCCGCCCGCTCCGCTCCTCGTTCATGCTTCGCTCTGCTCACATGCTCTGTTTTAGACAAAAACTCCCCATGAGAAAAGTTCATCATACTGCACCTAAGATTTTTGGTTCTACATCTTGTGTATGCATAGTGTTAATTCCTCACATAGGTGCACAAATGACATCAGTGCAGAAAACGCATTTTGGCCATGATGCAGACACGTTGTGAACGTTGAATATAATCAGCCCTTAGGGAGCCCTAGACTCCTATCAAAGATGAGACTGACCCTCATAAACTAGGAAGGTTAAGGGGAGTACTCCTGAAATTCTGAAAGACACATCCTCCACCCAGATGTCATACACGTCCATCAGAACCACAATGACTGTTCTGCAACTGCCTTATCACATTTGAAAGCCTAGCTAATTCCCATACATGAAACCATGTCAACAGACGCAGTTCTAAACTCCATTTCCAAGATCTGGTAGGCTGGTTGCAGGATCCCGATTGAAAGCCATCTCTGGCAAAAACCCGAAAGGGAGGATGTGGTACTGCCAATGACTGCTAGACATGTCTTATGTAAGATCTAGGATGGGTATGAAACAGATCTTATCTAGACACTCCACCAGTTCATCCACAAGCTATAAGGTAGCTTTCGAAATAGGCAAATTCACCATCTAGCTTGGGGACAATCATGATGGGATTGAACCTTGGGCTTTAGGACTCCTCAATTACCCCTAGCTGCCATATCTTCTCAATCTCCTCAACTGCCTATTGGAATGCCTTGGGGATTCTGTAGGGTCTTTGCCAGATAATGATGCCGGTGATGAGTGGTGATGAGTGTTTTGATGTAGAGTTGGATAAGGTGGGTGTTACTTGGGAGGCTGGAAAACACATTCTAGTAGCCACCAGTCTCGCTCAATTTCTACTTCTGGGATCCTCTCTGTGAACAGAGAGCTAACAGGCAGGCCGCCACTATTTCAGCAGGATAATGTAGGATACATGGGTTGTCGGACCTGATAGTCCAGTGAGACCACTCTATCCAACCATGTAGTTAATGTCCTTGCCACACACTTGTAGGAATCTTTTGGAGGAAGACAGGAAGTTCCTCCAAGGATCCAGAACTGGATATAGGCCTACCGTTGGACCTATTCAGCTATCCTCATGTGCTCCATAATGATCAGCATAATCGTTTCAGTGCCACCTCCTCTGAGACCTCCTCTGGGACTAATATTTACCTGAATTGTAGATGTAATAGCTCTCTCTTCCCATCATTCCCTCTGTTTCCATACATTTATTCATTTACTAATACATGATCACAGAAATATATTTATGTACTTTCACCTGGTACTTGCATGTGAAGGAAATGCAATGATGTTGAAAAATCTGACAATGATTTTCAAGTTTATGTAGAGGAGATTGAGCTAGACAATGTTGGCGAAAGAAATAGCAAAGAAGAGGATGAGACTGATATAAGGTTTTCCACAGAGTAGCATCAAGGGCATCAGTACTGGACCTTGTAGTAATATCCCTGCCAGAGAGGAAACACTAAAGCTGTTATCTTAATAAATCTGCCACAATATTTGCTACATAGTAAATTTCAACAATTGTCAGTTCATCTCAGGCCTCAAATTAAATGGCGAGGAATCATCAGCGATTGCCAATGCACAAAAATGGACTGTTTGGATTCCTGATTGTGACATACTGAATCCCTTGAGACTCTGACCATATTGAGAAGTGTCTCTTGTGTCTCTTCCTTTAATCACTGTCTGGGCTTTTGGATTCTCTGCTTTATGACCATTAGCCTGATTATGCATTGCACAATTGTGGATTTTTCCCATTTCTCTGTATTCAACTGATCTTCTGGAATGAAGATCTTCAGCTGGGTCGTAACTTGCAAGACCTTTGTCTCTCTGACAACAAGTGTTTTTAAAACAAGCACCAACTTTCACATTTCATGGTGGGTGAATCAGCGTTCAGTTTCAGCTCACTTTAAGCTAGCATTTTCCCAAAAAAGCCTTTTTGCAGCTCGGACAGCTGAGTAGAGGTGTGAGTAGTAAAATAATACAGATGTAGTTGTCACGATAAAATGAAATTAAACTTATTTGCGCAAATACAGTAGTCTGTAACATCATAAAAATTATTCCATAGTTCCAAATATCCATCCTTCCATCTTGTGGGTTGTAACCTCCCCCCCCCCAACCCCCATCCCCTAATAACCAAAACCAGGCAATACAATCCCCTGGACCCCCTCAAATTCATGGGGACCTCACCTCCTCCCCCCCTCCATGCCCTTGGTTCTACTAATAATTTTTCACTGTCATATTTTTGTGGGAGCCAGTAATTAGGTAAATTTGTTTAGGTATAATTTTCATATGAAATTTTATAATTAAACATCTTAAATCCAATATAATGAAGACGTTTAGTTCTTAGTTGCTATCTAATCCCTTTTAGAAACATGACTGTTTTTCCCTTTAAATGCCACCATGTGGAAAAATACAAGAATTTCTTTCTTGAATTAAAATGACTGTCAGCTTTTCACCTACAGACATTTCATAGACTGAATCATCATTACGCTTCTAGTATCCTTCTAGACAATTCATTATATTTTGATTAAGAATGTGTTTTTTATTACAGAAACAATAAGATAAGAATCCATTCTGCGTTAGGCAATCAGTAGGCAAAACCTATTAAGCAGTGCCTGTTCCTCACATAAAAATTCTCACCCACTTTCCACAGGTCCTAGCAGTTTCTATGGTTACGGCATTTCTTTAGAGTCACAGTGCACAAAACGGTTGCCATGGTACCTGCCAACCAACAGCATCAAGTAAGCTGATCACAGTAATAGTGAAGGTACAGCCATCAGCATTGTATTTAACATAAAACCTGATTATTATTGCTTGCTCTTCATAAATAAATTTTAGTAGTGAAATGTTCTTTTTAAATTACTGTTCCAAAAATCTTGAATGCAACCATTGAGATCTTGGTAATATGCTCATTGCAAGTGAGAACTTCAAGGTTCTGTATAATAACAAATAAAATGCTTCACTAGAAATCCTTCTGGGTTTTGTGTGGTATATCTGAGTAATCTTGGTTATGCACATCTTATAATGAATATTTATTTATATCAATATGTTTGATAGTAAATAAGAAGAAGAATTATTGTTTTTTCTTGTTTGTCTGACATGTTTTATTTGGCGGTGTCTTTAACAGAATCATGTTAAAGGAATGGAGAATTATCGTCCCCCAACAACTTCTTTTACAGCTTTGCTTGTGTTACGCATTACTCCCAGTATTATATCACTGCGGCTGGTATCCGAGAACCGAGTTTCGAGTGGGAGGGACAATGTTGAGTAGGGCGGGTTTATCATAAGGGGTAGGAGGGGTATATAACCAGGGTTAAGGCTGGGGTATTAGATGATAACATGCTCCTCATTATAAACACCACATTGCGCATCTTACTTGGCATTGTCCCTCCTACTCAGCATTGTCCCTCGTATTCGACATTGCCCCTCCTACTCAACATGGCCCCTCCTACTCAACATTGTCCCTCGTATTCGACATTGCCCCTCCTACTCAACATGGCCCCTCCTACTCAACATGGCCCCTCCTACTCCACATTGCCCCTCTTACTCGACATTGGCCCCGCACTCAATGCTCCTGGCTGCAGCAATCTGCCTCTCCATTTCTCCCCGTCTAGTAAGTTTCCATGGATTTTGTCATGTTCAGCTTCTTTACCTCACTGCTATTGACAAAAGCAAAGCAATTTAGCATCATTTTCCAAATAAAAACAGATATTAAACTTTAATGGTTGTTTGCTTAAGCAAAGGAAAAAAAAACTACCAACAACCCGTACCAGATCAGCATGCATCATGTGAGCCTTTGTTATATTTGCACATATTTATATGTATTATAGTAAATCATTAATGAGTGATTAATTATACAGACCTTTATGCCTGGGTGGATCAGTAAATCATCTGGCAATACGAGGTCATGTAACTGAAAAGAATGTGGAACCTATAGATTAAAACTTGCAGGAATGTGATATGTATGAGGTGCATCCCAAAGATGCCTAGAGAAGTGGCTGACCTGAAGAAAATGACAGCACACTTTAAATTGCAATAACAAATCAACAAAAATAATATAACTGCCACTCTAAATGGCCAATAGAGAGCATCATAGACAATCAACAACAACGCAAGTCACAGTAATAAGCAATAAGGATAACCAGGTGTTTGACAAAACTGTTTTTACAAACTAGATTGGAACATATATTTGTTTGTATGCCAAAAACTAGGTCCTTTGCATGAATATTTTTTGAGCAACAATCAGCATTTTGTGAATAGACCTGGTATACCTGTGCTGCGATCTGATTCCACCAAGCTCAAAGTAGATGGTTCCAAATTAGATTTAAATTGAGTAGTTAGCATTTATGGGGCTCAGCCTTGGGTTTGCCTTCACCTTCTGTATTTGGGCACTCAGTTCTGTTAGGATTCTTGTTTCAGGGGTTTATGGGCCAATCCAGTTTTAATTTCACCTCAGGTTTTTTGTCTTGTTGCCAGCTTCTTGTTTTCAGTTCTGCTTGATGGAATTCTGTTTCTGGTTTCATGGTTTTGGTTGGTCAATATCGGGCCTGTGGTCACATGGTTTTTGTTATCTACCACATTGTTTCCTAGTTTGAGGTCTTGGGTAGCTGTAGTTCAGCTCAGGGAATCCTGTCTTATGATCTCATGACTGAAGTCAATAAAATGTATTTTAACTGGGAACGTCAAGACCCATGTCATGAAAAGAGTTAAAATAAATAGAAAAGAATATTAAAGAAATATATCTCAAAGATGCATTGATGTTTGTAGGTTTATAAAAAAAATAGGAGGTGTTGTATCTGCAAATTCAGAGTAGAGAGGTACATGGACTGCATTTTCTACTCCGCACCCCTTTTCTACTCTTCCGAGTACTCAAAGCGCTTTACAATTTATGCCTCACATTCACCCATCCACACACCGGTGGCGAAGGCTGCCATTCAAGGTGCCAACCTGCACACCGGGAGCAATTTGGGGTTTAGCGTCTTGCTCAAGGACACTTTGATGGGGTCAGGAGAAGGCGGGGCTCAAACAAGCAACCCTCTGGTTGCCAAACAACAGCACTGCCCTCTGCACCACCATCACCATCTTGTGTAGTAATGTGCATAAAGAAGCCAAGGAAAGATGGAAACATCCCCAAAATCATCAAAATGCAGATGAGACATTCTTATAGCATGTCAAAAAAAAGCATTTTATTTCCACTATTTACATTTCCAAAATAACAGAAAACCAAATAAAGGTGTCTGCAAAAGTTTGGGCACCCTGCAGAGTTAATACCTTGTACTGCCCCCTTTGGAAAGTATTACAGCTTGTAAACGCTTTTTGTAGCCAACCAAGAGTCTTTCAATTGTTGATGGAGGTATCTTCGCCCGTTCTTCTTTACAAAAGTCGTCCAGTTGTTTGAGATTTCTGGGCTGCCCGTTACCCACCGTTCTTTTAAGGTCTCTCCATAGATTTTCAATTATGTTAAGGTCAGGAGATTGTGAAGGCCATGGCAAAACTTTCAGTTTACGCCTCTTCATGTAATCCACCGTTGATTTTGAGGTGTGTTTCGAATCATTATCCATTTGTACTCTAGAAGCCATCTTTTTAACTTCAGCTTTTTCACAGATGGCATCAAATTGGCATCCAAAATTTGCTGAAATTTTATTGAATCCATTCTTCCTTCTACTCGTGAAATGTTCCCTGTGCCACTGGCTGCAATACAACCCCAAAGCATGATTGATCCACCCCCATGCTTAACAGTTGGACAGAGGTGCTTTTCATTAAACTCTGTGCCCTTTATTCTCCAAACATACCTTTGCTCATTCCGGCCAAAAAGTTCAATTTTAACCTCATCGGTCCACAGAACTTTTTTCCAAAAAAAGCTTGTCTATATGTTCTTTTGCGAACTTCAAACACTGATTTTTGTGGTGTGGGATGTAGAAGAAGTTTTCTTCGGATGACTCTTCCATGAAGACTATATTTGTACAAGTATCTCTTTATAGTGGAGTGGTGTACCACAACTCCAGTGTCTGCCAGATCTTTCTGGAGGGATTGTGCAGTCAGACGTGGTTCTTGACTTGCTTATCTCACAATCCAGCAAGCTGTTCTGTCTGATATTTTTCTTGGTCTTTCAGTTCTTGCTTTAACTTCCACTGTTTCTGATGACTGCCATTTCTTAATTACATTCCGAACAGAGGATATTGGCATTTGAACACGCTTTGCTATCTTATAGCCTTCTCCTGCTTTGTGAGCGTCAACTATTTTCAGTTTCAGTGTTCTCTAGACAACTGCTTAGAAGAACCCATGGTGCTGATTGTTGGAGCAATGCCAGATGAGTCTGGGTATTTAAAACCTTTGAGATTAACAACACCAGGTCTTTCCACACAATGATTGTGAACAGTCCCTGACACTGTCAGGTCTCCGCTTTCCGAAGGGGGTAGTACAAGGTATTAACTCTGCGGGGTGCCCAAACTTTTGCAGACATCTTTATTTGGTTTTCTGTTATTTTGAAAATGTAAATGATGGCAATAAAATCCAACTTTTTTTGACATATTATAAGTGTCTCATCTGCATTTTGATGTCTTTTGGGAATGTTTCCCTCTTTCCTTGGCTTCTTTATGCACATTAATACACATTTTTACTTGGGGTGCCCAAACTTTCAATCTCCACTGTATATTGTAAGTATAACAGCAATAGTTTATTGAAAAAACGAACTGTACACAGCATTACCACTGAATCGCCTTGTAAAGCGACGTGACGGCACACCTCTGATGCCGAAATACCTGCCCCCCCATGTTAATATAAGGCCTTGGCTCCTGGCTGGCACCCTGCTGCTGCATTGTGCACTGCACTTTTACAACTGCTGCTGCACCATTGGATAACCTGTTTTATTAGATTTTTAATGTCTGTTTAACTAAATAGCAGCAGCACACGCTGATAGGTCTACATTAATGACTGTTGCAAAAAACTTGCGTCTTCATTATTTAATCATTAACATTTTCATTAACAGCTTCATAATGTAACCTACAAAATGTTATTATATTGATGTAGCCTATATTTAGCTGAATAGTGGCAGCAAGTGTTTACATGGGGGGAAAAATGAACCACGGTGGCTCTGAAAGCCTGAAGCACATTAACACAATGCAAAAACATTAAAACACATCATTAATAAGAAAACACAAAACAAAAAGATGATTCAATAACATCAAGTTAAAAAATTAAGCAAATTTTAATTTTTGAATGTGTTGTTTCCTTACCATGTTTTCCTATTTCGTGTTCACCTAATGCATTTTTTATCCAGAAATGTCCTGATTTAAAGAAACCCAGGGTTTTAGCTTTTGCTATACTAGCAGGAACGCTATTGCATACTCTACACGCTTATGACCATGAATTCTAGTATTTAAACTAATATTGAAATAGCCATTTGGCTGAACAGCATCCAGACCTGTTAGAATCTTATAGACTGGGATCATGTCCAACCTGTGTCTTCTTTGTTCAAGGCTAAACAGATTCAGCTAATCTCTCCTCACAACACATTCCACTAAGACCAGAGGCCTCATGTATAAACGGCGAATATTCACAAAAATGTTGCGTATGTCCGTTTCCATGCTCACGTCAAGATGTATAAAAACAAAACTTGGTGTACCGCTATGCACATTCTAACGGCAGCTCGAGACTTAGTGTACGCATGTTTCTGCACGGTTTTTAAATGGACGGTACCCAGTGGCAAGTGTGGTTTTCCTTTTTAAGAGAACGCAACACATTTAACAGGTAGCTTTCTGGAGTCAAGGGGTAGGGAACACTTTCACTGACTGGGGCATGGTCTCACACTTCATTCAATATTATAAACTTAATTCATGGCTATTTCTTATATATTTGTTTTGCCATAAAACATCTTAATCTTACTTTTTAAATATGTCAGATTTATGTTAAGTTTTTGTAATTTGACATCAAAATATAGACATTGCAAAATGAGGTTTGTAACACTTGCAGAAACCATTATAAAAGTACATAGTAAGCAATGCTGGCGGTTTGTTTTGATCCCAGATATCTGATCACCAAAGTCTTGGCTGCATGAAGATGACTAAATGAGGTAGTTGCAACATTCAGTTAGATAAATAAATAACAAAAACCTAACTCCTGTCACTATTTCTGGTTCCTTTCATTGATTATGTAGCAGCTTTCATGTGTATGACTGAGCCATTAAGATCTGGCCTCATACCTACCCTCTTTTATGGTGCTGATCGGGATGTATCTGGACAGCATTTCACTGTTGCATTGTTCATCAAATTACCATGCCAATGCTTTTGAATAGATGCTAATGTGGTTGTTTAGAATGTGAATAGCGATCTTCGGGTGACAGTGATATTACACACCCCAATGCAGATAAAACAAAGTAAAGGTGACTTGGTTTACATTTTTGCTGATTTAACCTATTTGTAAAAACTTTAAAAGTTCAGACAATGCATGTTTTCAAAAGACATTACGGATTTAGGGAACATTTTTTTCATGATTCTACATTAAGATTTCAGCGAGTTATGAAGTGAAATACATGAGAAAGATACTCTGCATCAGCGACAATGCCGTCGACTCTAGAGGGTAAAATGTGCTTTATCTTTTGTGCTTGTACTTTTGCAGTTTTTAAATTTTATGTAATGTCAACATGCTCTGGGCTTTCAGCGCCACCATAGACCAGATTTAGAACGTTTTTTTTAAAAAGATTTAGAACGTTTTTAAAAAGGTATGTCTGGATCGTGTGGTGTAATGAAGCGTAGGTCTGCGTTAAATGCATATATTGGTAAAGCAAAATTCTTAATATTATCACTGTAATTATAATCCTGAGGTTAAGCAAACATGTTGCTACAAAACTAAATACAGTGGTAACTCAGTTAATACATTCAGAACTCTTGTTCGACTTCAAAAACGTTCGAGTTCTGATTGAATTTTAACCAAAGAAATAATGGCAAACCCAATTAATTGGTTCCTGGCCCCAAATAATTACACCTAAATATGTTTTAACATCTAAACACAATGAACAGGATAAAACAAGAGAAGCATTTTTTTTTTCTTAATGGCTTCCAAGATGATAAAGTATGTACCCCTGTCCTACCCTGATCGTCCGCTCCTTTTGTGTGGCACGCCCCCTCGTTAACCTCGCGTGGAATCCTCGTGTGATCAGCTGTTTCTGGTTGCCATTGGTCCTCTTGTATTTAGTCCGAGTTTTAGTTGGTTTTCCCAGTCCGGCCATCGTAACGTCATTGTGTTGTTCTGCCTGTTCTCAATTAAACCTTGTGTTTCCCAATTGCTTGAGTCCTGTCCCTACTTCCCCGGTCCCAGCTCAGCAGATCGTGACAACCCCAAGCCATGCCCCAGCACTAGACTATGCCATGTGGTCCATTGTTTATTTTTATTATTATTCTGTATTTGTACATTTTTTTTATAGGTTGTAACATTTGTACAGCTATTGCATTACTTTTTGGTGAGTATTGGCAAAATGATATTAAGTACAGTGTATTACCTGATACGGTGTTTTCAATTTAAAAAAAAGCACTATCACCAACAAACGATGCCATCACAGCAAATGCGAGGCTGAGACTGAAGCATTACCTTTTGTTTCTGCTGAGAGACATGCCACGTGACTTATTTCCCTTCCTGTACAAATTATCTTAGGTCTGCGTTCATGGTCCGACTTCTGAGATTCAGTCAAGTTCTAGGTCTTTTTTTTCGAACTGGTTGGTTTGACTTTTAAGAAATTTGAGTTCTAATGAATTAGACAACTGAGACCACTGTATACGGTTATAATAATAAATACAACATATCGCTGTCAAGGTAAATGTGTATTAATAATCTAATCTTGTCGAATATACTATTCAGCTAAATGTAAATTTTATAATTAATAAAAACATCCATCTTTTAAAACATTTGTAAATGTATAGTTTTAAAAACACTGGTCTGAAGTGGTGATGACCCACCTCTTTGACTCGGGGAGGAGAAAAAAACAGCCCTGTGAAATGGTTAGGCACACCAGTGAGACCAAGGACAAAATACAGTTGCACTCAACGTGCAACCAAATTGGTCATGCTCTGGAGCCCTGTAGTATTATAACAACAGAACAAAGTGGCATGCACCAATAACACACTGGCTGCATACTAATTAATACCTTAACCTAGAAAATTGGTTGGTCATCCTCGTACGTCAAAACATCTGCTACATGCGTGGGTATCACCGAACAGGCAGATAATGTCAGTCGTTAACGTTTTTTTTCCGCATTGTGGTTATTCAGTATTTAATTTCTTCTCATTTAGATTATTGTAATTGTCCGTATGTATGTGTCAGTCAGTCAGCTCCATATGGTTTACAATTGGTACAAAATGCTGCTGCTACTCTATGTACTGGTGCTAAAAAGAGGGATCATATCTCCCCAGTTTTAGCCTCACCTAATTGGCTTCCTTTAATTTTCAGGATTAGATTTAAAAATTTACTGTTTTTGTTTAAAGCTCTGGATGATTTGGCCACAACACACATTGCATACATTGCACCCGTTTAAAGACTACTGGAGATTGTACTTTTGCAGCCAGATGGAACTACCAGTGAATATTAATGAAGCACCATTTATTTTACTTCTTCTGAAACAATACTGAAAACATATTTTGACTCATTATCAGTTTGGGTACTTGTTGGTTATTTTTTTAAGTTTTGATTAGGGATCTAAGCATGTAGTGCTATGGAGCACAATTATTTTTGTTAGGATTTGTTACTATTTTTCTTCACTACAATGAAACGGGCAGCCTAAACCGTGAGATCTAGATCTGCCAAATTTGGTGGGAAGATGTCAATTCCAATACACTACTCGGACCATTTGACCCAAATCAGGCAGCCAATGGGGGACAGAGTAGAGTCCCCTTATATGTTTACAGTGATATCTCCTGACCTGTTAGTCCAAGAGTCAAAAGTTCTTTTTTTCTCCGAGTTACAGGGGGTCATACCCTATCAGTCCATCTACACTGTTAAGCTCCACTGCTAATTTGCATAATTTTCTAAACACATTTTGGCAAATCAGTCCAGCCTCTTCTGACCAAATCAGATAAATGTGGTGCCGGACTAATCAATCCCCTGTGCTGATCAATAATTCTAAAAAGACATTTGGCTACCACATCCCCACTATCCATGCCCAAACTGGACCTTTAGGCCTATTTTAACCAGACAGCTATAACTTGGTGATGCCTTGTCCTGCCTCAACCAAATTTGAAATCCTACCTCCCAGCAAAGGTTGAAGGAGGGTTATTGGAAATCGTGAAGACAGGTTTTACACATGGTTAAATGCCCAGCCCCACACACATGAACTTTAATGACATCCTATTTTTAATGCATATCAGATTACTTATCAGATACAGTTCAATGATGAATTTGTTAACCCTTGTCTTGTGTAGACCGTTTCATTAGGGAAAATATGTGGTCAATGCTCTAAAGACTTGGTGTGAACTCCATGAAAAAGTATTACTCACCTTTACAGTTTCTTTTTTAAACTTGATTGGGATTGAGCTTTCTTGTATTCCCGTATTAGTGCAGCACTAAGAGTAAACTAGAAATGAAGATAGCCTGCTTTGAATCAGAACGGAAGATGTCATTGTGAAAAGGGTCTATATGCGACAAACTCTAAGTTTACACAGACAGTATAAAAAAGCTTAACCTGTAAGGTGTAGGTAGATTCACCATATTTGGTAGGAAGGTCTTTCTTCTTACCCACTACTCCGACCATCTGACCCAAACCAGACATTTAGTAAGGAGCGGCATCACACCACATCTTTATACATTCTGTCCTTTTTTCTCATGACCCATTAACCCTGGACTCAAATCTCCATCCTGTCACAGCAGTATTTACTACCGTCAGACTTTTAAATATATTGGCCAAAAGTGACAGTCAGTACTTCATATTCCATCAGTTCTCATATACTGCTTCTACGCCGTGGATGATGTTCTGACCCTTTGGATCCGTCAATCCCTGCTTGCAGTTGTATGTATTTTTATTTTTGAGTGTTATTGCATTTTTTGGTATTTTGTACAGCACTTTGGCTGACACAGGGTGTCTTTTAAATGTTGTTTATAAATTGGAATTGGTTGGTTGATGTATTTCATGGATCATAATTTGACATTTTGCCCATAATGCCCACCCCTAGTTTCTAGTTCAATTCTGCAGTGTTTACTTTTTATTTGTGCTGTGTTTGTAGAGAACTACTCCCATTAAATCTCAGGCAGATGTGAAGAAATTGCCTCTAGAAGCAACCTTGAAGACTGCAAGTGAGAGTAACCCACAGGTGACACAGCTTTTCTTGGTGTATTTTGCTGGTATATGTTTGAGTTTTTTGGAATGTTGGGTTATTATAGTTTAAAGAGAGTGAACCTTAACTTTTTTTCCATCAACCTTTACAATCAAAATATTTTAAAGAAATAAGAATCGAGCGAATCAATCTGACGGTCATTTTTTTCTGATGGGGTCCAATTCCAGAGTATTTGTTTTTCATGCAAAATGTTTTAGCAGTTTCATCACTATCAGCTCCAGTAATTGTATTGTAGTGTAGTAAATGTGTGTGTGTTTTATTCAGGGCACCAGGGTGGTACGGCCCCGATCTCCCCCTCTGCCAGCCATGATAAAGAATGCTCCCAGCCGGCCACCCCTCAGCAAGCCCCCTCCCCTCAGCAGAAAACCCAATACCCCAACCCGGACAGCAAAACCCCCAGTGCCAGCACCTGCACCTCCTCCTCCTCCACCCCCTACCGTCCGCAGGCAGGAGTCCCTGACCAAGGCCCGGCCAGCTGCCTGCCCCAGGATCCCGGTTTCTAAAGTCAAATCAGGTGGTAGGATGGGGGCCGTGCGCTCTCCAAGGGTAGGTGACATCCCTCACCCTGTATGTGTTATTACTTTTGGGTCACCATTTGTTGCCAATTACTTTATGGTCTCTGTGTGCTTTTGGTAGATGCTCAGCTGTATTAATGCCTTTAAATGGATGGGGGATATATGTTTCATGTCTTGTTAGTGCTAAAAATATGTTCTGTAAATATTATGGATATTTTTCACATTTTGGTGGCACATTGTATAGGTGATGTTCTGGAACCTAATTCATTTTGAGAGACATTGCACGAAAACTGAAGTAATATCACTTATTGTGCACGTGAAAAAACAACCACAGATGCTTATCTGGGGCCTGTATTGCAAAGCTATTTCAGTGAAGTCAGGTGTCAAAGATAAGTTACACCTTCAATAAATCAAATAAGTGCAATCTGAGACAACCAGTACAATGACATTATCAGCAATCCATGTAAAGCCAGGTTTTCCTAATGAAATCATTACTTTCCAAGCATGAGCGCTTAAAGCATACCGTGTACAACAATCAGCCAGTCGCATTAGCATAGATTGCAGCAGGGCTACATGTTTCACTGCAGTGGAACAGAGAATTATTATTGTAAAATGACGGTAATTGCAAAGACCATCACTGTGGCTCCCACCAAAGCTAGAATGGCTTGCTGACAGTAGATTGCTGACAGTGTAAATGTATACCTACAGCTCATCGTTAAGATAATTGTCTTCATTTCCAAACATGCTTTGTGGCTTTTGTAAATATTCTTAGTTTTGTTATTCAAAATCATGGCGTGTGCTATAGTCGTTATCCACTCAAAATGCTGGACCAATATCTCGTATTGGTGAACATTGCCTATTGCTAAACAAAGTGCTTAAAATAAAATTATCGGTGTGCATCTCTGCCTATGGACATCATATTTGACTTTGGGAAAGCCCATTGTGTTGTATCGATTTCTTCTTCAAGTGCTGTGGAACAATTTTACTCTGCAGCATGAGTTTCCGTGGTGATGTGTCCTATAAGAACCAGTGTCGTGATATTGCTACTTAGCATGATGTTATCTGGCTATGCAAGGAATCCAGCTTTTTGATACAAATCCCTGACAAATCAGCTTTCATTGAAACAGGTCACGCAAAGTTGCGTTTTTAATAAAGTTTTTTTGGAGAAATGAGGACAATGTGTAAAAGGTTGAAGAAATAGGAATTAGATGGGAGTAGGCAGTGTGACTGGGCTATCTGGGCAATAGATTCTGACCAGCATTTTGATGTTAGTTATTACTACTGAAAATGTGTTTCAGAAAAATATGCATGCATATGTAAACCCTGTTTCAACTGAAAAAAATTATAATATTTCTAATATTGATTACAATAAATTGTCATCTGTTTTATATTAACTTTTTCACCAGTGAATTAACTTCTCAATTACTGTCTTATTGGGGAAAGCCTAGACAAGCAATGTTTCTTTGAATTAATTGTTTAAACAGCAGTGGCTGGAAATGCTCCTATTTATCATCTTTCCCTATTTTTGTAGATTATCTTAAATTGTTCTTGATGGGTCTCTATTTTTATAATAGTAAAACAATAGTATTCCCACAACTCCTGTAAAAAATAAATGGTGTCTGTTTTTGTCACCCTTTTATACCCAGGGGGCAACCAAACAGACCCCAACCACAAGTAGCCAGCGTAAGAGAGTTACAGAAGATACAAGTGAGGATGATGAAGAAGAAGACGGCATGCAGGAGGAGTGTGAGGATGAAGATGAGGAAGAGCCACAGCTAAAAAAAACAAAGATGACACTGGAGAAATCAAGCAAACCAGTCGTAAAGAAACAGGAGTTGAAAAAGGGGAAGGTGACGGAGGTGCGGGCGCAGACTGCAGAAGGCAGTGTGGTCATGGAGGTACAGTAATCTTTCAGTATGCAGCGTACACGGCATCCCACCCACATGTCTACACCTCAGTCTTTACTCTTCAGCCTGAATGTGTGTACAACCCCAGTTCCAAAAAATTTGGGATGCTGTATAAAATGTAAATAAAAATCGAACGCAATGATTTACAAATCACATAAACCCATATTTAATTGAAAATAGAACCATAGTAAATGTTGAAGCCAAGAAATGCTATGGTTTTATGCTCAATTTGAATTTAATACCAGCAACACATTTCATAAGTTTTTTTAAACACTAAGGGAATCAGTTGCAGGAGTTTTGAAAGTGAAATGTTGTGCCATTCGTGCCAAAGTTCGGGTCTCCTTTGTTGTGTTTTTCAATTTTTGCCTGATGCAGCAAATATTTTCAGTCTGGACTGCTGGTCTACATACTTCCTCACCTCATTCAAAAACTGAAAAGTGGTGCTGTTTGTGAGGAGTTAATACCCACAAAAAAAACATATGGGCTTATAGTTTTTATACAAAAATTAACATGCATCTCAATAGTGCTTACTTAATTTAGCAGGTGTTAATGCTACATAAGCCGCAAGGTATAATGAGAAAAGGATTATTGAAATGTAATTAATATTAGAACCCCATTTCCAAAAAAGTTGGGACACTGTGTAAAATGTAAGTAAATAACAGAATGCAGTGATTATCATGATGCACCAAATGTTTTCAAAAGATGATACGTCTGGACTGCAGGCAGGCTAGTCTAGCACCCAGAATCTGCTAATACGAAACCCTGCTGTTCTTTTGCTGAAATATACTAGACCTCCTCTGAAAAAGACATGGCTGCATGTTCCTTCAAAACCTATATTCATCACTCAGAATTAATGGTGCCTTGCTGGAAACTACCCAACCCATAGACACTAATGCATCCCCATACCATCAAAGATGCTGGCATTTGAATTGCTCGCTGTTAAAAGCTGGATTGTCCCTTTCCTCTTTAGCACAGAGGATGCGGTGTCCATGAATTCCAAAAAGAATTGCGGGACAGTTTTCTATTTTGCCTCAATCCATCTTAACCCCCTGGAGTTGATGGCATCGTTGGAGATGCAGAGTATCTTTCTCGTGTATTTCAGTTCATAACTTGCTGAAATCTTATTATAGAAACACGAAAAAAAACACTGACCAAATTCAGCATTAAAGTTTAAAAATTTATTTTAAATTGGCAAAAACCAATTTTGGTTTTGGTTTTTCTTATTTATCCAACTACACCATTTAGTAATCTTCATATAGCCAAGACTTTACTGATATCTGGAATCAAAACAAACTGCCAGCATTGCTTGCTACACGTGTATATACTTTTATAATGTGTCAGTTGTTCTAAACAGCATTTTGCAATGTCTATACTTTAAAATGTCAAATTACAAACTTAACATAAATCTGACATATTTAAAAAGTACACCAAGAGTTTAATGCCAAAACACAAATATACATTAAATAATTTATTTATCATGAATTAAGTTTATAGAATTGAATGAAATGTGTGACAATGCACCAGTCAGTGAAAGTGTGTTCCCTACCCCTAGACTCCAGAGGGTTAAAGAGCTCGGGCCCAAAAAAGTCGTCAGCATTTCTGGATCATGTTTTAGATATGGTTTCTTCTTTTTATGATAAAGATTTATCCTGTTCACAGAAAATGTTTTTCAGAAGTGTTCCTTAGCTCGTGCACAGATTTCCACAAAAATCTTGTACGGTTTTAAAATGGTGCCGCCTGTGGATCATGGCTATCCAATAGTGGGTTTTGGCCTTCTTTCTTGCATACAGAGATTTCTCAAGATTCTCTGAATCTTTTAATGATATAATGTCACAAACATGATGAAATTGCTGAATTCTGTGCAATGTTGCATTGAGGAACACTGGGCCTCATTCACCAACCATTCTTACGAACAAATTTGTTCTTAAACCGCACACATATGTTTTTACGAAGATTCTGACATTCACCAATGTTTTCTTGTCTGAATTTGTTCTTGGCTAAGAACAGAATCTACGCACACTCGACCGTTCGTACACACATTTCAGTAATGATAGTTTGTTCAAAATAATCGGTTATAGCAGTTTTGTTCATTCCCTCAGTTCATAAAATGATAGTATTTGAATAATTTACAAATTATTTTTTATTTTACTTTTATAAAGTGTAAAAGCCCTTTTCTACCAGGAAAATAACTATCATGCTGATTATAAATAGGTGTGTTTCTGCATATTGACCTTGCCATCAAAAAGAAATTTGTTACTACTTGAAAAGCTTGCCAATCGTGCTCTGAGAAGGGAACACATGTTTGAAGATCATTTAGATTTTTTGGGCACCCAGTGTTCACACAGAATGTGATATCTGTCCATGTATCAGCCTTCTTGGGGCTTTATATCCACTGGTTATGCTACTAAATAATGTGTCTATTTGCATTTACCTCCTGTACAGTAAAATCAAGTTATAACGGACTTCAAGGGACTTGGCAAAACAGTGTTATATCCAAAGTCTGTTATATCCAGAGTTGCTGTATGCCCGGAACACAACTACAGGACACATTTACTCATGCCACACCCCAGCAGACACACTTGTGGTATAAATTATTATATTGTACTTGTAGTAATCCAACTTAACCTGAGCAGATGCATGATGTTGGAGTTGTACTCCGTCGGGTCCGTTGTTGAGAGATTCACAGCTGAGACAAGGAGTAATTGCAAACCACGGGTTTATTCTATAACAGGTTGCAAGCTGGGAGCGTCTGTCTGACATACATTCAGCATGTACAGGAAGAGGCTCAACCATGTGTATCTGCTCTGTTCCTCTTATAGCCCTTTTGGGCATCTCCCCCCTCTCTCGGTACCTTCCATCTACATGGCAACCACATGTTCGACGTTTGCCCTAGTTAGTCAGTTAGTACTTGTCCTTGTGGAAGGCTAAAGATAAGTAAGGGCCGCTTACATTGTCTGTCTGCCCCCTCTATGGGTCTTGATTAGATCACCCACCTCTGCCAGTGCCAGTACATTCTTGTTTCGATTTAGTTACAGCCTTATAGAATTATTCCCTCAGTGACGATTAGCAATCGCGACTCCGTATCTGTGCTGGACATCACCAGCATGCCGGTGGAGCCATATGTCTGTTATAGCTGTACAAAACTATAGCTAAAAGCAGCCTTGGGGACTAAATTGTTTGTCTGTTTATAAGAGAAATTCCATTATATGCGAGTCCGCTATATCCAATGCTTTTTCTGCACGTTCTTAAAGACACACGGCTGGTGCCAGTGGACCTCATCCATTATAGATGACATTCTGTTATAAGCGAGTCCAATATAACGGGATTATACTGTATTAATACTTAAGCATTACTGAAGTTTTTTTTTTCTTGGTGCCAAGCGGCTCTCAGCCTACTCATCTCTTTGCCATTCCTTGCACACGGCCCTACAATCTCATGCCCTTTTATGGGAAATTGCAGAGTGTTTCCCTATGCTAATTAGGACAAACTGGCATACGCTTTCAGTCACGAAGAGGTGGGATTCACCATTCTTAAGAACAAAGGTGCAAGCAATTCTGCTACTTGAGAACACGTCATGAATCCGACGTAGGTTGTTCTTAAATTTCATAGGAACAAATTAAAGCGAATTATTAAGAAAATATTGGTGAATGAGGCCCATTATTCTTAAATTGCACTATTTGCATACGCAGTCTTTCACTGAGTGGTGAACCTCTTCCTATCTTCACGGCAGAGGCTCCGCCTCTCTAGGCGACTCTTTTCAATTGAGATATTCAGCCCTGTGTTTTGTTTTAAGCATTACACAGAACACGCTGTCTTCTGAAAAAGCCCACCCAAGAGACGGCGTTTTATTTTTAACAAGCTCAAATCAGGCCACGCTAATAGCATCAGGCTAAACGAAGAGAGGGGCGGGTTTTTAAAAAGGAGCCAGCTCTTTTTGGTGAGCTGAGCCAAATGACCCGGTTTGATAAGTGTCGATATTCCCATTTGGTAGAGAAAGAGACAAGGAAAACAATTTTCATTTGCACGCTTATTTACCGCAGTCAGAAAAACGGTCGACCTTGTTTTAATTATCGTGCAATTAATTGATTCATCATTTACGGCAGCAGGCCTACCAAGATCCAGATATTTAATGACTTATTAGGCACAGCTGTCGGTAGTGTGTCTTTCGGCGGGGAAAGACACACTACCGATGGCTGAGAAATGACATCCATGTCTCTGGTGACTCTTCTTATGAAATCAGCAGACAGAGTGGTGTCATGAGGTTGCTGGAAAGGGGTGTGTGGTGGTCCTGATATCTTTGCAAGAGGATGAAGGTCCAAGTCTTTGGAGTCCTGGTTCTCCCTGTCTTGCTGTATGGCTGAGAGACACAGATGCTATACAGTGAGCTGAGACGAAGGCTGGACTCCTCCTACTGCTGATTTTACTTGGTGTTTTATATTTTTTCACGTAAATGTCTCGATACTCATAGGAATCAGGCAGCATGATATACTACCACAAAACATATGTTGAATTAGGGATGTAAAGGTGTATCAACATGATGAATTATTATGGTTGTGATTCATTGTGTCTATTTAAGAACATAAAAACATAAGAAATTTACAAATGAGAGGAGGCCATTTGGCCCATCAAGCTTGTTTTGGAAGAACTCAACTAATAGCTCATAGTTGTTAAAATCTTATCTAGCTCTGATTTAAAGGAACCCAGGGTTTTAGCTTCCACTACACTACAGGAATACTATTCCATACTCTAGAAGCTGTGTAAAGAATTGCTTTCTCAAATTCATTTTTAAATGTTCTCCCGCTAATTTCCACCTATGGCCACAAGTTCTACTATTTTAACTAATATTGAAGTCGCCGACCTGTTACAATATTAATTACCTGGGTCATGCCCCCCTTAGTTTCCTTTACTCAAGGCAAGATTCAGCGTCATGAGGCATCAACATACACACCGAGGTCTTTCTCAGAATCAGCTACCTTTATTTCAGTGGGTTATTAAATGCCATTAGGCATCAACATACACATAAAATATCTGTACTTCATATTTCTGCTCCCTGCATGGGTTACCTTACAATTATCTACATTAAATTTAATCTGCTAGGTGCCAGCCCAGTTGCTAATTAAAGCAAGATCTTGTTGTAGCCTATGTGCTGCTAGGTCAGTATCTGATACATCACCCACTTTTGGTGTCTTCTTCAAATTTAACCAGCTTACTATGTGTATTGGTGTCAATGTCAGTAATGTAAATAAGGGACACTGGTGGGCCTAAAACTCAGTTCCACTGTGACATTGTGCATCTAATAATAATAACTACCCGCTGGTGGATGCCCAATGTAGCAGTGCCAAAACATGGTCTTCCAGAATGTAACATGGCACAGGGAAGGTTCATTAATATTCTTAAAGGAAGCGCTATCTGATGCCTCTGCTACAGTGACGATATTTGGACTACGATGCTTTAGGGAACTTGCCTCCGTTTTGTACTGCAGAACGCTCTAATACAGCTATGGCCAAAAGTTTTGTAAATGACACATATTAATTTTCACAAAGTCTGCTGCCTCACTTTTTAGGATTTGCATGTATTCCAGAATGTTATGAAGAGTGACCAGATGAATTGCAGTTAATTGGAAGTCCTCTTTGCCATGGAAAAATTAAGTAAATCCCCCCCCCAAAAAAAAACATTTCCACTGCATTTCAGCCCTGCCACAAAAGGACCTGCTGACATTATTTCAGTGATTCTTTCATTAACACAGGTAAGGGTATTGACAAAGACAAGGTTGGATGTTGACTGAGTGAAAATAGCACGCTGGTTACTTTAAAAGGAGAGTGGTACTTGAAATAATTGTTCTTCCTCTCTGACCCATGGTTACCAGCAAGGAAACACGTGCAGTCATAATTGCTTTGCACAAATTGGCCTTCACGGGAAAGGATATTGTTGCTAGTAAGATTGCATCTAAATTAACCATTTATCGGGTCACCAAGAACTTTAAGGAGAGAGGTTCAATTGTTGTGAAGAATGCTTCAGGATGCCCAATAAAGTCCAGCAAGCACCTGGACCATCTCTTAAAGTTCATTCAGCTGCGATGCTCTGAATCCCCTTTATTATTGTTAGGGGCATCGGAGTGCTATCATCAGCCCTGGGTCATGCAGTCAGTAAAGCATCCTGAGACCATTCTTGTGTGGGGTTGCTTCTAAGCCAATGGAATGGGCTCAGTCACAATTTTGCCTAAGAATACAGCCATGAATAAAGAATGGTACCAAAACATCCTCCAAGAGCTACTTTTCCCTACCATCCAAGAACACTTTGACGAGCAATGCCTTTTCCAGCATCATGGAGCACCTTCCCATAAGGCAAAGTGATAACTAAGTGGCTTGAGTGACAAAACATTGACATTTGGGTCCATAGCCAGGAAATTCCCCAGATCTTTGTCCCATTGCAAACTTGTGGTCGATCCGCAAGAGGTGGGTGGACAAACAAAAACCCACAAATTCTGACAAACTCCAAGCATTGTTTATGCAAGAATCGGCTGCCATCGGTCAGGATTTTGCACAGAAGTTGATTGACAGCTTGCCAATATGAATTGCAGAGATCTTCAAAAAGGGCCAACGCTGCAAATCAGTCAATGAAAGCCGTTGATACTTATGCTTGTAATTATACATCAGTATATCATAGAAACATCTGACCAAAAGTACAAATACTGAAGCAGCAGACTTTGTGAAAACTAATACTTCTATCATTCTCAAAAGTTTTGGCCATAACTGTAAAGATATTTGCAGTATGATGCTTTTGGTAAACACTCCTATATTGTACTGCAAAAAGTCATTCTTTTTGCAAGCTATGATAACAAATGATCACGACCCTGAGACAGTCAAGGCCTCAAAGTATTGCAACATGTTTATAAATTTATGAAATCTGGCCTGCAGCTCAATTTTTCGTTTTCCACAGAATAAAAAACGATGTAACGTCATTCCGCTAATCTTCGATGGCAAGCTCAGCAAGTTTCATCGCCAGCAAAAACCCCATCAGGTAGCACTTCCTTTAATCTGTTTGGTATTTTTTTAAATAATAAAAAAAACTGCAGTTCAGTAGTTAACTTTGACAGTTTTACATTGACATATTTTCCTGTTTAATAACAATCGAAATACTTTCTTAGTATTCTGTTAATGTCTACGCTGCCATGGTATTTGTGAAATGTTTTTCAGTAAAGTTTTGAGATTTATCAAAACAAAAGAATTATCTATTTCTTGTTAGAAATTAAAGGTTTCCAATGCTTTGCGTCGTTCCCTCTAATCATAATTTGTCAATAAATTGCCTTGGGGCCAATGATTAATACCCCAACTTTTAATATTTGTGCAATGTAAATAGGCTAGAAAAAGAGTGCAGGATGCCACCCATACCTGATCTAGTAAATCTTTAAAAAATAATCAATGCAAAGTCCACCTCCTGTTTTTGCATGAGCTTTAGATGCATTCTTTGAGCTGCAAATTATTGTTGTTCTTGCAGTTGGACTCACTCAGACAATTTAGCATTTTAACAAAATGAATGACGAGAAGTGAACAAGAGCTAGTCATAAAAAGACATTCATCTTCCACTGTATGGAAGTATTTTAGATTTTGTAGAAATTAGGTTGAAAAAAGGAGAGCCATCTCCTGGCAGTGCTTTGTGTCTTGGCACAAATTAACAGCAACATTGTTATTTTATAATTTTTGTGTCCAGATGTTATGGTTAATCACAGTGTGAATGAACTACTGACTTGCCCTTCCCATTTAAGACCTTGTTGGTTGATTATAAACAACTTTTTGACTGTAGTCTTATTTTGGACACAGTTTCAGCTTCGTTTTTGTTTTTATAAAATATTTATCACAAAAACTTAAAATCTCAGTGTTTTTCCCCCCAATATAAAAATAAATTAATGGTGCAGCCAAGAAACCAGACATGTGTTGTTAAGATTGACATGTAGCTGCTTTTCTTCAACCTCTGGACTCCTCCACGCTCCTGTACTGGACTAATACATATGCACATCTTCCAGCAAGGATTTCCTACTTTTGCCTGATGAGTTAAATCGCATACTAAAAATGTTTGATTTTAACTGCATTTAATTTTACAATATACACACTTTTCTAGGAAAAAGGAAATAGGATTGTTTTTTTCCCCCTTGAGTATAAACGTTTGTTTTTGTTTGTTTGAATGCAGATTACAGATTGTGCCGAGGAAGAAGACACTGAGAAAGATCTTAAAGAGGCTCAGAAAGGTGAGCTGCTGACAAATCAAGGCTGTACAGTCTATGAATTGTGAAGTTATAAAACATCTTAAAATTGATTTTCAAAATCAAGCTGCAAAAAAAGGCACTGCAGGAACTTAACACAGCTATATAGTACACTACTAAAAGACGGTATCTAAAATGGAAGAATTTCATTCTATGAATGTTTTATGATCACTATTTAACCAGATGCTATTGATAGTGAAGTTATGAGCAGTGAACGATAGCTGATAGGGTACAGCTGTTCCAGAAGTGGCATTTGAACTGAGTACTTGTGTGAAGGTGCTGTTTTTCTCTGTTATTCAGATAGAGGTCTGCTGGTGGAGGTAAAAGTCAACAAAGAGTGGTTCACAGGAAGGGTAGCAGCAGTGGAGGCCAGTAAGCAGAGCGTGCGTTGGAAAGTCAAGTTTGATTACGTGCCCACGACCCCCACACCTCGCGACCGATGGTAAGGGGGCAGCTGTGAGACACTGGTATCACGATGAATTCCAGACTGTTATGTGTTTCAAACAAACAGGTTGTAGTGGGGCCTCATGTAGAATTGTTAACCTTCAAAGCTGCTTTTAGCTTGTGGATGATGAACTGGCACCAGATGGATGTAAAAAAATAAGGTTATAATGCTTTTAGTTTCTTTTAGTATAAAGATGCAGACAGAAAATGGTTCAGCAAAACAAATGCCGCATGCTGAGAATAAAGATGTCTAATAGATACTGAGTGGAGATCTGGAAATAACAAATCGTTTAGCAAAAGATTTGGAGTTATAATAGGCCAATGATCTTACTTTTAAAGATAAAGTAATAAAGCTATCTGATGAGATGGGGGGGGATTCCCACATGTACAGCAGGTAATCACTTGAACCAGCCATAGAGAGAAAATGACACCCATTGGCCCAATATTTACAAATTTAAATCAGGCACTAAAATAAAACAATCAGGAAAATGGATGTGCGTAAGGCCACCTGTTTCTGTATAGGACAAAATTATACATGTCTGCAGACTACTTCCTGAATGCCAAGCAAATTAATTGTGTGTGTTATTACAAGGTTTACCTCATTAGGCTTGCATGCTTGTCAGAAATATGGTAATTTTATGAAGGGGTCCTGTTTTGCAAATAGCTACTGTAGCTTCCATGTCCAACCACTATAAGTGTGAGTTTTCTTTAACACAAACAGCTGCCCTTGGATTAAAAATAGTGGAACAAGAAATTAATATTCCAGAAGGCTGGTCGAGGTCCAAGTTGAATTTCCCTATAAGAAATAATGTAAATGAATTTAATAGATTTCAGATCCCCAAGTGATCTTCTGTTTCTTGGTCAGACATTTCATTCAATATCATAAACTTAATTCATGGCAAATAAATTATTTCTTATGTATTTGTTTTGGCATTGGACTCATATTAAGCTTAGTGTACTTAAATATGTCAGATTTATGTGAAGTTTGTAATTTGGCATCAAAGTATACACATTGCAAAATGCAGTGCTGAACACTTGCAGAAACATTATAAAGGTACATAGTAAGCAATGGTGGAAGTTTGATTCCAGATATCTGATCCCCCAAGTCTTGCTACGTGAAGGTGACTAAATGGTGCAACATTCAGTTGGATAATTAAGAAAAAGCTTAATTCATCACTATTTCTGGTCTCCTTCCATTGAATGTGTAGCAGCTTTCATGTGTATGAATGAGCCATTTACAAATGGGCACACACACCCCCCTTTATGGTGCTGATGGGGATGTATCTGGATCACATTTCACCATTGTGTTAATCAAATTACCATGTGAATGCGATTTAAATACGCAGTAGTGTGGCTATTTAGAACGTGAATAGTGATCTTCAGCTGAGAGCGGTACCACACGCCCCGATGCAGGTAAAACAAAGAAAGGTGACATGATTTTGCTTTTTTTCCCATTTTAAAAAACTGAACACTTCAGAGACACTGGACGTTTGAAAAGACGACACATTATGGATTTAGCCAGCGTTTTCCTTCATGGTTCTACATAATGATTTCAGCCAGATATAAACTGAAATACACAAGAAAGATATGCGGTTGACGATGCCCTCATCCCCAGAGCGTTAATAATAGTGAATTCTTTTATTTCCATTAACTCCGCCTAGGCACTACATCATATTTCTATATTTATATGGTCACAATTTTCCATTTTTTGTTCCATCTACCAATAAAATGAGAGGGATTTTATTGTTGTAACTTTTCTTATTTCAAACAAGTGATGGGTGTGTCCATCAGTGACATTCCAGACTGATGGACCATTGACAGTATGCAAACTACTAGATTCATTGTGAAGGCCACTGACCTGACTTTGAGAGTGTCACTCTAAAGTTCTAGCACTTTGGTAATCAAACCACATAACATTTCAGAATGTCTCATTCACCTATGTGTAACCAACTGCTGTCAAGAGTCTGCGCTGTCTCAAAAGTCTTGGCTAGAAATGTTTAATAATTTTTTATTTTTTTACATTTTCTCAGCATGTCTGAAATAGGTTTTTGAAAAGTATATGTTTAAAGTTGATTTTAACAAAAAATAGTGGTCTCATATTATTGGATAAATATTTTTTTAGATGGGTGAAATATTGTAAAATGTCAAGGTATGTCAGACTACCCCGAAGGTGGCTAAGAGGCCTCAGACTCTTGAGGATTAATGCTAATTGTGACAATCAACGTCAGTTAACCCAGCTCTAGCATATGTAAAACTTTTTCTCATAGTTCACCCCACAGGCTGGTCATACTTGGGTTCTGTCTCAGTATTCTGCAGTAGCGTTGATGTTGAAGTAGGTGGGTGGTGTTAGGGCAACTAAGAGCCTGGGGCCGGCTGCACAAAACACAAATCCCCTTAAGTATAACTCTTAAGGTTTAATTTCTTTTTAGCTAAGGGATTTATTTAAGGGTGTTGCACAGAACCCCGTAAGATTAAGGGATTTACAACGTTGA
Organism: Pollimyrus isidori; assembly: GCA_019775955.2. Classification (NCBI taxonomy): domain Eukaryota; kingdom Metazoa; phylum Chordata; class Actinopteri; order Osteoglossiformes; family Mormyridae; genus Pollimyrus; species Pollimyrus isidori. Next base: position 7,006,377 of record JABFDZ020000040.1, on the reverse strand, counting down.
AAGATGTTTTACAGCAGTAAAATTGTCCTGTTTCCATGGAGACCGTTCATATGCTTGCACTTGTGCCTGCTTATGGTACCCATTATTGCCTCACAAAGTTACTCAAAGTAAAAACAAAACAAAAAAAAATAGCAGAAAAGTCAAGAGAGCCAAATTGGTCAGTGGAGTAAAAGATTATACTTTTGGAGGAACACAATAAAAGAATATAGTAAAAAGTAAATGTGATCTGCAAATAACAGCAAACAGAAAACAACGAATGTGGAAGGAAATTGCAATGAAAATTAATTCAATAAGTCTACATTGTGCTACAACATTAGCTATTTTATGTTTATGATTGTGAACTAACTGGACATTGAACATTGAATTTTTTTTTTTCTGTTAATAAATTGATCTTTTATATTGTACGGAAGCTTGAATCCTGATGTGGGACCCGACTAACACCCCGGACACTCTTGGGAAGCTGGCTACATTAAAGAAGTGTCGCTATTTCATCCTCTTCTTGTTTAGAGGGGAATTTCACCACTGTGTTCAACAGACGGGCCATGACGCTTGAAATTTGGTGAATGACGCAGCACACTTTTGACTTGTGACATGAAATACATAGTCTATTACTGCCTAGAATGAGCGCGTAGCATAAAACCGCAGAGCAATAATTAATAAGCTTCAGCTTGTGGAGTGATCCAGCTGTAGACAGTCGGACAAATCAAATTGACTGCCGGTCAAATTTATAAAGCAAAATCAATTGCTCATCATCAGGCGTATCGTAGGGGTTCCTCCCGGTCACGGAACACTCTTGGGATGTGTTAATTTTTGTTATCATAAACTCGGCCATGTTACAGTTAAGGTACGATTAGTAGTACCTTAATTTTTTTCCCCCTAGTTTGGTTGCCAAGTTCTTTTGTGCAACCCTTAAGGGGGTCCCTTAAGTATAAGACCAAAGAGAAAATTTTAAGGAAACCTTGAGGAGGAGACTCAGACTTTAAGGAAAATCGTAACTTAAGGTGTTTTGTGCAACCGGCATGGAGTACAGTAGGAAAAAGCCGCTTCCTGAAACATTGTTTTTAAGGTCACCCATATGTAGTATCATTGGGTAAGGTTTTTTTTTGTCTGTGCGTGTGTTTATGTGTGTGTCAATTTGTGTAAAGCACATTTTATATAATAGCATTTAATGTTAACTCTAATGCAACTCTAATGTCTCCATTAAATACAGCATTCTGTTTGATGGTCATTTGGGATATTCATTAAAGGCTTTGTTTGAGTTTGCACAATGTTTATGTTTTATAGACATTTGAAAGCCTTTCAACTAGCCAGCCTGAGTAATTGTGCACAATGGTACTGTCCCATTAGAATCCCTGAGATGATATGTGTGACTCACAGGGTTTTTAAGGGCAGCGATGAGGTTCGACTGATGCGACCCCCATCCCCGGTCACTCAGAGCCCAGACACCCAGCAGGAAGCAGAAGCAGAGAGGGCATCCATTGCAATGGAGCCTGATACCACGCAACCCGGCAGTAGCCGGGAGCTGATGGATAGCCTGGTGGTCATGATGAGGTAGCCTCTTCCCCTGTGTATTTAATTCAGTTTTTTATATGGTGCCTATCACAACCTTGCCACCCCAAGGCGCTTTACATAGGTGTGTTGTGATTCATTACATCATTGAGAGAACAATACGAAACAGGCAAAATTAAAGACAGAGAAATGAGGAAAAAATGAGTAATGACATATACAACACCATACCAACAGCCATAGTTATGTTGTGTTATGTGTTAAGTTATGGGTAAGCTAAATTGAAGTAATGGATTTTCAGTCAAGATTTAAAGACTGAGATCAAATTGGCATCCTGAACATAGTCTGGTAAACCATTCCACAATACAGGGTGTCTGTAGCAAAATGCTTTATAACCAACTATTGCTTTATTTATATGTGGAACAACAAGGAACCCTGCATTGTGTGATATGAGTGGGCGATGCGGCTTGTGAGCTTTTAAGCAATTCTGTTAGGTTGACAGGTGCTAGGCCTATTAAGTCCATGTATTGTTGGAGTCTGGGCCTGAGCAAACTCCGCCGGGTCCGTTGATGAGAAGAGATTCACGCTTAGAGTCGCTGGAGGTGTTGCAGGTCACAAGGTGTTTATTTACTGCCAGCTGATCAGAGAGCAACTATCAGACATACACCCTCGGCATGTACATCAAGATACTCAAAGTATACCTGTCCGGCCTTCCCTCTTATAGCCCATTTGGCTTGGCCCCCCTCCTTTGGTATTATTCCAGCTACTTGGTTCTAGTTTGTGTTAGTATGGGTACTTCCCCCGATCGTGGTCAGCACTTCTCCTTCTCTCGGCCTAAAGATGTTCAAGGGCAGTCAACATCCGTGGTGGCAGAGGATGGTTTCAGTGTTATAACTTTGTTCCCCGCTTTGATAGTTGTCTGCGGCCTTGGAGGCCTTAAGGGCCTTCTGTTAGTTGTCTGCGTATTCCACTATGTGTTGGTTATATTCTTCTAAGTGCATGTGTTAGTAATATCCTTTATAAGATCTGTTCCCACAGTATGCAAGTAGGAGAAATTTGAACCTAACAGGAACCCAGTGCAAGGAACAAAAAGCAGGGCTTAGGTGTTCAAACTTCCTGTTCCTGGTGACAATTTGAAGTGCTGTATTTTAATTATGCTACAAGTTGTTTAGTGTGCGATGTGCTCCCAAGTAATAGAGGATTACAGAAGTCTAACCTACTGTATGTAACTGCATGTATCAATTTCTCAGTGCGTTGAATATTAAGTAGTCGTCATGGTTTAACGATGTTACGCAGCTGCAGAAAGCATACCAATGGGATGTGTTTTCTGCTAAAAATAAAATGAAAATAATGATAAAATGAAAATCTGCACTTTGCCATTTACTTTTCAAAGTCTGCCAAAATGAAAGCTTAAATGAAACGGCACCATTTGCATGAGTCGGATGTGAAAAATTAAAAAAATAACTTCAAAAACCTTTTTGTCTTTTCATTATCTTTTTTTTTTTCCACTTCCTACTTTTTCATTTAATTTGACATTTGCATGTTGTGAACTGACGCACGACAGTGAGTGGAGCTATGGATCACTGCTGAGATTTTTCAGTGAGTTCCTTTTTCTTTCGTTTGTGTTCCTTGCACATGGTCGCCCATGTTGCTCAAACTAATGGCAAAGTCAGTCGCAGCTTAAGTTAGCTACTTATTTGTAGCTTCGGATTCATTTAGCTTCTTATTCGCAGTGTCTTATTTTACAGCTTAAGTTAGCTTCTTATTTGTAGCTTTACTAGAAGGGAATGTTTGCGCGGCTCATTGCTGCAGTTTTTTCAAAACATATTAAAAGGTTTAAGCTGCAGCATGTATATTTATTTCATATAAGAATTTAACAAGTCTCGCTGTAATGAAAGTGGTGGAATTACCAAGGCATAATGTGATTTTTCTTTCGTTATAGTAAACTGGTTGCATGACACACAGGAACACAATGACAACAGAATGGGCAGACGTAATGAGAGAGCACTGCAGAGATCGATAGCTCTGTCCACTGTCTGCTCCAGCTAACACATATTTGTATGTTGTGAGCTTGAAAATGAAAAGGCAAATAGTAAATAAAAACTCATCCTGGAAAATGAAGACAGAAGATTTCATTTGTTTGTGCAATTTTTCACATCTGACTCATGCAAGAGTGCCATTTCATTTTAATTTTCATTTTGGCAGGATTTTTGCACATATACTTTGAAAACTAGTGGAGAACTTATATTTTATCTTTTTCATTTTATTTTTTGCAGAAAATACCTCCCATATATACCTTTGATACTGCATCTAAATGTGATATGAATGAGAGGTTTGTATCTAAGACTTGTATCACCCCACACTTCATTCTCCTACCCCTAAAGTTCCATATGTCCAAACATACTCTATTCAGACTACTGGTCCTTTGTATGTGTTTCAGGACGTTTCTGCGCTACTTCTTCCCTCCGGAATTTCGAATTCCAAAAGATGACATTAACAGCATGACCGCAGAGGAGTTAGTAGCTTTTCCAATGGTATGTTGAGGAAGTTTGTCATAGAATGTGGAAATGGTTTATCTGCTTAACCTTTGGTCATTGGAAATGTCCATACATTTATCTAAACATAACTATGTGATACTTTTCAATTGCTAAATTGCACAGACTAATGTAAGACACTTCCACTTGTATTTTATATCCACTTAAGATTCACATGATTTAAGACCGGCAAATTCCTAGCTAATGAATTCTTTTCATATTTGACTGAAGATTACTTAAGATTACTTAACTTAAGATTTTGGTGATGAAAGCTGGGGCTGCAGTGTTAATGCTAACCCTAACCCTGCAGAAAGAGTACTTCCAGCAGTATGAGCTGGGCCTACAGAGCCTGTGCAACTCCTATCAAAGCCGGGCTGATGCCCGGGCTCGTGCTGTGGAAGAGAAGAGCAATAGTGCAGAGACACGCCTTCGTGACTCGGAGGAGAAGCTCCAGAAACTGCGGACCAATATTGTGGCTCTGCTGCAGAAAGTCCAAGAGGTGGGTAGCCTGACACCCCCCTCCCCCCAATATTTACCTCTTTCCTTTTTTATGTAATTAGGGAGAAAAACTACTTCATTTTTCCATTCATTCTTCAGTTTCTGTCAAACATGCTTGCACAATTAAGAGACCAAACTACCAGTTTATCATTTAAAAAAAAAAGTAATTTTAATAATGGTGGCCACTGAGCTCCAATGCTGCCCCCATTCTGTGAACGTTGTGATTTGGTCAATACTAAACTCCATTCTGAAACCTGAACATCAGCAATTCAGAAATGCTACAGCATTTTCTATTGACAGTATGTTTAATTGGAGTGTTCTTATCACAGTGAAATTGTCACTCAAGCGTTATATAAGAAGTTAAACGTCCTGTCAGTAGCAAATGCTGTAGCATTTCTGAATTGCTGATGTTCAGGGCCACCATTATTATTACATCGAGTCGGCTGCTCTCTTTGTGTTTCTTTTTTATTGCTTGAAGGTCTACTGATTTCCCCCAGGTTCCTTATTTGGATAAAATAACAGTTGGTTCAGGTGCTGCCCTCTGCTGGCCGCCTTTGAAACTATAGACAGAGGATGGGTAGTTTTCAGCGACTCCCTAAAAAGTTGATTGTCTATTTGGAGATTTAAAAAAAATCACAAAACCAAGCCCCTGCGTATAAAGTTGCAAAGTTGCATATACCTATTATGACAAAGCTGTTAGCCTTGTTAAGTTCTGTCTTTCACCTTCACTACAGGACATCGATATCAACACAGATGATGAACTGGATGCTTACATTGAGGACCTGCTCACTAAAGGAGACTGACTGGACACACTGAGTGACCAGCGTTGCTCTCACCCTTCCCTGACAGCCAATTTCATTCTGTTTCTACCTTGTTCTGTGTATTGGTTGTGAAAGAAAAAAAAATGACATTATGGGATGGCAAAGCAGCAAAGATTACATTCCATATGTGTAATATAGATAATCAAGCACGCCTGCACATTACCTGGTCACACCTGAGAGTAGGCTGAGTGTTGCTGTGTGCTAGGAAGGACATTTTGGGAAGGAGAGGGAATCCCGAAGCTTTTAGTAACTGTAAGGAAGAACTTTGGGAAATGTGATCCAAAACACTCAGGATGTTTGACACTTGGTCCAGCAGAGGAAGAAAATCTCACCTTTAACCCCATGTAGCTTCTTCAAGGTATCCCCTTTTTCTTACTATTTTGTTGTGCGTTTCAGCATGATTTTGTCTATAAACAGGGTTAAAATCATTTTACTAGATTTAGTTTAAATCAGACTTATTTATACAAATATTATACTTGTATAAATATGGTGGTAAACAAAATTGAATAAAAACAAACAAGACTAAGCCCTTGAACAGTATGGGGAGGGGGATAGTAGTCAGCCTAACGTCTCTGATTTTCCTGTCCATAATTTCATTAAAGTACCTCAAGGCATCACCGTACACTTGTTTTGCAGCATCCACTTGTATTCAAAGCTAAAACTGTTGGTAGGACTCAGCACTTACATAATGCTCCCCCTCATTACACACTAATAGCAAGGAGGATTATGTAGATGATATTATTGCACATATATCTAGTTCCTGAGTCGGTTCCAACACATTTCACTTTGCTCAAAATTCAGATTTAAGTATGTGTCCTTCATGACTTTTTTTTGGCAAGACAGATGTAATAATCCCAGGGTCAGTGCTGCTTTTACCAATTTACAGGATGGTATCTGATAAGTATGAAAATTGGGGGTTCTTGCATGCTTCCTTCTTTAGGAGTGTACTCCAAAATGGAGCATGTGGGAAGAGATAATTAAGCTAATTTAGCATCTCCCAAGACTTTGAGGGTGTTAACAAGCTTGCCCTCAAACCGAAATATTTACTGGGTTTTATCAGTATATATTATCTTTGAAGCTTTCATCCAACTATAGGACAACTTATTTGGGTTAGGGGAGGGGCAGAATAATCGCTTTAAAATCACCCATATTATTTAGTTAATCCAGTCAAGGGAAGCCTTTATGTGTATTCTGTGGTAATGCTTCTTTTAAAAAAATATTTTTAAATGTTAAAGAACTGTTTTATTAAAATGTGTGGTTTATTTTTGCTCTTGTATGCTTATTTTGCAAAAATGTACAACATGCACTGACATAATGTTGAAGGGAAAAGTTATGACAAATTCGATTGCCCAGATGAGTTTTCTTGGAAGGTCTGAGTTTTGCCTGTTTGAGAGTTTTGCTCATTGCTCATCAGTAGAGTATAAAACCTAAACTGTTCCTCTGATTTTTGAGGTATAGTTTTTAAACAGATAGTGGCGTTTTTTTTTTCTTCAGTTGTGTAAAACGGTGTGGCTGAAAATACAAGCAAAAACGTGTATATGTGGCGTATGTACTATGGTTCTGCAAGAGTTTTTTTTTATATATATATAAATATTTTTTATTTGCTTCTTCACCTTACCACAATGTGGCCCTGGTGGAATTACATTTCATGGAAACCTTGCTGCATGCTACGCAAATGTTTGTGTACATGTATCCTTATGGTGAGGTGACAGAGAATCTTGAATGTTAGATCACCCTCACTTCAAAGCTCTTACATCAGTTAAAAACTTACTATTTCTGTTAAATATTAAAACATTTCTCATATATGCTTTCCTTTACTTAACCAGGATAGGATTGTAAAACTAGCAGTTTTAGAACCATTGGACGGTAGTGCCCCTCCGTGGATTGCTACCTTAGCGTGGTGGAGGGGTTTGCGTGACTCCGTGAACCTGGGGGTTGTCGGGGGCACTTGCCCCTGGTAGGGTCTCCCAAGGCAAAAAGGTCCCGGGGGAGGGGCCAGACAAAGAGCAAT
>JABFDZ020000040.1:6981658-6998907 GCA_019775955.2 Pollimyrus isidori | reverse complement strand
GGTCATCGGGTGGGGCTCGAACCAGCAACTCTCTGGTTGCTGAATGACAGCACTGCCCTCTGCACCACCATCTTCCCCTTACATAGAGGAAGGGATGCCATGAAGGGGGTGGGGGGGAGTTAGGATGATTCCAAGGGTCCCTGAGTGACAGGGGTCCAAAATCTCTAGCAGGACCCCTGCGTGTAAGAATAATATGCCCATGTATTTAATTTCTAGTAAGACCTTCCAAACTTCCCCTATTCACATTGTGTATCAGACTAGTTGCCCCCACAGCAAGTGTGCCAATCACATTCCTGTACACAGATCTGTTACAATAAATGTTATGCTTGTTGAATATACCATTTATGACCATTGTTGATAAAGGAAACCTAAAACGTGACAATCAACTTCCATGCATTATATGTTTTACATTTTTCTATTGCTTCTGTGGTTGCAAAATCAATGAATGTGTAAGACAGATCTCATCTATGAAATAAACTAATGGTCAGATGACCTTAAGCATGACAAGGATGGAGTAGCAGATCTGTGAGCACCCTATTTGGAGATGCCATCATTACAGCGCACAGGGAGGAGAGGACATTGGTCTGTTGTTGTTGCTAGGAAACATGTTAAGGAGAAGGGTGATGTTGGAGCTGTAGTTGCTAAAGAGCGAGGAGATACCAAGGAATGGATTCATACATCTGAAGTTATTTGATGATTAAAAACCAGAAGAGTTCCAGGGATACTTCATATCTTCATATCTGAACCTCTATATGTCATCCAAAATAAAGACTGCAAATCTAAGACTGTAACACTGCCCAGTCATTAATGCACAATTTCCGCCGCCTAATCTCCCTTTTTTGGCTCCATGGAGGGTACAGGCACAAGGCAGGGAACAGCCCTTGATGACGCACCAACCCATCACAGGGCGCACTCACCAGTCAAACCTAAAGGCAATTTGGTAAATCCAAATCACCTTGTTTTTGGACTACAGGGAAAAAGCAGAGTACCTGGTGTACACAAGGAGACCATGTAAACTCCACACACAGCGCCATGGCACTATATCCATCAGAATCCAACTACATTCATGCACAGAATTGGTTTGCATTGGTCCATATTTAAATGAATGTATTGAATATAATGTAATGTTTTCAAAAGCAACGTTTTTATTTGCTTTTTTTAAGCATATTGTCTTAAACTCACTTACTGTATATGGTGTAATGCAGTTTTCTGCCTGGGAATCAGCCAAAAACCAGCAGGTGGAGATCAGCACCATGCAAATGAAAGGTAATCATGGTTTTCTCATGGTCATGGTCTGATGGATAGAATGTGGCTGGTGGCCACTTATTCCCCCAACCAGGCAGGACTCTTTTCCCTGGTGCAGATTAAAGCCTCTGCTGGGGTCAAGGCAGAAGAAGTCGCTTATATCCTCCCTGCCCTCAAACCTTGACAACTGGGAGGATAACTGCCTCAAGGGTTCTGCTGCCTCCTGACCAGCTCATATGTGCTGGTACTCAATTCGCTTAAATTTTTTATTAAACTGTCGCCTGGGGTAATACCTAGTATTGGAAATCTCTGATTCTGTGTCCAGATGGAGAAAATGAATTAAGTGGTTTTGAGCAAAGCTAATGTCATATCCTACCCTCCATGTCTGTCTGATCCTCCTGTTTCCTACCTGGTGTGGCCCTGACAAGCAAAAAACCATATTTAAATGACTGTGAATGATAAAGTTATCTGACAGAAGCTACTCGCAGGTTGTATGCCACCCCTGCATATTTCTCGATTCCAAAACTGGAAAATTGGTACCTGAAAACAGCTGGTGAGTGCTGCGACTAATAGTGGTGATGGCCAAATGAAGCTTCATGAACCATTTTCTGTATTTTTAACCCCACTTGATGGCGTTCTTGGTTTTCTTTGGGGTATGAATTAAGCCCTTTTTTGAATAATGACCACCATCTAGTGGTCTCAGAAAATACAGCGATTGGTTCATGAAGCTTCATTTGATCATCCCCAGCTACGAGTGTCCATCTTGGACAAGGGTCACAGGAAGAGGCTTTGAAGACTCACGTGCACCATCATCAAAAAACCCTTTCTTTATATTATCCCAGATACTCCCAAATCTCTGTATATGGTGGTTGTCCCTAGCAATCTGTTCAACTTATAATGTCATAGAATACATGCTGCTCGAGGAGAGCATTTTCGGCCTACCTAAACTCAGCTCGGCCATCAACCTTTCAGCTGTTCATTTGGTGGAAAACCATTTTGTCACTTGCCCTTAAGAAGTATCCTTTTTCTCCAAAAATCTCCCCTTCTCTGGTTTCTTGTTGTCTCATAATCCTGACATTTGATTTATTATTCCTTTCCTCAATTATAACATTGATCCCTTCAAGCCTGTGGCAGGCAGGAAGATTGTGCTATCGCATACAGCATGGGCATCTCCGCCATTAAATCTGAGGGGAACGTTTCCCCCTCACACTTTATAATTATTTGCTTGGACCCTCCCACATTGAACATAAAATATTAGTTCACTCAGCGTTGATTCTATTGTTTTGCAAAAGAATCCATTCAATTTGATTGATATGACAATACACATATGGCATCTAATTCTTTAAATAAATTCTGGGAACCCCCCACCAGTGTGTCCCCCGCCCCCCACATTCAAATGCTTCTGACACCCCTGGAATACAGCAATTGTCAATGAAGACATAACTGGAATATCCCCAAACTGCAAGTCTTGTTCTGGTCATCTCTGGAGCCAAGCTTTTTCTGGGGCTACTACCAGCATTGGGCTACATCCAACAGGTCGCTAGTATGATATCTGACATTTCACACAGAGATAAAAAGGCTGTTGTTGTATCTTGATCATAACCCATCTTCGGCAAGTTCAGTTTTGAGATTAGGTGATTATCTGTACATCCATTTACTTCTCAAGCCAATTGCCTTTGTGAGTTTGTCTAAAAAGGGGCGTGCAAATACAATCCAGAATCATTCAATTAAGGTAACAATATGTGGGATCCACTGCATATATTATTTGGTCTAGTATTTGTTACCAATGAATGCAACAGTTAAGAGGTTGGGGATGTTTCCATGCAATTATTTAGATGGAAAAGAATTTCTGATGATTGTATTAGCAGAAAAGGGAAACAGACCATATTGTAAAATGGGGGGTTTACTTCGAGGTTGGGGCTTTACCCTGTATTTGGCCCAAACACCTCATGCAGACACTACTGTCCAGAAAAAACCCAGTGTTTTGTTTTGGAAACAAAGAATAGTAACCATTTTACATCAACGTCCTATGAGAATCATCTCAGAATGGTGTTTTAAAAGTATGTGTAGCTCAAATTCAAAGAGTTTATTGAAATAAGTCAAGCCATGTTGGAATGGGGAAATTAGGGGAGGAAAAAAGTCATTATGGATGATTTTCAAAGCGGGGATAACTTTATTAATATACCATCACAATAGCCAGTTGTTTTTTTTTAAATGTGGACTTGGAATTAGCTTGTCAGAAATGTACTCATAGACCATAGAAAACGGTCTGAGAAATAAATTAAGATGTGCAATGGAGTCCAGTCCTTATATTTAATCCAACTATTTGAAATTTTGAGAAATATTAAATATAAATATTATTATAAAATATAAACATTGTTTATATTTATTTGATTTTAGCAAGCTATTCTTATACAATATTTTATATACATATTAATAGCTATTTCTGACTTCTGCAATAAAAACTATACACTGGCTATGTATTGGCTCAATATAGTAAATGATTGTTATCAATCACAAATTTAATTCACTCTGCACTCTGCTAAAACAATAATTTTAAGGAAAAATTATTCCAGGCTAAAATATATTCCAGTACAGTGGGCAAGAATGGCTTAGATGGTGCAATCCCTGTTATATGGGCATGTTTTTTTTTCTCTTCTCACTGAGGAGGGGGTGGGGGCTTCTGTTGTGCCTGACTATCATGGTACAGGCAGTAAAAATCCAGAGGGAGACCAGCAGAGAGAGATGACTTCCTGGCCACACCCTGTTTTGCTTCTAAGAATCTGTACGTATCTCCATACGTAAGTGCAAGGGTGCTGATTTAATATGAGCACTATATTGAGCCAATTTACATTTGTTCTAGACAATGAAGTACTTTACCCTTGTCCTTCGGGTATTCGCTCTATTTACTGATTTATTAATGTCTCGAAGGTCTGCTATTAAAATAATAAAAAGTGACACCATTATTTACAAGTGTGTGCGTTTGTGAGCCTGTGTGTAGTTTTGATTCTTTTTTTCAATGTAAGCAGGTGCTGATGCACGTGAATTATAAGAAAATAATCAAGGAAATGTTTTTCCTTTAAGAATCCGTTCAGCTGGGCCAACACCCAGCAAGGAAGAAAAGGGAAGCCTACAAAATTGGTATTCTCTGTGGCCAGATTGGAGGTTTTCACTCATTCATTAGCGGAACAAGGCAGGGTGGGGTTATGGCTGCTGCTTGTGGCAGCTACTGTGAGGACTGAGGAGATGGAGGAGGGGGGAGGTGGGTGGGTTTATTTCAGCCAGAAGGAGGGGTAGCGGGTGTAGGGAGGGGGCTGGAGGGTGGACTTGCAGTCATTGTAAGCCAGTAAGTCACGGTGAGGTGCGGCCAGGCGGATTTTGTGAGCGCGTGTGCAAATTGTGATGAGTAAAAGCATTAGGCGTCTCAGCTGCTGATACAGCCAGTGTGTGTGTGTGTGTGTGTGAGCGTGCGATTGAGGAAGGGAACGAGAGAGCGGGAGAGGAAGAATTAAAAAGGAAAAAGAGGAACGAAGAAAAGGGAAAAAAGAAAGAGGATACTATAGTCATGCTGTGCTGCATTAGAAGAACAAAACCGGTAATTGTCTCATTCTTTTATATATTCTATTATATATTTCTTTTCATTTTTCCCATCATTGTAATACGTCCATTATTGTATTATGCATTTCATTGTGTGTGAAAAGGCTTGAATGAGATTAGACACGGATATTCAATGTTTTATTCTACTGTAATTTCCATTGGGTGTAGTGTTCTATGGCGGACACACCTTAGCTCATTTAATTATGATAATGAACACGTTTTGACAAGCAGCATACAGCTAGCCCTATTTTGTGATTCTCACCGTTTTTAATGATGCCTGCAATCTTTTGTGAGTGCCCATGCTTTTTCATACATATGCCATCCATCCTTAAGAAGGAGCTCTTCTAAAATCCAGGTCCAATACATGCGTAAAATTGAAAAGTACTGGGTGGCCAGTATCGAGGGTGTAGCCGGCTTGGGCATGCTTGCTGAAATACTCATACTCTTGTAATACTGAAGACAGGCACTGAGATATTGTGCTCAAAAGTTTGATTATTATTAGTATTGTAGTTATTATTCTTTTTATTATTATTAAAAACAATGCCGATAACTATAATATAATTCAATGGTAAAAAAATTATAAGATTACTAGTCACATTAAGGAGATCTTGTAGAAAAAGGGAGGAATCAGATCAAACTATGGTTCCTCTGGCAACAAGCTGGGCAGTCTCCGGAGGAAAAAAAAAGAAAAAAAAAGAATTATTGTCTTGAAGGGATTATTACTGTTTTAGGTTTTGAAATGAGTCTCATCACCTGGAATAACTTTATTGTGCCTACAGATGTTACAGAGTATACACTTTCCAATTGATCATCATTCAAATCTAAAGGGCACTCAGGCACTTCAAAAGAAACATTTTTTTTCCTAAGCATCAGGGCGTGTCTTAGAAGATTGTGTCAGTGAGTGCAATAAGAGTTATGTGGCGTTTGCTGTCTACTGTACTTAGATTAATTATTGGGGTTTTCCTGATTAGAAAACTAGTATTACTGATTGTCTTGGTTCTATTTTATGTCTACTGCCTTAAATTATTGTAAATATGATAAAACAATGGCCACAGCCATCAGGAATACCTGCCTTCTCGCTTAGATGTAACCCAGTATGAGTCATTTCCAGATTTTTATGAGGATGGGTGAGGCATCGCTTTCCGTGTTAGCACTGCATCACTGTGCAGCCAGTATATATCTCATCAGAACATCACCAGACGGCACAGCATTTTATTTATGATACTTTTTTGTTCTCATATTCAATATATGTTGTTGTGTTTCAACAATGTTTATTGGATGTATTTTTAAACAATCTCTTTGGCTGAGCTCATAAAATGTGTGGAAAGGATGTCAAATTTATCCATCTTGTTACTCGCCTGCAGGCTTCCAGTTCCGATCTAGAAAATATTGCTTTGCTTGCTTTGATTAATAAAATGCACATTATCGTAGTATAAAAGGGTGCTTGGTACAACTGTGCTGCCTTTGTTGATGTAACATTAGACATTTAGTAAGGAACGGCAAGGAGAATATTCCTAAAACAGAAATTATTTATTGTAAGTGTTAAAAATATAAGAATAACATGCTGGGATATTTAGAAATACCTTTGATCGGACACTTATATAAAAAATAATTTAAAACGCTGCTTCCGGAAGTGTAATATCCATCTGAATTTCTTCTTCTGCAGAAGCAAGCTCAGAGAAAGGGTGTGGTAGAGACAGTGCAGACTCATTCGGCAAGAGCCCAGTCAAGCTGAGAACGTATGGGCATTTACTGCAAACTGCATCCCTTCTCCCTACTGGGAGTATTCCGTCTCATTTTTGTCACATTATAAATCCAGAGTGATACCATGCATTTAATGCAGAGCACACAATGCATAAATTGAGGCCTTAATCAATAAACTATTACTGTGTATTGTTATAAATATTGTAAATATCTCTTTTTTTGTGAGGAAAAACGCAAAATTATAAAAGCAGGGTTTTACTTATTTTACTTTCAGTTAGGATAACTAGTAAATGCTCTCCTTGTTGGGATAAAATTATAACTCCTCTGGACACAGTTTATATTTTCTTAGTGACAATAATTAAAAATAAAGACGTGTTCTATTTTTTTTCCTGTGAATAATTTGCATATCTGCCAATGAGAAATATATATTTGAATCAGTGATAAGGAATTCATATGTCGTTTTAGGTTGCATGTAAAAATAAATGTATAAGTGGCCACACACCAGCATGGGCGTGGCCCACTCCAGCCCTCTCACCTATCACCTGCTGACATTACAAAGGAAAAAGAGCATGATAGATACAGCATTGTACAATCCAAAGCATAGGCACATGGAATGCATATATGTTCATATGTATACTTGTGTCAATTTTACAAAGCTGCATAAAATATTTTATCCTGCACCTGCAAACAAAAAAAATATTTTGTGGAATGTATAACTACAAATTTTAGATCTAAAATGCAGCCAACAAGTAGCATATTAAACATGAAAAAATGTTATGGTGATAAAAAGTGAAATAAAAGAGAGAGTTCATTGTTTTCACCCTTGTCACATGTTATGCTTGGACCCAGAAGGACACCTCCTGAAAAAGAAATTACCTCATTGTATTACATTGTCTTTAGAGATTTAAGTAGGTTGCAGCCAGTCACATGGGTACCTGGCTAATTTCAACACCCAGTATGCATCTCTCTTGATTTATGTATTGTCAGAAATGTTTTCACTTTTGTTCTTGAGGGAAAAGCCTATTATTTCAAGATTTTATTTTATCAGATTACCCTTCAGGAATTATTATAAGTATGTAATATTACTACGTATACACACAATGCAGAAATTACTTTAACATATGAAGGTGTAGATTTCATTTTTGAATGAAATGATTTGGCCTCCAAAGGGAATGATTTCCTTTCATATAGATGAGAACAAACACACAAAGGAAAAGTGTGTCATTTCATGCAACTGCAATGCAAATCTTCAATTTATAACTTGAGTATATGGAATGTTTTGTCTGAATTTCTTCAATTTGTTGTTTGTTGGGCATTAATAATAGGGTATTTGGTGGAATATATTTTGTAAATTTAGGCTATATACCTGATAATTTTTCACAAGCAACAGAACAATACACAGCCTGAATAAGGCTAGTGACGCGCACTTATGAATTATCAAATACCACAGTAAATTACATTTATTAAACTCACATTATGATTCATTAACATTTAATTTTCATTAGGTTATACATAAAGCAATTTTTTTATATGCAATCACTTTAAAACAAGATCAGTGCTTATGGCACCCCCTGCTGGCTAATTTGCGCAAACTTTCCGGTAAGAGATGTTTAGTATCATCCCCCACCAGAATCCAAAATCCTGCCAAGTGATAGCAGCCATAGGGTATACAACAATTTTGTTTTTAGTATAGCAACCTTGTACATGACTATAGATGTACTTGCTTGTTACTGTTCATATATATTTAATTAGTACCCATTTGGAGGTTGTGCAATATAAAATGGATTTTAGCGCCCCCTAGAGACCATATTAATAGCATAGCATAATTATAACATAAACTAATACAAAACTTTATCTACCCTTAGAGTGAAATTTTTTGCACAATAATCCAATAAACAGCCAAACAAATAAATGGCTACTTAAATGAAATATGAACTGAATAAAATTTAAACAAATAACATTAAAAAATATATCACTACCAATTTTCACCAATTATACACTGTACAATTGTTTGTCATATATAAATAATAAAATAAAAACTTAGAAATCTTGAACACCCTAAGTCTGATAAATAAGCTTTTTTTTTCTTTTCCAACTTTTCCTGTTTTTTATTTCACTGTAGATGGTGTGTGACATTATGGGTTATAGGCTGGGTCATTGGTTCAAATCCTGTGGCTGGCAGAGTGATGTCACTGTTACCTGTAACCACAATGGTAGAGAGAGACTGGCTGACCCTGCTCTTTGATTATCAGTTACATGACAAATGCTTCTACTAAATAAGTAAATAAATGTATATATCCTCTAAGGAACATAAAAGTTGACTGTGGGTGTGTCCAAGAAAAAGTGTGGTTTACAGATAATTTTTAAAATGGTATTATATCTTTAAAGTGTACCTGTAGGCTTACTGACAATCATTTGTTGATTGAGGGTGAAGAAGTGGCCCAGAACACATTTCTCCAAATGGTTTATGTTTTCTGAAGATTATGCACTCTGAACAATTAACAAAACGTGTCTGCACCACAATAGTTGATTGCCTATAGTAGTGATTCTATACATGAATCATTTGGAAATATACATAATATATATTGCTATTGTGTTTAACATGTGATGTACAATATCATAAGAATTCTTTTTTAGAAAAAAATAACAATAGAATTGGCAATGTGTTGAAATGGTAAAAAAAATAAAAATAAAACAAAAAGCAGGCATGACACAATTTTTGGCACCCTTTGAAATAAATCAGTTTGATTAGATGAGCTATAATCTCATTTGCAGTACAATTAGACCTGTGATTGCTGATAAGCACAAGAATTAACCAATGACAGATTTTGAAAACAGTTCTGTTCTTTTTTAAAGATGGTGCCTAGCTAAGAAAAAACTACATTTTTAATCACCAAACTTATGCATTTAAAAAAGTACAAAGCTAACCACAGAAAACCTTGCCATCCCCGAGCGCAGTTATTAATCAATATTATTAAGAAGTTTGATTCTCATATTAAGACTAATCAGCTGTGATGGAAAGTCAAAAAACTGAACAAGTTAAGTCTTCAAAAAGTTAGTGTGAACCTGCTGAAGAACAGCACACATCTTACAAGAA
Source organism: Pollimyrus isidori (assembly GCA_019775955.2). Classification (NCBI taxonomy): domain Eukaryota; kingdom Metazoa; phylum Chordata; class Actinopteri; order Osteoglossiformes; family Mormyridae; genus Pollimyrus; species Pollimyrus isidori. The sequence goes on along the minus strand of JABFDZ020000040.1, from coordinate 6,989,264 downwards.
AGCTTAAGGTTACGGTTACCTGTGGTGCACTAGGGTTATGTGCCAAATGTCAAACATTAAAATAAGGAGGGCATTATGGGAGAAGGCCAGGGAGGACCCCACTGTTTACAGACAAATACAGAAAGACATGTCTGGTCTTTGCCCAATCCCACCTAGATAAAGCAAAATCCTTTTGGGACCATGTTCTGTGGACCAATAAAACAAAAATATTTGTCTTTGACAGTGTAGATCAGCATATCTAGGCCGATGAAACAACATCCTACCTGTAATTAAATGTGATGGAGGTTCCATAATGTCATCCCTCTCCTATGGTGCCTCTTGTATTGGAGCCCTTGAACATATTGAGAGGATCCTGAAAGAGGCAGGTTACCAGTGCATTTTAGTGAAATGAGCAACCCAGTGTCAGAAAAGCAGACAAGAATGAAAGATCACAGGGTCCTCCAGCAAGACAGAGAGAAAAAATACGAAGAAAACAGAAATGCTGGACTGTGTCACTGACTTCTGATTGAAAATATATGGAGATTTGCTATTGGTAAAGTGAATCCTGCAGACAACCAAAATTGAAGAATCAGAAAGTCTAACAATTGAAAGCGGTAAGAAACATATTGATGACTACAAGAAGGCTGTCGGTATTGTGAAACCAAGTATTAAAGAAGGGTATCTTTAACATCAATTCATAGTCAGTTTTTCTTCAGTTCAAAGATAAAATGTAAACTGAAACAGACATCGTTTTGTTGTATAATTCTGTATATGCACATTCAATTAAAATATTCTGATGACTAAATATTGTGACTTTCTAATTATTTCTGAAGACACTGTACACAGTTCCTAAAATACAAGGCCAATAATATTGTCCAGAATTGTATTTTCACTGAAATTATGGTAACACATTTTAATTTAAACTTCATAGAAAAACTGTGTTTATAGGTCTTTGGAAGGCATTCGGTAGTCTTAAAATGTACTGCTTAATGAAATTACTCCTGATATGTAGCAACTTCCTTGTGAGAGTATGGCATGCAAAGGCAAGCCTAAGAGAACAGGAAGGCAGTTTACTATTTTTTTTTATTTAAATTTACTGGCTAATGTATTTCTGTAGCAGAAAAAAAAAAATCAAAGTTAGCTACCATATCAATCTGCCAGCTTGTCTTTGGTTAGAACACCTTTGACTCTGGCAACCAAAACAGGGCACACCAAAGACAGATTGAGCATCTACAGCACCATGTTCTCCTGATGGCCCCTGGTATTTCTGGACAGTGCTCTGCAGAAACGGGTAAGCAATAGGACTGGAGAGTATGGAATGAATGGGGCACTAAAGGATGAGATGTAGAAGATGCAGATTCAGGTGTTTGGCCCTGGAGAAAACAATAACTAGGACACAGGAACCAGAAAACGGGGTTGAAATACAAGAAAGAAGTTTGTGGTTTGCATGGCACATTAGCTGTACAATTCTGGGTAACCGAGACCACAGACACCAAAACAGGATGCCAGCCAATGAAAAATATAAAACCAACAGAAGAAGCTGGCAAATCAAAACCAGGAACCCAGAGACAAGAAGCGGGTCCACCAAGCCGCACAGCTGATGCCAGGATGATGGAGACTCGCAACAAAACCCAGAAATAAATACCGTGCAATTAAATCCTGCCCCAAAAAAACTCCAGGAAAAGCTCCAGTCAGAACAGCTCTGAGCAATGTTCACTGCTTAGTCTCAGAAATCGCTCCCTTTTCCCTAAAAGGTGCGCTATGTAGTGCTCCTGTCATTTTGTCGTGCTGTTGAAATTAACAGTGAATCTGACTGGATGTATTCAAAATATATCACTGTTTCACTGTTCCCTATATAGAGAAACCTACAATGCATTCAGGCTTTTTTCCAGGTTTTGTTACATAACTTCTGTACTCTAATATGGATCAAATTTATTTTAAAATCACAAATATGCACACAGTACTCAATAATCAAAGCAAAAACAGTTGTGATTACAAATGCATTAAAAGTAATACGTTTAAGTACCCTAGGCAGTGATCACAGCTGCGGGTTGCCTGTTATGTGATGCCTCAAGCCTGGAAATCCTCTTCCTTTCTTCTCTGCAGTATCTATTAAGTTCTATCAGGGTGGATGGGGAGCGTCAATGTACTGCTATCTAAGTCCTGTCCAGGGATGTTCAATCGGGGACATTCATGCATTTGTTTTTAATCCAGCTCTAAATTGCTTTGGCTGTGTGCTTCAGGTCATTGTTGTGTGGGAACATGAATCTTCACCCCAACCTGGCGCTGAAACACAGGCCCACGGCATAATGCAGCCACCATCAAACTTCACTTTAGGAATAGTATTGTCCAGGTAATGAGCAGTGCCTCCATTTCTCCGGATGGTATGTTGCCATTAAACCCAAAGTGCTCAATTTTGGCTTCCTCAGGACGTGGACTATTTTTTTCTTATGACCATAGAGTCCTTCGGGTGCAGTTTACTGAGGAAATGCTTCCATCTGCCCACTCTAACAAAGAAGCCCGACTGGTGGGCCATGGCAGCGCGGTAGCACAGTGAGACGATGGCCCTAGGGAGACTGCCAAGGTGGGAATTCACAGTGGAGGACTGGGGTTGGATCCCTGGGCGATGTATAAGGCTCTGCTGCAGCTGGCAGTGTGGAGGCGGGTTTGACGAAGATTAAACCAGGAAAAAAGACGGATACACATTCTCCTAGACTGGAAGACCACCAGCATTTTTCTGTGCTGAAGCAGGCCCTCCAGTGGCACATTGACGCACATCTGATATCGATGTAACTCGCACATCTCCATGCCAGCCAATGACAAGACAAGGCAGAAATGGATCTGGCTACCCACGTGTGCCCCCACCACCCATTCAAGGTGCAGAATGACTTGCCACTGCGATCCTTTGTGCAAGAAAGTCTGCCACAGCAAGTCTACATTGCCATACTAAGTATTCTGGAGCAGACGGGCGTAGAAGCAGAACTTCGTGAGCTGATCCTATGCCAACAAGGGGCATCTGAAAAGCACTGGCATGGTCACGAAACAAAATCAGTGGGGAGAGAAGAAGAAGCAATGAGCCGGTAAAAGGCACTTTAGCAACTTTAGAGACTCCTGGTGTGCTGGCTCTGAAGAAAGAGAAGCTATAGGCTGCAGCACTGCCTGCAGCTTTACCCAGAGTCAGTAGAAAAGTTGAAAAACCCACTTGCCATTAAATGAGTTGAGTTTTGGTTGTAAGATATCCAGGAACTCGTGTATTATGAGGAAAGACCTGTCCACCATGCATGCCAGCCGTGCCTAGACTAACAACACCACAAGGAAGAAGATGGGAGCTACCTGAGCAGCAGATTCCAGCCCTGCCCACATCATTGGATCGACAGAACCAGTGAATGGGTTCAGTTGCTGCTGTCTGGAGCAAGACCTCAAACCAGGTAGAATGACAGGCAGCTATAGGGCCAGACAAAAAGTCAGGGGTAAGATGAGGCTGGGCAGTGCATTAGCAGGGTCAGCTCTGGGGATGTACTGAGAGGCAGTGACAGTTGTCTGGCAAAGGAGCTGCTATTGATTGACTACAGGTGAGGAAACTAGTCTGAGAGGCGCTGCTGCTTGCCCAGTTTGACTACTTCTCTGCCTGTGATTGAGACTGCATGCAGACTGGTCCACTGTCTGATCAACACGTACAGTACTGCTTCAATCCAACGACATCCCTGCCAGATGCCACTCTCCAAGAAGGATACGGTAAATAGGAAGAGATTGCTAGCTAATTATCACGTTCACGTTCATGTTGACAGACTGTAACCCACTTGATGTGCATAGATAATTGACTTTGTTTCCTAGTGGGATCAAGTTGTTTTAATCCTCTTGACCGAAGCAGCACCTACTGGTAGGTGACACTCACTGACTGGAATCAGGAGAAGATAGCATTTTCCGTGGGACAACAACTGTGGTGCTGCAGTGTTATGCGTTTTGGGATCTGCAATGCCCCTGCCAACTTCAAGAGCTTGATAATCAGTTGTGTCTCCATAGAATCAGAGAAGGTAGCAACCATGTGAGACTGGCCAACTACACTGTAGACTACCCTGGTGTTTTATTGGCTTGGTGTAGGCCAGCAGCTTATGCGGCGCTGCACCAATCTCACAGTACCTCCCTGCTGCTTGGCAGAAAAGGGGGCAAGATTTCACTGGACGTGGCATTTCAAGCACTCAAGAGGATGCTGACAGCTCTTCTAGGGTTAGCAATGCACAATATATATATATATATATATATGATTGGTGTGTATACACATATATACTGTATATATGTGCAGTTCTTTTTTTGTAACGTTCTACTTTTCTACTTTCTCTTTTTTTCCTTCCAGGATCTTACTGATGAACAGGAAAAAAGTACATTATACCAACAGAACACATGTGGTGCCTTATAATGTTGCCCAATGCATAAATGCTTTATGAAATGGCTGGATGTCTCAGGGTGATATTAAGTGAGATGATGAAGTGATTCATTAACTTTCACTGCAGGCTAACTCATTTATTTTTCTTTGTGCTGATGCTGAATTGGCTGCATACTGTATATGTATGTGTGTGTATTTATTTAATAGTTTGTTTAATTTTGTTCATCTAAATGTCCCCAAGTCCTATCACCAAATTCCTGTTTCTTATTCCCATCCCAAAGAAATGCAGTGGTACCTATAGAAAATGCATGACACATATAGAAAATATTTGTGTAGTATTTTTTCATCGTATTATCACATATGACCACTGATATGTTTCAATGTGTTGCAGATTACACTACGTCACATACTAATTTGCACACTAAGTACAGATTCTGAGCCAAACCTACAATAAACATTAATCCTCTCTATTTGCCTTGAAGTGATTTCTTGATTTTATAAATGAATGCTTTATAATTGAATTAACTCATTGTGACCATACGCTTTTGTTCTGTAGATTGAGAAAAATGAAGAACCTGATCAAAAATTGGAACAAGATGCTCACAAACCAGAAGACAAAGCTCACAAGGCGGCCACCAAAATCCAGGCGAGCTTTCGTGGACACATAATTCGAAAAAAACTCAAGAATGAAAAGAAGGACGAAAGTGCTGCCGTCCCAGAGGCAGCGATGGAGGGAGGGGAAAAGAAAGAGAAAAATTCCCCGGTGGTGGACCAGGCCACAGAATGCACTACTGAAGAAAGGGAAGCACCAAATCAACCAAAAAGTTCAGAGCCCGACAAGGCGACCAACACCACTGCAACTGAACCAGCGAAAGAAGAGGCACAGTCAGAAGCACCCACGGAGACAAAGGAAACCGCCAAAGAGGAGGAGGAATCCGCGGCTGGTGAGAAAGTCTCTTCTCCTACAGAGAAGCCCACTGTTAATGAGAGTGAATCTTCTCAGTTAGCTGCAGCCAAGGAGACACAGCAAGACATTAACAAGGAAGTGGAAGAACTCAAAGAAGCCAATGTGCCTGCTGTCAATGAAGATGAGCCTTTACCAGACAAGTCCCAAAATGAGGAGAATGAGTCTCAACTTCCAGAGAAAAAACGTGAGCTTGTCTCCCCGCTGCCTTTTCTATGACGGTCTGTCTGTCTGTCTGTCCGTCTATCTATCTATCTATCTATCTATCTATCTATCTATCTATATTCTTTGTCATAACTGTGTGATATTGTAGATTCCTAATTTTTGTAACCGGGTTATTGTCATTGGGCCTCATTCACTAACCGTTCTTATAAACAAATTTGTTCTTAAACCCCACGTACACACCTTTTTTTTTGCAAAGATTCTCGACATTCACATGTTTTTTTTATCAGAATTTGTTCTGAGCTGAGAACAGAATCTACGCTCACTTAAGACCATTTGAGTAAGGATAGTTTGTTCAAAATAACTGGTCATAGCAGCTTTATTCATTCTACAGTTCATAAAATGATAGTATGTTAATCATTTATAAAAGTTGAATATATAAAAAAGTGTAAAAATTGTTCTCATGGTAGTAACAGTGATCATGCAGATTATAAATAGCTCAGAATTCATAAAATAGTGAGTAAGTGCGGTTTAAGAACAAATTTGTTCATAAGAATAATTGGCGAATGAGGCCCGTTGTTCTTTACAACAAAAAAGGAAACAAGCAAGTAATTCATTTATAGGTAATTAAACCAAACATAACCATTTTCACAATTAAAGCCCCCACAAAGGTATAAAGGCTACATCCCAGGTAACCCACCATGCAAACTCTCTAAACATCACTCTTCTCTCTGCACCAATAGGGTTGCCAACTTTGGTCAGTTGGCTGGAGTGATATTTTGGCATTTGAGATATGTCTGGACACACATGCACATGCATTTACATATATGTAACGGTTTTATCTTAAGGGCTTGATACCTGGAATCCCCCATCAGACATTTATAACCGAAATAGCCTTTTGGGGGAGAGGTGAAACATCTTCAAGAAATTGAAAAAGAAGTGCCTGAAGGGCTTGAATCAAGGTTCCTTCAATTCAAGCCCTTAAGATTATCATGTCCTGGGCAACTGAGAACCTAGACAGGCATAAGAGTTTAATCACCTTGGAAATAGTCTGTAGGGTTTGCAAACTCCCCCAACACTTGTGATGCAGCTAATGTTCCTTTCTAAACTGCCTCCCTCTCCATCCCACTGGGATGTCCCATCAAACACCGCATTTTCCCCATTGACTTTGAGGATATTCAAACTGCTGCCACTCTTACAGGTTTCACACTTAACCTCACCAAACTTGAAACACACAGTTACGGGGTCACACTAAAGCAACTGGCAACGTTTGTTGGATGTCCTCAAACCCAGGTCTTCTCTTCCAGCCAATCAAATTTCACCTGTTCAAAGCCAAACGCAGCCACCAACATCCCATCAGATTCACTCATTGACGTAAATGGGAAAAATTTTAACATCTGTCATTTTTACATTTTTGATTGCAGGATCCCTAAGCTTTGCACAGTTGGTTGATGGGTGACTGTGGTCCAAGGCTCGAAAAGGGGGTGGGACCACCAACACCCTATCGGATTTCACTCATTGGCTTTAATGGAAAAATTTTAACTGCTGCCCTTCTCACAATTTTGATGGCAGGGTCCCCAAACATTACACAGATGGTCAATGAGTGACTACGGTTCCAGGTTTGAAAAAGTGGGTGGAACCTCCCATAGCCACTCAGAATTCAGTCATTGTCTTTAATAGGAAAATTTTAACTTGCAAAACGTTTTTCAACTTCATAGAGCTAGCTTTTTCAAGCCAACATGAAGTTTGTTCCCAAACTTCCTTTTCTAGTTGTAATTTGAAATTTGAATTAAATTTGCCAGAATTTATGCATACACCAAAAAATCTGAAATCATGAACATCATTCCTGATGTGTGAGAGTTGGCAATCCTGCACTTTAGATTTCAGTATTTGTTAGGATGTAAAATATGATTTGTTTTATCATATTAAATGTGTATACATAATGAATGGCTTTGCAAAGAATGGAAACTAGAAGATAGAAAGTGTATGTTGCAAACGGTTGTTTTCTTATCTCAGTTAGAGAAAAGAAACACCTCTTGTTTAACGTATGTGTGCTCTCACAAGATGCTTAGACAACTATGGATAGGCCCACGTGAAGACTGTGAGATATTTCTAAT
>JABFDZ020000040.1:6921313-6957438 GCA_019775955.2 Pollimyrus isidori | reverse complement strand
CATTGCAAATATTTATGCAGAATTGTGAATAATGAACTGAAAATGATAATCAGTGATGATGAGCATCTATCTGCCCTTTAAGACAACATCCTTATCGTGCCATGATATTTACATCTAAAACACTGGCCATAATATTTGACAAATAAGAACCAAGCAATCTGTCCACTTAAATCTTTTTTTTTTTTTTAGATGCTCCACTGTCATTCCCTCTGTCTCTAATTTTTAAGTGAACCTGGCACAGAGGCATCTTGCTTGCGTTCGATAAGTACAATAACTATATCTAGCTCCAGAATTCATCTGGGAAGGTTATTCAACAAACACTGCTGCTTTGCAGACTTACTGTAGGTAATTGCAATTCCATTCTCTAATAAAGAAATGGTTTAATCTAGAAGCACATTAATCATGGGATAATGCAGTAATATATGAACTAGTAAAGAGATATCGGTATGGGTTTATTAGAGAATATCTTTTATTTAAAATTCATCCAACGTCAGTGCAAATCAGAACACACTCTCCTACATTTCTGTCTAAGAAGACCTAGATTCATACTTGATTTTTTTTTCCCCCTCATCAAATGTAGTCTTGCCTAAGCGAGGCAGTGATGCAATGATTTGTAAGGACGGTGTTTGTCTAGCTGGGTGCTATCGTACACCACATATGCAAAACCAAAAAAAAAGTTTAAATCAAAGTTTTGTATTTGTATGGGTTGAATAATAGCCGCTTGAAAGTAAATGGCGCATGGGCTCCAGGCTGCTGCAGACATCACCACCCACAGTTTCCTTCACATATTCCATTTCCCACCCACAGTCCAAATACTCGGTGATTGTGTGCGTGCCTTGAGAAAGACCACAGCGATTTAGGACACACCCCTGCTTTCTGCCTCATGCCGCCTAGGATGGGCTCCTGCGGGTTGCATTGTTGCTTCACACATGCAGGTTTATGCACCTGAATTACTCCTTTCACCTCTTATTGCAGGTTTTCTCGTTTCCTGTAGCCTGAGGACATGATTTTGGGGTATCTGACATCACAGCTGGCTATAATGTGCGAGTGTGTCCATGTGCCCTGTGGTGTAATGGAGGTGTACCCCCTCCACGGCTCTGCTCAGGATAAACGGCTGAAATATGGATGGATGGAAAAACTTTGTGTAACGTAGGCCACAGGAACTAATTGTATATATATTCACTGGATAGCTTGTACATCTTGCTTGGAAGTAAAACAAAATAAAATGTGAAAATATAACACAAAAAAGCAAATTAATAAATAAATACAATTACAAAGGAATAGGGGAAAACCTTCGAGTTAGTGAACAAGGTTGCCAATTATGCTACTGTTTTGCGTGATACAAAAAAAAAATAAAAAGACTGAAACTATGAGTGGTTAAAGAACTACACCAAATTTATATTAAGAGAAGCCAGGACATATTTACAGACAAAGAAACCATCCAGTTCTTCCCACTGAAAAGCCTCTAAGAAAAATAATGCCAGCTGATGGCAAAGCACAGGCGTACTCACAGACTATACACAATTCCGAAAAACCAGATGACCTCACTGCATGTTTGAGACTGCAGTAGGAACCCAAATGAAAACATTCAACGTGGGAAATGCAAGGAGTTCATCTGGACATTACAGCCTAAAAAAGAACAGCCCACTTAAATTGCTGTTTAAGCGTACATATGCTAAAAATAGCAAACAAAATTAGCAACTCAGTTAATGGCTTTTGGGAAACGTATCATAAATGATTATAATTATTATTGTTCTGTTTTCACAATAGCTTTTACTTTTCTTTGCCACTTTGGGGCTTGCTTTCTAACTCAACCTACCACGTCAGTGAATAAACAGCAGTTAAACTCTCAAACTAATCTGTTCCTGCAGGTCGCTCCAAAAGAGAATGAATAACTAAAGTACATCTGGGAACAAATATTGATGATCAACAGTGAGCCCAGGACTGGAACTTCTGTATGAATTGCACCATCTGCCACCACCTGCTGCTCTGATTATACTTCCCATCATGGAGGTGTCGTAAGATGGACACTGTAAGGCCACAGTAGCTAGGGGGACATTCTGGCCGGTAAACTGTGCCGCATGGCATCCCAAGGCTATTTGCTTAGCGAAAGCTGCCCCCAAAGCCGTTATAGGAAATATCCTGCGGGACAAAACTGATATCCAGCTGGGCAGTCGAATGCATTGAATGCATGCTACCCACTTGCTTCACTTCTCTCGCTTTGCATATACTCATTCATTATGGATTGTGATGTCACAGAGGATTCGCTTTTGCCTGATAAAGCGATATTCACAATTACGATGTGAAATCGGGTTTCAGAGATTGCAGGGCAGCTATACGCTTCAACAATGTCATCGCTTGTAGCCAGTTCAGCTTACAGCCTCGAGTTAAAATGATTGATTTAACCCAGAGGCTCCAAAGATACAATGTATGCTTGTTTGCGTTAAGTAAACTCTGGGACTGACACATTTTCAGCTAATTCAACTGAGAGCAGTTTAACTGACCCAAGCTATTATTGAGAAAGTGAGATTTGTTAGATTGCAGTTGCCCTAAAACTAACATTCTAATGTTTGCTAACCCTGGCCAGGAATTGCAGTAACACCACTGCCTTTTACTTGGGTTAGAAATTTTTAAGATAACCAAGTAGCAATGATTTTACAATAATTTTCTGGGTAGAAATAATATATACCCTATCACAATTCAAACCAAAACACAATAATCACCCTACAGTATATGATCACTTAGCTACCCAATTACAATCATCAAAAGTTTGGAGTGAGATTACATTAGAGGTGAAACGATATCTCACGGTCAATGCGTAGACTTGAGAGCCCAGCATTCCACATATACAAATTCACACACAAAGTCAAAGCAATACATACCCAGCGGAAGATATACTGTACACAGTAGATGTGCAGGATCTGGCCACAGATGTTAATTATGCAATATCATGTGGAAGCTCAGGCTATAGGGTGTCTCCCAACTAAGGGTTACATAAGATCAGTGTGCTAATCACACATACAGAGTGAGAGCTCTGACTATGGAGTTTCTCCTTGTGGTATACAGATGGTAAGTATGCTAATCACTCACACACACAGTGGGTATAGACTGTTCCCAAGTTTAAGTTACCGACAATAACTGCATAGCACTTTGAAACCTCAACAATAAACACACATGGTGAGTTTACCAATCACAAATACACTTTGTTTCACTGGTTCTTTTATAGACTCCTTAAATCCCAGATCAAGTAATAGACATTTCCTTTGAATATGGTAATGAACCAATCAACCACCAGATGCTGCAAATGCTTTTTTTCTTTCTTGTCGATGCTGCAAATGTTGTTTTTCCTAGGCATGATGTAACGTGTGACCTGGGACAAAGGACAGAGGAGCTGTTCAAGCAGAGAGTCTGTGAAAACCTGCCAGTGAACCACATCTTGCTCAGTGAGGGTTGATGTGAGACCACCAGAGGTAGCATGATTGTCTGAGTGCAATTTTGTGAGAGCCAACTTGACAGCTCACTCTTGAGGCGAACAACAGCACAGGCTCAAAAGTAAAAGGTACAGAAATCCTGGGCCAGGAGCAAGATGTGTGCCCATCTGTTCCTGGTTGGACTCGCGTTGCCTACCACAACACATGCACCTTGTCGGGAATCATTGCATAATAGCAGGCCAATTAAGGAAGATGCTGAATGAATATTGCAGCTGGGAGGTACTGAGGAGAGCCTTAGCTGATGGGCAAGTCTACTCGTGATGTTTCCCAAACCAGGTAGCACCATTTTGTTCTGTAACAGTTTCCGTAAGTTGAATGAGTTTTTGAACAAGCATTCATGCCTACCTTTTGCCTATGGATAATGAGATGATATAGAGGCCGGTGTGGGCACAGTTCATACCCAACTTGGACCTCATCAACAACTACTGGCAGGTGCCACTAATACGCCAAAAGGTGGCATTTAGTGTGACCAGTGAGTCCTAAGAGTGAGGAGTTATCCCCTTAGGGCTCCACAGGACCTAAAATACCTTCTAACACCTTCGGAGCCTGGTGCGTGGCCTCCCAACTTTAACCAGTCATTCACATTCCATATGAATGTGTCTAACACAGGTGTGATGGTGATGTGGAAATTTAACAGGAGAAGTTACAGTGTCATACCTGAGCGAGAAGTTGACATCTGTGGAGATACAGCACTGCATAGAAGGAAGACTTCTCAGGATGAAGGACACTCACACACATATGATACTTCTCTTCTACTATAACCTCTTTCATGTAGATCTCTGGCTGAACTGGGGTCATTTCAGTACTGATGGCCTCTCCTGTCTCCAAGACTTATGATCTAGCTTCCACTAACAGACCAGAACAATTCCTGGGGGGACGCTGTCATATCAGCATCTTCAGGGCCCAGCCACATTTGATATTTTGACCCAGAGGCTGTATTCTCAATGCAACATTATAGACAAGGGCCACCTGTGAAAACCACAGCGAATGTTGTTTCAGGCCCCCGGCTAGCATCAGGCTGTGGGTTCATGTTCACGATGACATACGGCTGGATATAGGTCACTACCCAGCTAGCATTGCCTTTAAAACAACCTCCCTGACTGCTTCTCACATCATCAGGCATAATCTTCAACTACTACAAACAGGGCATCCCCTTAAATTTCAATTAGTCTTTTTTTGGGTTCAGTTCTCACCCCGATTTTTGATTTCTTTTACATACCGTCACTTTCATTTTCAGGCAAACGTGGCACAGAGAGAGGATATCGGCAGTCCTGTTTTGTCAGTCTGATTTGTGTATCTCACGACATCACAGTATATTTACAAAAATAAATCAGCAGTCATAACAGGCGTCTTTTTATCAAATAAATTATGCTTTTTGTTGAAATTTGATGCTTGGTATTCTTTATTCAAGAAAATCACCTAATTTATTTTCGCCTTTAGGAAATGGATTTGCACAAAACTAAACTCCAAGTGGCTTTTTTCTTCACAAGTGATTTTCATTACTGCTACAGCAGTATGTTTTGACATCAAACCACTGGTCAAATAATGACACCAAGAATATTTATTATTGTAGATCAAAATGAAATAAAAAATGTCACTGTAATACTTGCTTGGGGTGAGGCAGCAACGAGAGCTACCCGACACGGGAATGGAATGAAGGACATCAGAGTCGTATGTAATGATGCTTCTTTCAATTACGGACCACATTTATGACGGCGCTTCCGAAAGATTGTTATGGAGCTGAGAAATTCCTATTGCCTTGCGGTGTTGCAGCCAATCATATAAACGTATAGCACAATAATACACAACAATGTTACTGTTTTATCAATTCACCTTATTGTACTTTTAATCATCGATTTAGAGTTTGCACTTTCTACTTAGAGTTTAATGTAGCCTATGTGTGTAGTAGAATATACCATCTATGTTTGTGTAGTACACCATGATGTTCACACAATGACAGAACAGACTAACCATGCAATTCTCAGAACGTATCCCCATTGTTAAGAGATGCATGAGGGCACAGCAATTTTGGAAAAGGATCGGGTGAATTGATCGAGTATTTTTCTCATCTTACTGTGTACCTTTCCATTACATTTTATTATTTTATAGGGCTGTGAATCATTAAAAAAATAACTAATTATACAGTTTTCTAGTCAGACTAGTCAGACCTAACATTAGAATTTATGAATAAATCATAAATATTTATACATTGAATCACCAACAGAACGTGGAATTAACACCAAGGGGGGTATATGGGTCATTCTTACAAACTCATTAACATAGCAAATTTCTCTAATTTTTAAAATTATTTTCAAGACAGACTACAATTATTTATTGTTATACACTTAATTGTCTAAACTGTTGATTGTGCCTCTCGGGTAATTAATTCATTTTGTTGCATTAATTTCTGTTTTAATAAATAACAAACAAACAAATAAATAATCAAATCCGGGGCAAGAGTTATGAAGATAAGCAAAAATGCCAAAACTAACAAAGAATTGGCTAAAAATCTCATCATAACGATTGAGTATTTATTGTGGTCACATGCAATAAAGATGACAGATTTATGCAAATTTTATCTATCTTTATGTTATTTGATTTTCTGTTGACTATTTTTGGAAAGAGGTTAAAAAATAATCAAATCAATGTAATTGTGATATGGTTAATAAGTTAAATTAATACCACTTGCTCTACACAAAAACAATTTCATTGTAATATTTTTTTTATTCTCAAATTTGTTAAGATGTATGGTTTATTACTTTCCAACAAAAATATTACTTGCAAGCAAATACAAGCTGAATTTCAATACTTTTAAAAATGCTAGGTGAACAGATGGCAGTAAGAACAGAGGGGACATTGTACTATCAGTAAGGATGTCAAGCGATTTTTTTTCTTAATCGCACAACTTGGTGATTAATGGCAAATGTGACATGGACATATAATTGCATGCACTCAACAGGTGGATCAAAACACTATTTAATCCTGACTATGTTATCAGTCTAAAACCTAAAACATGTTTGGCAGATGGCTGTAAAAACAGATGCCTAACAAGCACTGAAAGAAAAGTTAATAACATAAAACTTCTTAATATTTAAAGGCGTAAACCTTCCATAATATAAAATGAATACTGCAAATTTAGATATTTTTATCCTATGTATGCAACATCCAGCAATTTATTAAAGCAATTAAACCAGGTTACATAAGCTTCCACATGAGGTGCCAAATGAATGGATTCATCCAAAATCTCACACTTATACAGAATGCACTGAATATCTTTAGAATACTATTATTTGACCATTAATGTAGTACATACTGTACGTATGCATGACAACAGTATGGATTCCATCGGACACACTGTGGTTGCCATCTTGCATATTCTCTGACCTTGATGTTTACCAGTGATGTAGATTGACCCCCGAGAAGGTTAAAAATCGTTGTAAAAGTTTTAACGAAAAAAATAATATTCGAGTAAGTATATGTAATTGGGTATGGTTTTCTGCTTATATTTAAAGAGAGACTGCAGTTCCTCTACCATATTGACATTTTGTTTCAAGTGAGCGACATTAAGTTTACACCCCCAGTGGCCTGGAGGGATAAGGTGGCATTCACCACACTTTAGAGTTTCGCAGGTGCCGTTTGCCTACTGTCTGATCCATACTGAAGATTTGGAGATACTGCTAACTTTGCATACTATATTTCACATATTTTGCTAACAAATGTAATATTTTGGAATTACCAAATATTTTGATTTCAGCTGGAAATTCTGGGATTCTGTTCAATGTCATGACAAACTCTTATAAGCCTCTATTAAAATATAGAACATGCTGTTCTCCCATTTAAACATCACAATACTGCATGCTTCAATACGATCAAAGAAAAAATAACGATGCAATATGCCTTAAAAAGAACGCCATAAATACACGTTAATCACATTTCCCAGCCCAGTTGTTTACATTATTTTAAAAAACAAAAATAAATGGACCACTTCAATAACTTCAAATTGCTTTGTTTAAACTTCAAGATTAATAATAAAAAGTAGTAATGAAAACACAAAAATAATAATGGGGTCTATTTCCCCAACAGATGCTTATGTCAAAAGAGTGCTTAAAAAAGCTAGGTGCGCGCTTGGGTCATGCATCTTCACGCCAGTGTGCTTGAAGTAAGATGATCAAAACAAACACTTCTACAGGTGCATAAGTGAGGAAGAGTCATTGGATGAAGACATCATCAGATGAGCGCACGTACTGGAAAAATGTGCACCAAAAGAGGGCAGTAATGAAGTTTGAGCAAACTGAATATTTCAGAAACAAATTTTAAGAGCTAAATTTTGCTACCTTTAAACTTCATTAGCTTAGAGTGACAATTGCTTCAAGGTCTCCTCTGTAAATCAACGGTTATAACCAAATCCAAGTCAATAAACCAATGGTACCTTTGGGTATTTCACCTCCAAAAAGTATCCAACCAAAGTCATATTTCTCTTTGACTGAGTATTCAGACTGTAGTATATTTGCTAACCCGCTGCTGTAATTTTGAAAAAGGAGCCCATGTGTCTAACTCGAGTTTTTAACTCACATGAACTTACGTAATTTATTCAAAATCATTAAAAAGATATAATACATAGTCAATTCAGTCATTTACAACTTAGTTAGCCTTATAAGTTTTCCATTTTGTTCAAAAACTAAAAAAATAATGGTTTAAAGTGACATGCATATATTCTCAAAACATTTTGAAAAATCCTTTCAATAAAAGATATTTGCATACTTACTATATAGGAACAGACTGGCATTGTGAATTCCAAGTTTGTTTGTAGCCACACACGTGTAATTTCCATAATCATCTTCAGTAACGTTGGAAACCAGCAAGAGAGTGCGAGTCCCAAAGATTTGGATGTTAATTCCATGGGTGCTGGTTAGTCTAGAAGAAGAGAATGCATTTTGTTTGGCTTGAAAACATTTTCAGTGCTTTATGCTTGCTTACATAGTAGAAATTCTCATAAAACTTCCTGTCCCACACAGAACGCCCCACAAGCTGTCCCATACTATAATGATCAGGTAGGCCAATACAGGAAGAGAAAAAATAAAATGTATTTTTACCGTTTGTCATCTCTGTACCACTCAAACTCAGGCTTAGGCACGGCTGAAGCGTCACACTGCAGGACACCCGAACGTCCCACTTGGATTTCAGAGCTCTTGGCCTCTTTTATGAAGGGAGGGTCTACAAAGAATGACAAAATGTATTGTTGAAAAAACTCAACACTTTATGGTAGTGGAAAATTTTGAAGAAAATGCACAACAAATAACTATTTTAACACAGGAAGATCACCTGAATGTTTGGGAAAAAAATTTATGTAAGGAAAGTTAAAATTCAAATAAGTTGCGTATATTACCTGTCTCTGTATATCACTTTGTAAATGTGCTGACTAAATAAATAATTGTAAATGTATGTAAGAATAGTAGTTAACATATATGGAGACACACTTATAGTTTGACTTATTCCATCTCATAACCTATCATGATTGTGTGGAACAGACAGAATCTAAAAAAAAAAAACCTTCACGTTAATAATAAGATCATGTCAGTGATCCTCGTTCCTGGTTTTCCGCTATATATTGGACAAGCATTCAGGCATCCCGAACACAGCCTGAGAGTCATGTGACTCTAGCAAACAGAGTCCTTTCTCTTACGGTATAGTTTTTGTTTAATCATAAACAGGAATAATACACTGGTTTTTCGTCCCTTCCTCACATCCTACCGTGATTTCTCCTCCTCTCCATTTATTAACTTTGCTCTTCCTCTGCTTTATAAGTTCTGTTACAGCCTTTCACCACTAGACAGGCTGGAATAGCCCCGTGGGGATTGCCCTAGGATCAGGGTTTTTAATTTGATATACAGCTTGGCGTGTTCACTGGATATTGTGGTTGGGTAGTTAGGATGTTTCCACAGGGTTTAAGTCGACCCGTGGTAACACCATTTGTTATTTTCTGGTTGTCATTTTTTTTTTTATCTTGTCCCTGCAATTTCAGTAATGACATGATAATGACTCATTTATTTGTGTCCTACTTCAATGCAGTTGAATTGCTCGCACAAAGCCAAACTACTCCAGATTTCAAGGATTAACATTTCAGTTTTTCACAATTATTCAAAAAATAAGTCTTATTTATGTCAATAATCAACTATTAAACAAATAGTATGCATAATGGAAAAACTGAGTGACAACAAAAAATGGGAAAAAAAAGTAAACGCCATATAACGCCCAACATTTAAATTTGCCCTTTTATGACCATAAAATCTACACTTGCATGGAGTATTCCTGATTACACATAGCTTTTTTTTCTTTTATGATGTTTTTCATAAAAAAGACGGTCTCACACAGGCGTCTGAAACATTATACACAATTATCACAGCACGTCACAATTGGATTTCTTATCAAAAGGCTTCTTTGTACAGAAACACAAAAAGTGTGAGGAAATTGTGGAAGTTTCACACTGAAGCCCAAATGAAGATGTACAGCACTGATTCATACTTCACATTATCAATGAATTTATAATTATTTTTGCTTTTCAAAGTAAAACATAAAAGAAACTATGATTGCATTATATAAATTTAAGTTTTACTTCTTGCTATATTATTCATCCATCTAACCACACTAATTCTCTTTTTGAAGTGAAACATTGTCTTGGCTCATGTAACATTTTCTGTTTAGAAAAAGAAAAGTGTGGGAAATAAATGCTTAAATGTACCCATACATTTTTGATTGATAAAATGTCATCTCATTTATTCAATGTTAGAATAACTCATATTTTAAACAAAACATCTGGCAATGCTTTACATTAACTGCTGTCATAATGTATTCATTATGCATTCACAGAACATTCATAGTACCTTCATATTGTGTTCATAGAACATTCATGTAAGTATACCCTAACATTGTATTATACCATACCAGCTTTATTATATAATAATAACAAACAGTATATGATTATAATGTTTCTTATCATATAGTATTTGTTAGCAGGGAAGGAATTTCACAAATGACTTATTGCAAAGGTGGCATCCTATGACGATACTACACTTGAATTTACTGAGCTCTTCAAAATGACCCATTCTTTCACAAACATTTGTAAACCAGACTGCATGACTAGGGGCTTGATTTTATACACTTCTGGAAATGGGTCTGAATGGAACACTTGAATTCACTGATTAAGATGTGTATCCCAATACTATTATCCATATCAGGGGTAGGCAATATTATCTGCAAAGGGCCAGTGTGTATGCAGGTTTTTTGGATAACCTGTAGGTCAGCTGGTGAAACCCTGGTGTGACGATTCTTCATGCAATCAGTCTAATTAGTAATCTAATTAGAGAACTGCAGCAAAAACCCACATATCCAACAGCCCTTTCTGGATACGATTGCTCATCCCCGGTTCACATAGGGTAAATCAGGATGTTATGGTCTTTACATGATGTTTATGAATGTTTTATGCATGAATCATGAATGCATCATCAAGGACCACTGAATTTTCTATGAATGCATTATGAAGGTGGACTGAATCTTGTAGTAGTGCATTATAATTAAATCATGAAGGTACAATTAATGAAAAGCTTTACCAGATATTTAATAATGTCTGTTGAAGGATAGTGGCTCAGCAGTTTAGTGGCACAGTCCTGGCTGATTCACAGCCCTGGCTCTGTTTGTGGAGTTTGTTTCTCTCCTGCCGTTTCTCCTCTTGCTGCAACTTCAGATCAGATTAGGTGCCACTAAACTGCAGAGCTCCCAGCTTTGTGCCCTGTCCTCTAAGTTCACTGTGACACTGTACTAGTTCACTGAAAGTGGTAATGGAAAATGCATGGTATATATCTTATTATCCAATCGCTGCTCTGATTAAGAAGCTCTGTAAAAAGTAATATTTGTTATGTAACCTCTAACAGTTATTTTTCATGGATTGCATCCAAGATGATCAGAATTATGCAGCCTAACTCTTCCTCCTTCACTTGACATTCTGCACAAAAGCGGCTAACGTGCTCGCTTGCGAGACATCACTTATACATTATTATCATCGCATTTTGGAAATCAGACACTCTGCCCACGATGGAAAGTGGGTGGCTTTTTGTTTCTGCAAGCAGATATCCAGGGATATCTCACAATATATCTGCATCCAGAATGGGCCACTTCATTTGCACCATTGATCCATTGAGAGTTTAGCAGTGACTGATTAGCCAGACAGGAACAAGTGCGAGCAACACAAGAAAGGGGTCAGTAAATCCCTTTGCTGTACTGACCAGTTTTTTTTAACCAAATTACACAGAGAAGTGGAGCTTAGTTTTCTTTGTTGCCGTCATTGTGTTGGTAAGTAACCATCACTGTCACCAGGCAAGCTAAGGAGCAGTGAGGAAGAAGCATTCTTTTCTACTACCTGGCAAATCCACCATTATAACAGCCAGCCATGGTGTTGAATTGGTTTCCAAAGTCCACAAATCTCAATCCAATCATGCACCCGTGGGACGTGCTGGACAATCAGGTCCAGTCCATAGAGGCCCCACCTCACAGCCTTCAGGACTTAGAGGATCTGCTGCTAAAGTCTTAGTACCATATTCCACATATTTCTGTGGCATGTGCCGGAAAAACAAGTTCACCCAAAACAGGCTCCACCTCACAACTTACAGCTAATGTCTTCAGCCACTGATGACCTCCTCGAGGTCTTGACGGAGAGCGGATGGTGATTTTCTCCCCTATGAAACAACACTCTATATTGAGAAAAACCCGAATGAGCTTACAATTGGAGGACAGGCTGGTGGTACTTCCAGCTCCCAGCTGCTTGATATTAGACAGAACCAAAGCAATTAAGTTATACAGTGTATCAAAACCTGCACTTGTTCCTTATACAGGTGTGCAGCCCTGCAAAGTGAAGTGGGACAATCATGTTAATAGTGAAGCGCATAGCCCAATATTTCCACTATTGGCCTAATGATTACCCCCACCCAGAGATGACCCCTTGAAAAGTCTACCACACTACCCTCACCCCTCACCTCACCCAAGCAATTCTCGACTGACAAATGCAATGAATTTGCAGCTTTGTTTTTACTAACAAAATTGCTTCCATTTGAGAGAACACTGGGAATTCTGCCCCCTACAGACTGGTTACTCACTAACCACACAGTAGAGGAAGTATTATAATGCACAGCTTTTCTGTTAGATGTTTTGGCACTCACTGGAATCATAGTCTATCTAAAATCCTCCAGCTGTGAATTTGATCCTATTTCTGCAAAAAAAAATGAACAGGTTTTGAATGTATTATGAAATGATATTCAGAGAATTTTTAATCACTGCAGCAGGGAATGTATCCACTTAGTTTTAAAACAGCCATTGTCAGATCTTTCTGGTAGAAAAGAGATCTTGATTCTAGTGTGATTAATAATTACACACCTATTTCTAATCTTACTCTCTTTGGCCAAATCACTGAGTGGTAACTGTTGCGAATAATGATTAGCTCAATGGTCATAATTTCCAAAAAAAAATTGCAGGCTGATTTTAGAATCCACAGTAATACTGAGATAGCACTTCTTAATGTTTCAAAGGCTCAATAAGAAACTGCCCATTTTAATTCATCTAGTTCCAAGTGCTGCCTTAGACACCATTAAACATACGATCCTCTACTGTCTGGCCTCACCAGCTCAGCAGTAGCCTGGTTTAGATCTTATCTGACGGGCTGTGTCTCACTAAATCTTCACCTGTGATGCTTTTTAAAATGCTTTTAACCATCTCTGAAACGTAACATGTAAATCTCACAGGATGTCATGTGCCCACATTCAACAAAATAAAGATAAACAAAAGAAAGGAGAACTGAAAGAAAAGAAAGGAGATCTAACCCTAACACCCCCCTCCCCTGCCCCCACCATATGTTTAGGGTGACCCCACTTTAGTTTACTGTTCTCACAAAGTTAAACTCCAATGGGATCACCACCCATATGAGGGGCCATAGGGGTCGGGTGTGATGTGAGCTGAGCAGTGGCCGAAGGTGGGGACCTTAGTGGTCCGATCGTCGACTGCAGAAGGCAGCTCTTGGGACATGGAAAGTCACCTCTCTGATGGGGAAGGAGCCTGAGCTGGTGCGCGAGGTTGTGAAGTTCTGGCTAGACATAGTTGGGCTCACCTCGACGCATGGCTTGGGCTCTGGAACCAGTCTCCTCGAAGGGGGTTGGACCCTCTTCCACTCTGGAGTTGCTCACGGGGAGAGGCGTCGAGCGGGGGTGGGCATACTTATTGCCCCCTGGCTGGGCGCTTGTACATTGGGGTTTACCGCAGTGGACGAGAGGTTAGCCTCCCTTCGTCTTTGGGTGTTTTTGTGGTTATGGGCCAAGCGACAGTTCAGAATACCTTTTTAGAGTCCCTGGAAGGAGTGTTGGAGAGAACTCTTCCTGGGGACTCTTGTTCTACTGAGGAACTTGAATGCCCACGTGGGCAATGCCAGTGAGACCTGGAGTGGCGTGATTGGGAGAAACGTTGCGCCCAATCTGAACCCCAATGGTGTTTTGTTGTTGGACTTATTTGCTCGTCACTGATTGTCCAATAATGAACACATGTTCAGGCATAAGGGTGCTCATACTGTATGTGCACTTGGCACTAGGTCACAGTTCGGAAGGCCAAAGCTTACAGTGAGGGTCTGCTGGGAATGTCTGGCATATTCCCCTGTCAGGAGGAGTTTCAACTCCTACCTACAGCAGAACTCCTCCCATGTCCCAGGGGAGGCAGGGGACATTGAGTCCAAATGGGCCATGTTCCACGTCTCCATTGTGGAGGTGGCTGACTGGAGCTGTGGCCATAAGGTGGTGCCTGTTGTGGCGGCAATCCCCGAACCCGCTGGTGGACACCAGTGGTGAGGGATGCCGTCTAGGTGAAGAAGGATATCTATTGGGCCTTTTTAACCTGTTGGACTCCAGAGATAGCTGACAGGTACCGGCAGGCCAAGCGGGGTGTGGCTTCGGTGGTCACTGCGGCAAAAACTCGGGTGTGGGGTGTGGAGTTTGGCGAGGCCATGGAGAATGACTTCCGGACGGCTTCTTTAAGAAGGGGGACCAGAGGGTGTGCTCCAACTATAGGGGGATCGGGGAGTCCTGGATTGGGGGTCCTCCGGGAGTATGGGGTGGCGGGCTTCCTATTAAGGGCTGTTCAGTCCCTGTATGACCAGTGCCAGAGCCTTGACCGCACGGGCAGCAATAAGTCAGACTTGTTTCCTGTGAGGGTTGGACTCCGTCAGGGCTGCCCTTTGTCACAGATTCTTTTCATAGTTTCTTGGACAGAATTTCTAGGTTCAGCCAGGGCATTGAGGGTGTTCGGATTGGTGAACTCAGGATTAGGTCTCTGCTTTTTGATGTGGTTCTGCTGGCCTCATCAGACCGTCACCTTCAGCTCTTGCTGGGACAGTTTGCAGCCGAGTGTGAAGCGGCTGGGATGAGAATCAGCACCTCCAAATCTGAGACCATGGTCCTCAGCCGGAAAAGGGTAGAATGCTCACTCCGGCTCAGGGATGGGGTCCTCCACCGAGGGGAGGTATTTGAGTACCTCAGGGTCTTGTTCACGAGTGGGGTACAATAGACCGGGAGATCAACGGGCAGATCGGTGCGGAGTTTGCAGTTATGCGGGCACTGTATCGGTCTGTCATGGTAAAGAAGGAGCTGAGCCATAAGGCAAGGCTCTTGATTTACCAGCCGATCTATGTTCCTACCCTCACCTATGGTCACGAGCTGGCAATAGTGACCGAAAGAACGAGATCGGGAGTACAAGCGGCCAAAATGAGTTTCCTCTGTAGGGTGGCTGGGCTCTCCCTTAGAGAGAGGGTGAGGAGCTCGGTCATTCAGGAGGGGCTCAGAGTAGAGCTGCTACTCCTCCTCGAGAGGAGCCAGATGAGGTGGCTCGGGCATCTGATTAGGATGCCTCCTGGACGCCTCCCTGGTGAGGTGTTCTAGGCATGTCCCACTGAGAGGAGGCCCTGGGGAAGAACCAGAACACGCTGGAGGGACTATGTCTCTCGGCTGGCCTGGGAACACTTTGGGATTCCCCCAGAGGAGCTGGATGAAGTGGCCGGGGAGAGGAAAGTCTGGTTTTCTCTGCTGAGACTGCTGCCCCCGCGACCGGACCTCGGATAAGCGGGAGAAAATGGATGGATGGATGGACAAAGTTAAACAGGGTTTTTAATTACCCACCTTACTCTTCTCACTCCAGCTAGTTTGTCATGTATGAGTACAACATATACCTTGTGTGAAACTCTCCCAGGGCTTGACGCTGGAATTAGGAACCTTCATATTCTACCACTGGCCACTATAATTAATAAATATAATATCAACTTCCATCAGTATGCAGGCAACACAAACCCCTTGGTGATATTATTAGGAAGCTGTGTGAGTTTTCATTGTTATGCAGATGACACACAGATGTGCAATATCTGTTAAAAGAGATGAGCTGTCACAGCTGTCAAGGACTGAGGAATACTTAGGTGAAGTGAGGAGATGGACGGCCAGTGAAGCCCTAACAGAACAAGAGTCCACAGACAGCCTAGGGTGCCGCCAATAGCATACAGCTTGATGGCTGCCTAGTCAGGTGGGGTGAAAAAAATCTAAATTTCCAATAGCAATTTCCAATAGTGCAGAAAAGTTGTCACTGGACCTCGTTATTAAACGTGCAAAATACCTTTGAAATAGGTTAATATTTTCAGGTTCCGCAACGCGATCAAAGTTTTCGGCTGTCACATCAATGTGCAGATCCACGCTATGTATCATTCATATCATAACACAATGTAAAATTGTTCCAATTTAATACAAGAATGACTCATTCAGAAATGTGGCGCTCAGGGGCATGCTTACACTGACATGTTGGCAATATACACTGTCCATTATCTATACTGCTTTATCCATCTGGATCTTACCAAAAATATTGGGACACCCCTCCAAATCATTGAATTCAGGTGTCCCAATATTTGTGGTAATATAGCGAATCTGACCATTTGACATTTAACACTAAAATCCCTGAAAGCTCCGAAAAATTTCGGAGCCTCTGGTGGAGCCCCCCCAATCCCCCTCACTCCCCACACAAGTTTCACGGTTTTAACCTTGGGTCAGCAAAGAGACGTTTTTCTATGAGTGTGGTCTGAGGAATCATGAAATACAGGTTGTAATATATCGTACTTTGAAATACAATTCAATCCCCATTTCTCGTGATTCGGCAATTGCGATTTCAGTTTTCCACCATCAGCCAAATATATTACGGCGCAAACAAAAAAGACTTACGCATATGTGTTCATATGTCTCCATATCACATTCATTTGGTTATTTTTCTAGTTATAAATATAGATACAGTTTATGTCTGCAACAATGTGCGTCACCTTATTCAGTTGTAAAGACAAAACGGCGGTTAAAATATATTACGGCGCAAACAAAAAAGACTGTTTGTTTCCGTATGGCATTCATTCGGTTATATAATGATAATAAATATCAATACAGTTGATTTTTTCAGGGATTCTAGGGTTAATCGTAATGCACGTAGAGCCGCAGAACGATGTAATGTATGTGTATGGCTGATACCCAGTAAAAATCTGCGTTACCTGAACGCTGGTATTTTGTAGTGATTATCATGTTGTGAAAGTGCACAAACACAAGACCGATAAGTATAGATAATGGATAGTATATATTGTGCATTGATGTAACAGGTGAAAACTTCGATCGCGTTGCGGAACCTGAAAATATTAACCTGTTTCAAAGATATTTTCCTCTTTTAATACTGAGGTCCAGTGACAACTTTTCCGCACTATTGTAAAATTCTATTGGAAATTTTGATTTTTTCACCTCACCCTACTGCCTAGTGAATGTAAACACAGTGGATAAAAGCCTCTGTGTCACTATCGACTCTTCCTTGTCTCTGGATGTTAACATAAAACTTGTGGCTAAAGCAGCTTTCTTCCATCTGAGGAACATCACAAAACATAGAACTATAACATCACAAAACATAGAACAATAACATCACAAAACATAGAACTATAACATCACAAAACATAGAACTATAACATCACAAAACATAGAACTATAACATCACAAAACATAGAACAATAACATCACAAAACATAGAACAATAACATCACAAAACATAGAACAATAACATCACAAAACATAGAACAAGTACTTCAGGATCCAGAAAAGTTAGTACATGCCTTTATAACCTCTAGACTGGACTATAGCAATGCCCTATTGGTTAAGTGTGCCTCTGCATCATCAAACACACTTCAGTTGGTGCATAATCTTGTAACATGAGTCCTAACAAAACTACGACATGTAACCATACTAATCCTGCATTGGAGTCGCCACACTGGCCTCCAGTTAGGTTTCATATTGACTATTAGGTATCACTGCTAACCAACACTGAATGGTGCAGCGCTGTTGTATATTAGCCTCTAGGATTTTTTCTTTTCACGTTTTACTGGTTCTATACTGTATAACCCCCCCTTTCAAGAGGTGGGCTATACCTAGCGGTGCCTAGAATGGAATGATCTTTATTTAGATGCAGAGATTTCATTTACATGGATCCAATGTATGCAACGGTCTACCAGCAAACATCCGACGTTCAGTCTCACTCATGACATTTAAATCAAGGCTAAAAACTCACTGGTTTAGTCTAGCGTATGGTGACAGAGCTGATACCTCTTGCTCCCATCCCCAGCTAGTGCTATACTGCGTGGCATAGGCTTGGTTTGGAATCAGCATTTTTGATTTTGGATGAACTGGGTGCCCAGTGCTGGGGTCCCAGTGCTTTACGTGTCCCGTGTGTCGTTGGAGTGCTGGTGCTCAGGGATTCCTCATGCCCCCCCCCCCCCCCACCGTTCCCACCTAGTTAAGCTGCCATAGTTAATTAGACGTGCCGGAGCCTCTTTATCTCCATGCCGCACTACAAATTACCCCGTCTAATTCCGTCCATTTGTCACAGACTTTTATTAACACCCTGCTCATTCCTCCGCTGCACCACGAGGGATTCTGTCATGGGGCTCCTGATGGTGGGCAGTCCCCTGCCCGTCCGCCCAGCCTGACCACACGTCTGCCGCGCTCCCCTGCATGCTGCTGCGCCATGCCATACCACCCCTCCGTCCCACTGGCTGACGCAGCATCTTCACGTGCCTGCCCAGACATCAGCATCCAGAACTCTACTGCACCATCTGCATGTACCCCTGGACTATTTACAATTCTGCTACATAAACCAGGACTTTGTTATTTCAGACTTCTTCTACCGGCCCCTGGAGGATGGGCTCCCCCATTGAGTCTGGTTTCTCCCACGGTTTCTTCCTTCTATTTTTCCTTGCCACTGTTGCCTCTGGCTTGCTCTCCGGGGACAGGGGTAATGTAAAGTGCTTCGAGACAATGTAAAATGCACTATACCTTGTATGAAAATAAATAAATTGAATTGAATTGAATTAATGTATCTCTTGCCATAATCAGTTTAACTTTAAGATGCGGTGTATCCAGGATAGCTTATTACCACCTTCACAACATTGCCAAGATTCGCAACAAGCTTTCCACTGCTGATTAAGAAAAGCTTGCATGTGCCTTTGTGACAGCTAGAATAGACTTGTGCGGTGTTCTACTACCAAGCGTGGATACGAGCTATATTAAAAGCCCATGAGGAGTTCACAGCACAGCTGCCAAAATAATGCCTTGCATTAGCTGCAGAGATTGCATTTCACCAGTTCTCTGAACTTGCACAACAGTAACCTGCTAGTCACCCCTCAAGTCGGCCTTCAGTACTACTGCCTTAAACTACAGAATTCTCTCCTAGTCTTTCTTCAACACGAAAACACAGTATATACATTACAAAAACACCTAAATATATACATTTTTACTCCATCTTTCAATTAGACTGTGTCTTTACTCCATCAACAAAACCAGGTTGTGGTGTATTGCTAATTTTTGATGTTTTATTTCTTTACTGTCTGTTATATACTATGATTTTACTCTAATTTCATTTTCGCTTTGCTTTACTGTGGTTTTACCTCCAAATGTGATTTTTATACATTTTCGCTTAATCCTTCTTTAAAGCATCTTGTATATCCTTAAAGTAATACTTGAGTAAAGCTATTACTGAATAAAGCTATTGTCTGGCATAAAATGATGTGGCAATAAATAAAATATTCTGATTTTGTATGTTATGCTACTTGAGCATTGCACGTGGACTACAATACATTTTAATTATGCGATGCATTTACAACATACTCCAAATGCAGAATTGCAAAATTTCTTTGTAACTGTCAATGATTTTATTTACCATATGGTTATTTTATCCTTTCAGTTCATTTCTTTTATTTATTTATTTAGTTGAATTGCCACATTTAGTTTATTTACTTTGTATTATTTGCTGCTGTTTTTAAATGTGCTGTGTTTCCCAGGGACTCTGTATTTTTTCTCTTGTGATTGTCTGCGGTAAGGAGAGTGACAATAAAACTTTTTACGTGCCATGTAGGATGATTAAATACAGTCCCAAGATGTTACTGGGACAAGTCCAACTGATCAGATTCTGAGTCACCCCCCACTCATGCTGTGGTACTCCCTGTGAGTACGGACAGAAGCCTTACTCTTTGACAGTGGTGACTTATGTGGTGGCTGGGTGGAAGAGAAGAATCATACAAGGGAGCAGCATTTTCCAAAGGAGTTTCATTCCCTGCAGCAGAAACATTCAGTGTCCAGAGGTGGAAAGTTCACGTCCATAAAGTAAAAATCTAAGATTTCTGTTACGATCAGCCATTTTCAGAGAGTACGCAACTGATTGTGTGAAACAAAATCTGGGTCTGGATTTTAACGTTCGGGACCTGAAATTTCCACATCTGGCAGTTTCTTCATGCTCAGCATAGGTTTGCCACTGACAGTATCAGCAGCTATACTATTGCTAGTCACTAAGAACATCAGAATAAGTTCTGTTTGGCATAGGCTAACTCCAAAGTGTCGATTTTATGTTTTCTGCGTTCTGGACTGGTACATGGCTGGCCAAGCTGTGAGCAGTGAACAAGATCATCTACCAATAGCATTCATCCTCCTGCGTTTGTTACACCTCAGAGTTTTTGGTGGCCAATAGGACATAATCACAGAGTGATGCATAGGCATGTATGGACCAAGGTTCTGCGTTAATGCGGGACCACTATCAGAGAACCAGAACAGGAATCGGAACCAGGATGAAGCAACAATTAAGGTACCAGAGATCAAGGCTACGAAACATTAATCAAGATCCAAAGGTCATAAACCATTTAGGTAAGCATCAGGAAACAGAAACAGAATATAATTATGAAGTTATGTTTTACATTTCGTTTATATTTTAAATATGTCATTTTTCCATCTTTTCATGCCTTAATTTGTTAGTTCATTCATTATACTCACAGTTGACGACAACATTGACATATTTAACATCTGGGGTGGCAACATCATTGCTGGCTTTGCACTCATATTTTCCAGCCTGGGTCCGTAGGATGCCTGATATGTCCAGGTACTCTTCCCCATCCAGAGGCTCAGCTGCAAGAGACAGAATAGACCACAGTAATAGAAGGACATTGATGGCTAACGGACACAAGTCAGCAATAATGACACCTGCCCAACATTATACTTTATTATTATTATTATCATTTCCTTTTATTTATAATGTTTTTGCTAATGATCATACTAACAGTACATTAATTAGTATTTCAATGCTGCAAATTATTTTATTTATCATTTTATCTGAAAGTGGTGTGACAGCAGGATTTATGCTCACACACAGCACAGACATTTCACTAGTAAAACAGAATGCAGAGGACTCCAGTATTTATAAGCAGCTTTCCAAGAGACCTTGCCAGTCAGTTTGTAGCCTCTACCCAGAGCCATGGGGACTCGCTATCGTTGTGAGGCTCCTTTCTTATTTCCATTTTTCAGAAAAGGTATTGATAATTTTTTCTGCTGTCGCAGTCCTGTGTTTTCTGTTGCATATGGAAAATCAACTGCTGACAACATTTGCCTCTAGGAAATAAGAAGACAGATTTGCAGTTTCCTCAATGGGTGATATATTGGATGATACAATGAATGCTGCATTCCACATATAGCCTACTGACATCTTGAATCTTATAAATATTGGTTTTGATATAATTAGTTAACGTCCAGGGATCCTGGAACCGGCCTCAGGGTCTTCTTGACCGTACAGGAAAAACAGTGTGGTCATGACATAAGATGTAATCAAAACTAAAATTTCTCTTTTCCGGTTCCTTTCTGGTGTTTTGTCATCTCTCTTTGATGATTCCAGGTTCCATTTAATAGATTAGACACTTTTTGTCTGGGTAAATTAGATGGATATTGGTTTTTCTAAAAAGACTGTCCTTAGAATCATGCTTATAATTTAATCTGTGTAAATTTGCATTCATGTTACATTTAAATTACTTAAAATACACCGGCTTCGTGCTTTAATTTAGATCAGAAAAGCAATGTCATGTTTATTCAGAGAGATGACTATATTGAAAAGTGTGTGTCCATTAATCTTTCTTTATTACTCATTCTTTCATATTGCTATTGTACATATTCAATGCTTAATATTCACTCATTTTAATTTCAATTAAAATCTCAATTAAATTGACAAGTGTAAATGGTTTAAGTGGTTTTCAGTGCAGAAAATCAGTTTAGTAAGTAATACAAGTAATTAATGCTCTATTGTCATACATTTTTGAATAATTAAAAAATCATCATCTCCATGGCATTTCTCTCTCATTTTGTCTTCTTTTACCATCACAGCTCCAGATACAGGCCTGTGAAATCTAGATGTTGAGTGTAATAGGTTTACACTGTAATAATTTGAAGTCCATTCTGGACCAAGGCAATATGATACTGCAAATGGTTCTAACAGAATAATATTCTGCCTTTACACTGTCCCACAGATGACCTGCATTAATGCTTCCTTATACTATTACAATAAATCTTCCCCCTACTGCTCCCTATCTGATTATTACTTCTGTGCTGACTGGAAATGTTTATCATGTTACTTTTTCTCGCTTCTGCCATCTCATTCCACATGTATCACCCTTCTCCCCTAAATCAGCAATTCATCACTCCCTGGGGTCAGTATTGTGGCTGCAGGCTCCCATCGCAGTGTCGCCCCCAAACGCCTCACACTGTGATAGAATACCAGGGGGTGAAGTAACATCAAGTGCTTTGCAAAGAAGCCAAAAGAGGCCTTCCATCTTCCTCAGAACAGGAAAGCAAAAACCCAGTAGGAGCAATATTATCTCAAACTCTTTGTGCATTCAGTCTGCACATTTCGGAGGATTTACATTTTTCCAAAAGAAGGTTACAAAATCTACTTGAAGGCTTTTCAAAAAGAATAGCCCTATACAAACAAATTGGTTAGAAGAACTGATGCATCGACTATAATAAATATAGGTAACTAAGAATTAATGCACTGAATAAAAATAACTGAATTGTAAGGTTAAATTACTCTTTGGTAATAATACAAATACAAGTTTCAATCATTACTACACATATATATTACCTGTACACAGACAATAACCAAGTCCTTGTTATTATACAATACCGTGCCACAATTTAAAGAAACCTCAGAGTAAAGACTTGCTTTAAAGTAATTGCTCAAAAGGCTGAGGGGGTGATACTGTAGAAGTAATTTAATATCTTTTGAGATTTATAAATCCTTTGAAAGTAAATTTTAATGCACAAGTAATCCAATTGGATATGGAAATGGTTGA
Organism: Pollimyrus isidori; assembly: GCA_019775955.2. Lineage (NCBI taxonomy): Eukaryota > Metazoa > Chordata > Actinopteri > Osteoglossiformes > Mormyridae > Pollimyrus > Pollimyrus isidori. The sequence goes on along the minus strand of JABFDZ020000040.1, from coordinate 6,934,209 downwards.
AAACGGTGCCACTGAGGACAATATTGAAACTGGGTGTAGAAATGAATGTGAGGATCACGTCTCTTGCCATAGGCTCACGTGCGTACGCAATCGACAAAGTGGCCAATGAGAAACAAGGAAATAAAAATGGAAGAATATTTATTGGACCGTATGGACAGAGCTACATGAGAATATTATCATTGAAAACTGTAACATACTCATTGCATAGTAATATGGTGATTCAGCAACCAAGATTTAAGGGTTCAGATTGTGTCTGTGTCCGGTGAATGTGCAGTTTATGCACGTTCATCCTGTTCCCCTTGAGGACTTTGGTTTCATAATGAATTCCAAGTACATTAGGTGAATTAATATCTCTAAATTGGCCAATGTGTGCCCTATGAGGGCAGGCATTCTGTCCAGTGTGTTCCCCTGCCTTATGTTTTTTGGGGTAGCCTCCTGGGTAACTGTGAGCATGTATTTTGAAAATGTGTGGATGTTTTTGAGACCAACAATCCATCAGTATCGATATTATGTGACTGGTTACGTTAAAAATGTTATTAAAATCTCCAGTGAGCACTACACGGATATTTGAAGAAGCAGGAACAAGAAGTGATGTTAGTTTGTGATGAAAACGTGCGAAAGAAGTTGTGAACTTGTTGGAAAAGAAAGAAAAGGGAAAAAAAAGTTGAGGGAAAAAAAATCTAACAATGTACACTTGAATAGCATCTATCTAAACTGTTAATATACCATAGAGAAACAGAGATGAGTTTGACGTGTACCTCATGCAGCAAAGGAAATGAGGCAGTGGGACACCTTGGTGCCACCTACAATTGAGTATCAGTATGTAAAATATTTACTGATAACTGTCTAAACATTAAAGTTCCTAAATGATTTGTGCATGACAGGAGATGAGTTTGTGCTATAGGAACATAATTTTAATATTTATCAACGTCCTGGGTACTGAGTGCAATAAGCAAAAATAAATCTAGCCTCAATTATCCTTGTACACCTTCATTTCAAAATGTACTACACCCCATTGCAGTCTCACGTGAACAAACTCAATGATCATTTTCCCCCAGGAAATAGCTGGCAATGCATTTGACTGACCATACAATCATACTCACGCCATGAGGTACAAATTGACTGCTTGAAATTGAACATTAATACTTTTGACTGACAAAATGTTTGCTCCTCCACAAGTGAACTAGCAAAGGAGCTCAATAATATCTGAGTTTCTACAGCAAAAGTATTCAAATTCATGCTTCTTGGTTGGCTGTCGAGAACTGTCATGAATAATTACAATGCAAATTCAGCGTAATCGGATTGCTGCCAATATGCACAACCTTTATAAATTTACTAATCTGGCAACTTGCATATCATATAACACAAAAATATAACACCTGTCAGCAGTCAACATTTCCGCCTGCCAGGCCTAGCCATACCCCGCCTTGGCTTCTCTCAATATTAGACATAAATATTGCCTCCTAATTAATCCTCCTAATCTCACAAATAGTCTGAGGATAATATATGTATCTCCGTGAAGGATATATTTTGTGAGCTATTGTGCCTACTCTTTGCTGAACCGGTGGCCAACTCTGGTTCATGGATTCTTGCCTCTTCTGGCAGTTCTTAACTTAGCATTCATTTAGACCCTGGTGCTAAGATCATACTGTATATAGTGCTATAGTCCTTTACTCATTGTGAAGCCTTAAACTCCGTTACTGTGCCGTCTGATCCTGAAATTCTATAATTATACTGAAAACACAGGAAACACACCATATCTAGAATGAAAAGTGCCCATCTTGTTTCTCTGTAGAACATCTTGACCATTCACTGTACTGTACATCCAAACATACAGACAAGAAAGCATCAATAAAAATGCATCAATAAATAGAACCTGTGTACTTCCCTCTGTCTGCATATAGAACTGCTCAACAAATGGAAAAAAAATGTTCTGGCTACTTTTCAATAACATGCATTTCTTTTTAACTGTAATAATTTTATTCGCTAAATGCAAAAGTGAAAAGGAACGTTTTTTTTCATATCCTTATAACCTCACCTGTGACCCATCTGATTTTGTATTAGGTTTTCATTGCGCTAAAAGGAACATTTGCAATCAATGAATAAATTATATACCAATTAACTGTAATTAATATAAATACATGCACCTGATCTTAACACCAAATTAACAGTGCATAAACTCTGAAGCCAGTGTGATTGGGTATAAAACATTCTATTCCAAAGAGATGGAACAAACCCTGCAGTTGACAAGCTATATAGCTCTAAGGGATTACTAAATAATAAATGTACGTGAATTTTTGTAATAGTATCATGACTTTACACCCCTTTCAATCTCACAGATTTACTATTTGTTTTTTCACAGCAAGTTTGGCCAATTGATCCACTTGATCTATCACTTCCATTGAAGTAACTGTCACATGACACCAATATTTTTCACTAAGTGAAAAACAGCATAAGATCTTATCAGTCACTGGTTTCTCTTTACTATAGACTTCAGTTCGCAAAGAAACACATGACGGTGAGCTTGACTCTTTTCATATTAACAGTGTAACATAATGTTAATAATAATAATAAATCTACACACAAATAAAATCTGAAACTAGAATATACCCTACTTTAACCAGTCTTCCCTATAAAACATGGATGATTTTCATTAAAAATTACAGCATAGATAAGTTTAGGCTGCCGATCCCACTATGCATATAGAAGAAAAAAATGGCTGAATCGGAAGCCGCGGGGTCATTGGTGGCAGAAATGCAGAAGTTCTGCGTTAGTGCTGCACATTTAAAATTAATTATGTATGGTACTGCTGGAGGTTAACGGAATAGTGCGTGATACACTCACCAGGGAGGTTTACCTTTATATCCTCCTTTAAATTGTTTTAAGTCGATTCGGATTTCTGCTAGTCAGGGGTGCCCCCTAAAATGTTTTTAGCCCCTCCTCACTCAAAAAAATGTGTATGTACTGATAAAGACCCCCCCGCCCCCCCGCCCCATCCGTCCATCCATCGGTGAATGCTCTTTTGCTCTGTGGGTGTTCATTGATTTACTGTATATGGTGAGTAATCATTACGTGGCTCAGTAGCTTTCGTAATTTAAGCAAGCAAGTAAGTAACCATAAATAACTGCATATGTGTGTGTCCACATGTGAAATACTGGTGGGCCTCTTCTCCACATGCTCACGTGGGCACTTTTGTGCATATGTGTAATATTTAATAATATAGGGATGTCACAAGAATGGCTAAGCCTGCAGCTTATCCAAAGCAGATAACTGAATGGTTGCATGGCATGGTGGATAACGGGATGGAAGAAAAGGGATTTCTCATTTTTCACGTGCTATTAATGACAAAGTAACTTAATTTTGAAGTTTCACTGTGAACACAAAGAAAACTACCCTTGGATAAGGGTCAGACCCATGACCAAGATAAGCAGCTAGAAGACAGGTGAATGGATGGATGGACGGACAAAGAAAACTAGGCCTGCAAGAGAAATGTAATCAATTATTACACCAGGGTCCACATTTTACCTGACAATAACCGAAAATTTACAAGTGAGGAATGGTTTGTTTTCTTCTACGATCTAGCTACTAGTAAACCTTATAAAAACCAAAGTAAAACAATCTAAATGAACAGACACAGACATGATTTCAGGCATGCTAAAAATGGTGATTGGAAATATTGTCCATGGTTTGTGAGTATTAATCTGAGCGATTAAATTCTGCACACAGAGACATGCAAGCCCATGATTCAGCAATGCTCGTACCTGATGGATTGAGCAGTCTCCATGTGATGGTTGGATCTGGCCTCCCACTGGCTAGACAAGTCAGTGTCACATTGCTGCCTTCGTTGATAATGATGTCTTCAGAAACTGTATAGATATTTGCAGGAACTGTAAAAAAAAAAATGCACAAGATTATTACCATGAGAGAGACAACTTGACCCATTGTGCAGTTACACAGCAGAAAGCGGACAGTCATGATGCTCGTTTAGCCGCCCTTTCTCTGTCGATCGTTTTCTGTTCACCAGAAGAATCCTCTATCATGCAAATGAATCTCAGTAGTAATCTAGGTTTTATTATGACAATTTTAGAAAAAAACAATTTAAATGAATAAAATCATACCAAACTAACATGAATATGCCCTAAAAAAAAATAGGAGAGAAGATGCAATACTTAATTGTAATTTCTTTGATACCATTGAAAACAAATGCATTCATTCATAAATTGGTAGGAACAAAAGGAAAAACAAACTGACCTCAGTGTTCTCCAACAGCTTAAATCATGCACACAAATTATATAGCTTACTGAGTGCAGCTCCCTGCCATATATTCAGGCTGTCTAAAAAAGCTATATATATATAAATATCCTTCTTAACCTCTGTCACCAAAATTATATCATTAACATAAACCTTGGTAAAGATTCCAGTCATTAATTTTTAAGGCCTGCAATGAATTAAGATAATAGCAATAAATAAAGGGTGTTTACGTAAAGCCTATTTTGCTGAGAACCTCTCACTCTCGGTTAGGTGCAGCCACAGTTTGAGGGTTAGGGGCCGTAGATAACGTCTCGTCGCTCTACTGACTGTGACTAAAAGACATTCGGTTCGCCGGGAGGTGAAAAATGAGCAACCGAGTGAATATGATTTCCCTCTGTCTCTGATATGTGGTGAAACCTTTCCATTAAATTAGGAAAGAATGGAAGAGGCAGGAGGTGGAAATATAGTTACCACTAACAAAGTGAAAAAGTGGGCCGTGGCATTTTGATGTGACTACAGAGTGCACCACTAGTGCGCCGGCGTGTCCTCAATTTCAGACAGTGAACAGGGTTCTTGTGACAGGAACACTGATGGGTTTTTTTTCCCTTTTTTTTTTTGGAGTTGTAAAAAAACTAGCAGAGCTGGCTAAAAAAGAAGTATGAATTAAATGCAAACAGTACTGCTACTTTGTACTGCAAAGTGGTATTATGAATAATGTATGAATGAAAGAGCCCATAACTGAAGAGTTCAATCATAATTAATAAGTAAATAGAGAAAATGAAAGATATTTTTTCTGGTTTGCTTAAATGGAATTCTCTTCCAATTATAGCATAAGGGGTTGAAAGTGCTAAAATATTATCAATTAAGAGATGGGTTAAACTATATATTGGTTAACTTGCTGCTGGCATTATGTTCAAATTAATAAACTGCAAAAAAAATTCTTTAAAGGCATGCACTTCATTGAAGAGAACATTCCATAGCAGAGCAGAAGTACTATATTCTTAGGGTATAAGGGCACTCGACCACTCTCCTTTTTTGGTTTAGCGTGATGTTTTGTACAGTAGCCACTAAACCAAGCATTTGACAGGCATTAGGGCTCTGGTACACGATTTCCAAGAGATCTGGAATTACGGGCAGGAGTTGAGGGGGGGACTGATTTCTGGAAGATGGGATGGCTAGACAAAGCAGTGGATGCAGACATGGAGGAAGTGGAACTAAAGGCTTTCAGAACATTTATGCAGAACATTTATGCAGAACATTTACGTTCACCAGCTAACTGTACCCGCAACTTTAATCACACATTTATAGGAATTCCCATTGAATATAATGTTTAATTTTTCTTACTAAATATAAGAAATCTCTGACAGCTTCCTTGAATCACCACTAATTAGGAAGATGATGGTCAGATTTAGCCTAGGGCACCTACCTAAGTTTAGCAAAATCTAAGGGCTAACATTAGCATTGTATCATTCTCACTAAATCATTAAAGTGTGTAGAGGGTGCTAACGTCTAATTTAAAAGCCCATTCTGCATGAACAGTGCCACTGTCAGCACTATAAGAACTCAACAAAGGAGCTAAAGCATTCGGCTGTGACGCGGGCCCATGGCAGTAAGAACTTTCTTTGTGGGCATAGCATCTAACTTGAAATGATGAAATGATTATACTTTACTGATCCCAGTGGGGAGGTTCTCTTTTCACCTACCCAATCTTGCTCTCTATAGGTGAGAGCAAGCTTGGCAGTGAAGGGCAGCCACCAGTAGTAGCACCCAGGGAGCTGGAGGTTAAGGGCCTTGGACAAGGGGCCATAGATATGCTGAGGCCGGCCAGCAACCTGGTTAACATACTGGTTAAACTGGGTCTAGTGACTGAAGTGGATCAAGCAAAATATCAATAGACTGTATGATTTTAGCAGACAGCTGTAGCTAAACCCCACAATAACAACCAACTAAACCCCACAACCAATTTACAAAATTGCAATTCTGTTAACTAATCTATTTAAATCTTTTATTTAGTATTTATTTCATATATTCAGACTTTAAGTCTTTGTGCCTTTGTTCTCTCTTGTCGTATTCGGTTACACGTTACTGATTGAATGTTGCAAGTAAGATTTCTTATGTATTGACATACTAAAGGCAAATGAAGATTCATGAATCTTAATTTCTCACGGTCACCATCAGAGGCAATCATGAGAGCTACAAGCCATGTTCCCCATATATCATGACTATGTACATTGGACTGTTACTCCAACTCCATTAAAAAACAAGTCATTTTCAACCAATTTCTCATCTATGTAGAAACAGACTAAATGGCTCGATTTAAATGGGCCAACTCAATATGTTGAATATATAAAAATATAATGAATAAAATATGAACAGGAATCTTTCTTGGTTCTACTACTGGTTTTCCCTGCCGCGCCTTTTCATAACAGGCACAATAAAGTCTGACAGCAGAGACCTTGGAAATGATGACAGCGGAGATAATGACCACAGTCTTGGTGTGGGGTGCAGGACTGGTGTGATGGATATCTCACAAGGGGGGAAACTGCCTGCATACACTTGTAAAGAACATTTACTGGATAATACACTCTCTGGCCCTTTAGCATAACATTTCATTAAGTACTGTAGCACAAACCCTAAACCACCGAAAAGAAAACAAACTATTACATTCAAAAGTAAGACAAGGCTACATTTTAGTATTGCATGTAACTGATGCATTCATCAGCTATGGAACGAGCTAATTAGTCAAATCTAAGGCTGTCCCATTAAATATTACGAGTTCCATCATAAACATATTAAACCAAACTGTGCGATAAACATCACATCCTCTTTTTTCATCCTATACTCACTTCGCTGAATCACTCAAAATGTCTCCAAATACATCTCTAGATTTCATTTCACAAAGCAATTAAAAATCCAAGTTAACATGCTGACATTCTGACGGCATTTAGGTCTAACAGTGATTCTACAACTTTATGTACTTTCTTAACTCATTTCTGAATGACTCTTTTCTTATATTCTAACAATTATCATGGTTTCTTTTCAACTTTACTTTTACTCCATACCACCCAAAGAGGGAAAGGAGTAAGAAAAATCTCTCACTACATAATGCAAATAGTCAAGTTTGGGAGTCTATGCTGTCATGAAGCTCTGCTCTAATAAGGTGGGAAAAGGTTCATTTTGACTGATCTGACTAGGGATGGAACCTGATTAATTATCCACGTCAATTACTTGTTATTGAAATTATTTCTTGACACTTGCCTTATTGCAAGAAGCATTATCCTTCTGGGGAAGAAAAAACAATCACAAATGGATACACTGCTAAAATTTGTTTGTCAACGAAACGGTTTGTCAACCGTTTTCAGATATTTTGGGGGATATTGCTCTTCTTTTCTTTAAGGGGCTTAATGGGTTCCATGAAAACATACCCTATACTGTACCATCACACCCCACCAGTCGGCAATGAAGATACACAATTCGCCAGGTCTCTCATCCATTTGCAGCAGTAAAACCTGCCATGCTGTAACATCATACCAGGCGATGTTTTATTTTTTCTTTCAAATCTTCAGTGAATAATGTTTTCGACGATTATCCCACCGCAAATGCATTTCCTTTTACTCTGAATGAAGTGGAAGTAGTATCATATCGAGTAGATCATAGCTTTCACATAAATTGATGCAGTTCATCTGCCTTGTGCCCCATACAGTCCGGAAAATTCTCCAGCCTCCCAAAGCCCCAGGCCAATATAAGTCGGTGGAAGATGAACAGATAAAGTATTTAAGTTACGATTATAAAAACCAAAAAGTAGCAGCCAGTTATCTAGATTCATCACTTTTCTATTACGGCCTTACCTTTTATTATTTTTTTTATTTCATTTAATTCATTTCCATTCATCCTGTCTTCGAAGTGACAGACTAGAAGTTATAGCAACTTTTTATATATTTCAAAAAATGTTTCAGCATACGTTTCGATACTTGAGAAAAACCTTTGAGGAGGAATGTGCTGAATGCATACACTGCAGTTTTAACACGGCCTGACAGTTCCTGTTTTAGGTGACAAGAAGTGCCAACTCACATTCCCATCCAAAGTAAACCATCTTTATAGGTGGTTATAGTCCTTCCTTTTTCTGGGTATTTCATTATTATTATTATTATTATTATTATTATTATTATTTATTGTTGTAAATTATTTGTGCACAAGAAAATAACTTGTAGAAAACAACTTGTATGCTCACAATTACAAAAATCACTCTATGGGACTTCAGTGGTAGAAATCCAGACAAAGATTTCGTTTCAACCGAACAGTTGAATATTCTGTGAATGTAACTCTTTATACTCAACTGTTTGGTTGAAGCAAAACCTTTGTCTGTATTTTTACTTTCTGACCCTAAACTTTCCACTTCTTACTTTCTTTCTGTTCTTTTAAAATGTCTGTGAAGTGCTTTTCTATACCCTGTGGCTAATAAAGTGTCATATAAATAAATATTGATTACCGGCAGATTGATCCCCATCCATACTGGATATGTGCTCTATCATTGTGCTACTGTATCTCAAACCCAACCCCCAAACTCAGCTGTGCTCCACACAAACACCATCCCATCTCACAACAGCAGCCAAAATACTGGGGAATCCAGCGCATTCAGGCTTTACAGCAAATGCTTTTCAGACCGACTGTATTGACGTTAGTTAGAATAAGTGCTAATTTAACACTTTTGTACTTGTAGCATAAAAAAGTTATTTCTCAGCAAGACACTTTGTGAGCACTACAATAGTTCTACTGTTACTGCGGGTTATTTGAGGATGGACTGAAGAGAATCTACTATGATTATTTGCATGAAATACCAGTTTTCCTTTGGTCGCAATAATGTGTTATGCCGTGCATCATTGTAGTCTGTATGTAGTTTTATAAGTTTTCGCAGAATGAAAATAGAACATCCTATGACATTGGTGCCACCATAGCAGAGCAATTACATAACGATAAAACAAACAAACAAACAAATAAATAACCTGAAATTATCTAAAGATTATACAGAAAATATGTGTTTCGTGCAACAGTACGACTATTTCGCTTGGAAATGGTTATGTATTTAATAGGTAAAGGTCTTTTTCGAAAGCACAGACAAGCAACACAGCACGTTCTTCACCAATCTGGCCTTATATACCAGTGACTAAGAGCAGGACACCGTAACTGACTTCCTTCAGCACATAGAGCTGCCTTTAGTTGGCCAGGCATCAACATCATTTTGAGGCCTGTTTTCTAAGAGTAACATTTTGAAACCGAGGTGATAGTTTTTAAATCTACATAATGTACAAGAAATGAGGAAACCAGGAACATTGTTTGCCAAAAGAAATGTGTAGGAGAATAGATGTGTTTCAGAAAATGTAGATGTGATTCCTTCACTATCAGAAATACAGAAATCCTCAACGTAAAACAGTGCAGACCCTTGTTAAGTTACCAGCATCAGCTTATAGTCCCATTTAAATGCATGAGGTTTCTTTCTGCCAAGCATGAAAGAAAAGATTAAAGGAGATGCCTTTTCCCTAGTTGCAGTAAGGCCTTCAAGGAGAAAACGGAATGTTAAATTGTTTCCTGCATTAAAACATAAAGCATTCTGTTTCATTATAGGGTTCAAAGACGCCAGGCACTGCGAAGCATTTGGAAACATTATTCTTTCCACTCATAGACAATAAAATCAGACCAAGGTTGAAATAATGAGAGAAATAAAGCGACTTCTGCATTCTTCAGAAGCGGCAACGGTAAATAGCTCAGCGAGTAAGGAGTTAACGAAGGACCTCACAACATCTTTGGAATAAGCCGGCGTATACAACACAATATCGCTGAAAATGCTATGTCGATAAAGAACATTTCAAACATCAGGGGGCTTGTTTTCTGGAGCGGTGCTGAAAGGTTTAAATAGTCCCCTGATAATCCTATATAAAGGTCAGTCTTCTGCACCTTCGAAAAACAACAATCTATTCTACATTACCACAAAGACCTGCACTGTACATTTTATGCCGCATCGTTTCCTAAAATTTCCCATTACTTAAGGAAAACTATTGAATCTTTTAGTTTCGAAGACTATACATGATTAATATCTCGTATAATTATAGTCAAAATAGTTATGTCCATTAAAGAAAAGATAAAAAGAAAAATGTGAAATACATGTTTCATACTGATGATGCTAAATGAGAAATTGTCTTAAATCTGAATCAGATATTACATGGGACAGTGGTGGTCTAACAAGCTTGTGATTGAAGGGTTGCTGGTTTGAATCCCCACCCAGCAAGGTATTCCTCACACAAATTACTCCCAGGGTGCTTAACTACTTGCCCATCACGATGCCATGTATGAGTTAAATGTGACATTTCAGTGTTGACAATCAATTGCTTTCACTTCAGTGGTGACTAAAGGGTAATAATTCAATAACTATATCACTGAAACTACAGCGAAATTTAAGCCCAAGCCAGAGTACTAGAGAAGTTCAATGTCAGAACCAAACAAGCTCTGTGTCACCTTCACTTTTCAATAAAAATAAAGCACAAAGTGGTCCACTTACTCTACTTAATTTAACAAAATCAAAAGCCAAGGTAGCTATAAAAATACTTAACAACCACCTGGATTTTACATAAATTTCCTTTGTACGTTTTATATAATGTCAAGTGTCCCTTTTCTTCTTTGTGAGCTATGCCAATTATTCATGAGAAATATTATATTTGCATGATTGTTCATTAAGAAACAACTTATTCTATATTTTTATAATATTTTATTGTTATCTTAAAAATCCTTTGCCCTTAGCAGGAAAAAAATAACGTCCAGATTTCCTTGATTTATTTATTGTATTTTAGCGTGCAGAATTGTAGTTCTTCTGAACTATCCAAACTCAGTGTTCCTAATTAAAATGCATGGATGGATGGATGGATGGTTCAACAAGGACGTTTGTTCTTCATAATAGAAAGAGGCTGTTGGAACAGCGGCAAATCTTCCTCCCATCGCACCCTTACTCCTCCACATCTCTCATTCGCTAAAATTTCTAGATTAACTGGAAATGTTAAACCCACTTAATGTGTTCCGACCTTAATACTGTGACATGTAACTCTAAAATGGTACCTACTGTATTCACTTATTGTACATTCTACCGAATTGGTTCTGCCGAATTGCAGAACCATTCCCCAGCAATTAGGTGGTTACCTGTATTTCTTTGTGTATGTCTTAATATACAGATCTTAAAATGTCATTAACATTATTTATATTTTTATGTCAATTCTATTTGTTTCTCCTTTGCACTAGGGCCAATATTTTCAGTGACATAACAGTAAGAACTGCAACAGATACATTAAAGGCTGGTTCATATACTTCACACCGCGTATGCACGCACAGAAATGTTCATACTTCCCACCGCGTATGCACGCACAGAAGTGTTCATACTTCACACCGCGTTTGCACGCACAGAAATGTTTATACTTCACACCGCGTATGCACGCACAGAAATGTTCATACTTCACACCGCGTATGCACGCACAGAAATGTTCATACTTCTCCGTTCAAGCGTGCACTTTGCACTTGCGCACAATGTGTCGTAGAAGAAACATATTGTGCGCATGCAATATAGATAGTGAGGAGGAAGAGCTTCTCTCTTGTCAGCTTCTTCCTTTACAAAAAATAATAGGAAAACAGAAACACTATTGTCAGCCTTCTAAACAGGGCGCGATTGTGAGACAGTTTCCATGTTGCTGAAGGAGATACACTGGGTTGATAAGGAAAGGCATCATATATATGTTCGGATATCTACAGCCAGATTTGAGGACATGGTGTATCACACCTTTTCTCATATTCATCACCTGAACACACACAAGCCACCTGTTGATGTTTCAGAAAGACTGGCTGTTGCATTACATTACTTGGCATCAGGTAGTTCACAGCAAGCGATAGCAGTAAGCTATAGACTAGGGAAATCTACCGTTTCCCAGATTGTTCATGAGGTGTGCTAGGCACTTTGGGACAAAGTGTTTGAGATTTCCCAAGACTTTTGGACAATTTGGGACTTTCCATCATGTCTTGGCGCAGCTCATGGCAAACATGTTGTCATTAAAGCACCACCAAACTCAGGCAGTGATTAACTACAAAGGAACACACTCTATTAAATTAATGGCCGCCTGCGATGCTAACTACCGTTTGACAATGGTAGACAGTGAGGAATATCGCCGTGAGAGTGATGGTAGGATTTTCAGAGAGAGCAGCATTGGCTCCAGACTCCTTGCAGGGACCTTGGATGACACACCACCTGAAACTCTGCCAGGAACAAACATCATGAGCCCATTTGTATTTGTGGGAGATGTAGCGCCACCCCCTCCACCCAAATTTGATGCATCCCTACCCAGGTAGCTGGAGATTCTATTAATTTAGCATACTTTAATACTAAAGATATCATCACAATATTCAGGGATCTTCATTCAAGAATATATCCATGACCATTTTAAACAATTTAAAGTGATACATTGCAAACAGTAGTGACCGAAAGAACGAGATCGCGAATACAAGCGGCCGAAATGAGTTTCCTCCGCAGGGTGGCCAGGCTCTCCCTTAGAGATAGGGTGAGGAGCTCGGTCATTCGGGAGGGACTCAGAGTAGGGCCGCTGCTCCTCCGCATT
>JABFDZ020000040.1:6892903-6915325 GCA_019775955.2 Pollimyrus isidori | reverse complement strand
TGAGACACTAGCCCCTGAGCAGTGGGGAAGCCCTTCTGAGACCCTAGATGTTGGACAGGGGTTAGGCCTGGCTGAGATGCTAAGCCTCCACCAGCAGTATAGCCAGGTTGAAGCAGTAGCTGCTGGACACTTGGTAGGCCTTGAACAACAGGGAGGCGTTTCTGACATGCTAGCTGAAAGAGACCAGTTGGGCCTTGCTGTGGTGCCAGCTGCTGGACCCCAGGTAGGCCCTGGTTAGTGGAGAAGCTCTGAGACCCTGGCTGTTGGGCAACAGGGAATCCTTGCTGTGATGCAAGGCCCTGGCCAGCAAGGTAGCCCTTCCAAGACCCTACTCCCTGGACACCAGTTAGGCCTTGCCAAGACCCTGGCCTTGGACCAGTGGGGTAGGAATCTTTGCCTTGATTAGAACCACAAGTGGTTGTTGCCACTTGCAACTCCCTGGGCCAAGAGCTGCTGCCAGCAGATCCAGTACGCCAGTCATGTTTTGCAGGAATAAGAAAGCCAACACCTGGAGGCAAAAGGCACAAGACCTGGAGTGTTACCATCATGCCAATGAGTAGAGTAACCCCATTAAGGGATCTCCAGCCAGTTCCACCAGTAAACATTCCATAGCACTTACTTAGTCCTACAGCATTGTAGCAGACTGCTAACATGTAAAGCACCCTGCAGAAGAAGCAAGATGCAAGTGAGCATTAGCACAGTTAAAGCCTTACAATAGTACTTCATCATAGCTTTTTGTTAAGCACAACTTACGATAAAGTAAGTCCAAGAGCCATCATTCAACTACAAAAACCCACTAACTGGACTAAGATGGAAATCAGCTAGAAACCAGTTGCATGGCCTTTGATGTTACACAGCCTACCTAGCCCAAGCATTCACACTCAGGATAACCAGCGGTACTGCACTTCCGACCTTTAACTTTCCCGCCTCGTGCAGTGTAATTAGAAGCAGCTGGTAACTATGGAAACCAGCAACTGGAAAACAATCACCCTCAGGCCTAACAAGTACTGAGAAAAATATAAGGTTTTAACTTGTACTGCATCCTAGTATATGTATATATAATATACATGGGTTCCTGTAGGTGCATACCCTTGTCACATTCCTTATTTGGCTAAAATTACATTTTTTTTGCTTCATTATATATGTCTGCGGCTGATCTGCTCAATTCTGCCTAAACTATGCACCACAATTCCTTTCTTTCACTCAGAATCGAGATCGTCATTGTCTCACATGAGTCTCGAACAATATATTTCTCTATTATTTTGCATTAGAAATGAAATTGGAGCGAACACGCAGATATGTACAATATACCGATATTCATGGACAATATATAAACTTTATCTGTAATCAAAGTTAGAAACGCCAGACCTAAAGACTACTGAAAAAAGATGATGATTGATTGCCGGATCATTCATTTTCCATAGCAGAGGAGGAGGGATTTCATTGGCTTATTAATCACTTAGATGAGGTTTCAAAGAACTGACCTGTAACCTGTTGACAATTTATTATGAAATCTTAAATTAGCCCTGTAGATGAACAAAAAAACATGATGCGACAAGCTTTCACCCCCACCTCTTCTGCTTGTGAAGTGGCGATATTAGACAAAAATGTAACAAGGAAATCAGTATTAGTCAAAATTTTCAGATTGGCGCATTACGGACAATATGCTTTTTGCGGATCAGAAAGGCCGCACCAGAATTTAACAAACAACTAATTTCCTGTTGCAAGTAATATTAAACATAAACTTTGTTATATATAAAGAGCCGTGTTTGCTCTTAATTATAACACCTGTTTTTCTTACCCCCTCTTCCAGTCATATAATGCGGTCCTGTCACATTAGGTGTGGGGGGTGGGGTGTGCATATCTTCAGATAAAATCCAGTAGAAGCATAATAGGAGAAATTTCAGATGAATTGTTTTTGCTAGGCTTGCTGGCACATCTGTGATCAAGACAGCATGTCCTTCTGGTGCATCGAGAGCCACGGTATCCAGGGTAATGTCGGCAAACCACTATGAAGAATGGATAACATCCAACTGTGCACCCAGGAGGAAGCTACAGTATATGAAAGGGATCCCCAAGCACTAACCCGGACTGTATCCAAAAAACATCAAACTACAGCTGCCCACCTCTCTGCAGAATAAAATGTGCACCTCAACTGTCCCGTTTCCTTAAAAACTGTTGGTCGATAGTTGCGGTATTCATGGTCGCACTGGTATTGACAAACCTTTGGTTACTCGTACCAAACATCAATGGTGCCAGTAGCACAAATCTTAGGCTGTGGACAATGTGAAACATGTCTTGTTCTCTGATGAGTCCACCTTCACTGTCTTTTCCTCATCTAGGACAGTTCCAGTGTGGAGAAGCCTCAAGAAGGAAGAAGTTTCTCACCCATACCATGTGCTTGCAATGTTTGAAAAAAATCTGTAAAACACTGAGTTACTGTGTTGTTTTATTTTGCTGCCATACGGGGTGATTCAATCTTTTTTCCATAAATTTGTATTCACATTTCTCCATATATTGTTTTTCCAAAGCAGTAATGAGATCCATCAATTCACATTCACAAGGTCAAATGTGGTCTGCTCTCACTCTTCCCTTTGCTGCCACTATGCAGCACCCTTGCCATTTTTGGGGCTTATAAACATTTTATCCCTTCCAATTTGTCACCCACGCAATGCATCTTAAAAGGATTTACAGTATCAAATAGTTTTTGAGTTATTGGGCCCTGTTTTATACCTGGTGAAAAGTGGTGCCACAGGTGTGAACCAAATGTCTTTGCTGGCATTAACCCAATGTATCTGTCACTTTATTGTGTAGTACCCACATTGATTAAATAGCAAATGTACTCGTGCCCATCTGAGCACACATGAGCGTATCTTTAAGACACACATGTCTTAAAATGAGGCGGAATCAGGTGTTTTGTTAGCACATCCAGCGGAATGTGATTGTGTTATTGACCAACAAAAACCTGGTGTAAAGTCAATGGTGCAGTATTTCACTGTTACTTAGTTGTGTTAAGGTGTGTCATCAAGATAGTAACATGCCCCTACATTGGCACATGCACAGTGTGTGTACACTGCTCAAGAACATGTAGCAGTGTGCAAACATTCAAAAGATTGAAAATAATAATAATGGCAATGTGAATGATCATTAATGTGTACATCAAAATATTTTCAAAAACATATGTCATAATAGTAAGTCAGAATTTAAAATAACTTAATTCAGTCATTCCTTGCAGACACCTTACTTTCCCGTAGTTATGAGATGACATTTGAGAAAAAAGTATTTTGATTGACTGTATCCTAACTATTTGGGCATCTCAGCTTTTTACAATTAGGAAAACATCTCCCCGTTATAAGTCTCAAATGAATGGCCTAAGTGTTACCTTTGGTTGAAGTTATTGCAGCTCAAGGGGATTACTGAAAGCAGAGCTTCACATATGTGTTCCATATATGTTATGCTTTGCATAATTTTGTATGTGTAACATCTTGTGTGCTATTTTTATTGGGTTCTCTATTTTTATTACTTACAAGAAGATCTGATTACATTTTTAGTCAAATATGTAGAAATAAAAACAACAATTCTAATGGCTCCACAGACTGCAACGTCCATGTTTAGTGTCTAGTAACAGAAAATCGAGGCAAAAATCCTTCTGTTAATTTAACCGTTACAACAAGTAACGTTGGACTGGATTCCAGGTAATCCATGTTGTTCTAATTGATAAATTGAAGTGCATGGAAGTAAAATGCTATATATCTGTACTATAAAATATTTGGGTATATGCCGCTTATTTCTCTTTAATGGAGGCAAGGGTAATTTAAAGTTACTCACAAATTGGAAGGAATTGCCAACATGTACAACTTGTCGAAGGGTAATAATAATAATAATAATAATAATAATAATAATAAATATATAGGCAGTAGGCTTATACATTTGGCCCATCCATATCGAAGGGGAATTGGTCCCAGGGTTACTTGGACCAATCTGTACATTACTTGTGATATCTAATACACTCCAAATAGCAAGGGAAAATATAGCAGGGAAATAAATGTCTTGATAATGTAAAATATTATTTATTTCTGCCTTAACTCTAAAGATCATATAGGCCTACCGGTATCCTTCTTAATCAGCACAACAGAGCGGCGTGGGATAGGGAGAAAGGAGGGTATCTGCCAATCATCCTTACCGATACGGCAAACCAGAACGCCGGGGAAAAATGAACGGAGCCATGCTACTTCTCAGCTGCCCTACATCTGACTGAAAATTATGGTTGAATACGTGAATGCAGAACTGGTTGGCCAATTGTGTTCCTAAGTATTATTGACAAAACTGAAGTATCAGAAACAAATAAACATTAATCAATATAAACTATATTGACAGAGAATCATTAAATAATACATAAACAATTGAAATAAGTTGTTTCATAAGCAGAGTTGGGTAATTCAGCTCCAGAGGGTAAAAATCCAGACAGAGATTTTGTTTCATCCAACCAGTTGAGTTGCTCTGTGACTGTGACTCATTATGCTCAACTTGTTCATTGAAACAAAATCTTGGTCTGGACTTTTATTCCCTGTACCTGATTCGCCCAGCCCTGTTCATAAGCTAGTTATTAGCCTACCTTGGACTATAAGATAGACCTGAGAGGTCTTTGGCTGTTGTTTAGTCTGGATGGAGCAGGTGTAGGGACCTTCATCATACACGTCCACCTTCTGGATTCGTAGGCTATATTCCAGCTGACCCTTGGTGACAAGGTCCACACGTGGATCCAGGGACCATTTGTCTTCCCCAGCAAAGATGATGTTTGAGCGGTTCAGCCAAGCCACTTTGGATACTTTGTCATCCACGTAACACCTGTTTATGAAGAGATGGAGAATCCAACACAACTGTAAAATAAATGCCATGAAATTAACTCAAGAGTCAAAAGAATACTGTATGGCCAATCTATATATAAATAGTTTATATAATGTATAAACTATATATAAAGAGTTTATATATTTGTTATTCCAGTTATAAAAAGTTTCTACTTCACACTGTTTTTTAAAATTAAAAATACTGCAGAACAACTGGGCCATATGAACATTTTACATTCCATCAATAGCGGGTTTACTGTTTAAAATAATATTTTTGTACAGCACCAAAAACATCATTAAAAGTGTTACAAGAATAGAGTATACAGTAATTATTTTTTGACTGATGGTAAACTCAATCTTTCCATTTTTTTTTCCAAGTCATAACACACAAAATTAATGTTGTGTTTAATATCAGCCTCATTTTTTTAATTAGCTTTGAGTACACATCATAAAATAAGAGATCCTACACAGTGTTATTTAAATAATTGCTGGAAAGTAGGGTTCATCCATGCTCTTGATCCCTCTTGTCTGGTTTTCTGCCTTTTTTCATTAGCTGAGTCTCAGTCTATTCGTAATCTGCGGCCCTAACTCTCAGAATCAATTGAAGTGAGTTTTAGATCAGAGCCAACATCAAAACGTACTGAAGTACACAAAAGACACAAACTGCAAGCTTGGTCAGACAAGTGTGTTGACTGATCAGGTAAACTTCATCACAAAGGAGGCAAAACTACAGCAGCATTAACAAAGGGTGACACTACAAATTGACTTACAACCTACGTGACTTATGACTTATGGCACATATGACTGAAGTGAAAAAGAAACATGAATTAATAAATGAAAGTAAATACATGTGAAAATAAATTTTTGGTGGTCGCACACACAGCGGTCCGTTGCTACTTGTGCGCGCTGAGCGCTGTATGATAGTTGCTATGGGGAAGTACTGAAGCACCGATGGGCCGCATTTCCCAGCATGCCCTGCGTGCAGTTGTAGATAATTGTGTACTCTGTCCGATCCTCAAGTGTAATTAGCTTACATAAATCTCCCACCGTGTGTGTATCTTACAGTTCAGCATCGGACAACTTTCTATGCCTTATGTATAATTGGTCCGGTGCTCATTGGGTGCCTGATGTAGTCCTTTTCAGGACTACCAATGAGGATTGTCATGACGTCATATCCCCAACAAGCGATTGTCTGTCTCTTTCTCTGCTCCCACGATGCCTTGGTCCGCCCAAAGCCACAGTATTATACTGCATGGCAGCGTGAGCACATTCCAACCTCATATGCATTTCCTGGTGCCATTCTCAGTGTCGATATCCTATGCCGACATACGTAATTTTCAATGTGCAACCTGTCTGTCGGATCAGAACTGTAAGACTGGGACAGTTAGTATAATTTTCCATGCCTTGTCTTACACTTTGAAACAAGAAAGAGTTCTATTTATACAGCAATGAAGATGTAGCTATAGATATGAGAATAAGCAACGTTCTGGGTTCAACATGAGGTCGTGGGGGAACTCAGGAACGAAAAGGACCAATTAAAGGTAGTATTATATTTGTGAAGTACTGTACCCTTTTCAATCCTCATTTTTCAAAGCTTCGACTTCTTTACAGGAACTGCCCCATAGTCAGTTCATCTATAACCATGTTGTATGCCCTTCTGCTCTTAGAGATAGAAATCCAATCATAGGAAAATTTACAAGGTGCTCACTAATTTTGTTTTTGAGGGAAGAATTGCTACTTTATGGGTGTGACGTACAAATCCAATGAAGAATAGATTGAGGACGCTATTCTTCCTCAGAATCTGTGCAGTAAGCAACACCATTAATTCACTTAAAATATTAGTTCTAACATATTGTTTTATTAGTTGATATATTAGCATGCTTTCTATTATAAACAGTTGGCAAATGTAAGGTCACTAAATCTCAGCTTGCACACCCAGTGGTTAGAGAGTCATAGTGAGCATAGAAAAGTACATAATGGCTGCTCATATAGTTGCTAAATGTTTTGCTGTGCCCTTTCATAAAATGCTGAAGGGATCTAAAAAAATGGCAAATCTAGCAAGAAAGTAAAGTTTGAAATAGGGCCCAGACTTCAGTGAAACAGCAGCAACAGAGTGTACCAGGAGAGCGATATCCCCAAAGGAAGGAAAATGTCACATTAAGAATAATTTATTGGGTCGGCAAATATTATACACATGAACTGTATACTCTTTACCTAAAACAAATTAGTTCTCAAGTGAAATTTGAAATATTGGGTATAAATCACACTAACATTTTCTGAGAAAGAAATACAATTCCTAAGAAATTATGTAACGGATAATGCACAGGCAGCCGGTAGTTATCGCATAAATAGGCCCCGACAGTGTGATCAGGACCCGACGCGAAGGGCCAGCTACCTGCCACATAAGGAAAAAAACTGGACATGATTATGAATTTGAATCATTTTATTGGCATATTTGTTTTAAATTAAAATGTTTATACTATCGAAACGATATAGTACCACATGACTAATATTCAAACGATAGTAAGACAATTTATAACATCTACATATAAATATGTAATAACGCATGTAGGCCTATTTCATTTATTTATAGTACAAGTATTAAATTGCACATTTCCATTAATTGTGAACTGTGACATTGTAAATGTGGTCCCACATTTATGGATTTTCAACATGGGTTATTACTAATAACGGCTATGCGTTATTACTTTTGGAGCGATTATTATTTGAAAAGAACGGAGCTGCAAATGTCTCATTGACCAATCAGAATCAAGCATTCCAGAGAGCCGCGTAAGAAATACATATATTCTTGGGATTGTCCACCTGCTATAAGAATTTAAGTAAAAACTAAACCTAGTAAGATTAATTCAAATTACACAAATATTGGTATTATTTCTTTTGCTGTTTATTATTGATGCCCCCCACCACTTTCCTGCAGGTAAGACTGACATACAATGCTGATGCAAAAATATTGTAGAATCTAATTAATAACAGAGATTAATAATATGGCTATGCTACAGTATAAATTAGAGGAATCACATTATTTTGGATTCTCCCTTTTTTTATACATGAATATTACAAAAATGTAATTTATTCAGTAAAATACAACAAATGCGTTGGATTATACGAGGCAGGCTATTCTCTGGGTTGAATGCCAGTTCATAACAGAGCTTTACATACCCATCCATCCATCTTATGAAACTGCTCATCCTATTCAAGGTCTGGAGCCTATTTCAATGCACAAGGCAGAGAGCAACCCAATGATGGGATGCCCATCCCACACAGGGCACACACACACACACCTAGGGGCAATTTGGCAACTCCAATTAGCCTCAACATGTTCTTGGACAGAGGGAGGGAGAAGAGACTGGAGTACCTGGAGGAAACCCCACAACGACATGGGGAGAACACACACACAGACCCCAGGTGGAACCCAGATCCTTGATGTGTCAGGCCTCAGTGCTGACCACCCCTACTTTACATGTGAAGACTGTACTGTGAATCATGAAACACAGAACCATGTTTATAAAAATAACAAATGTACATGATCTTATTCTCAATAGCAGAACAATTAGGTAATTAGCCTATGTGTAAGGTTTAGGCTCCAGTCCTTCATTTGAGTCCCTCATGGTGTTTGGCTGAAATACTGTTGCTACTTTTTAGCAGCTAGAAAAACTTAAATGTGTGAAATCTGTCAGAAGCAATATTGGTGCACTGGTGTAATGTAGCACTAATGAGGACAACTGAATGCTGTATGCAGCAGGAAGGAGAGATTCCAACTTAGCCAGCCAAGGGGCAAAACCACCTAATAGCTACTGAAATACATAAGATATATTATTCAATTACGATTAAATATAAGCAACAAAGGTATGAATCACTCTTCACCCTCTACATAACTGCTTCACAGGTCAGATAAAATGGTTAAAATTTTTAAAACCTTTTAGTGAAGCATGACATATTATCCTATAGCCAGAAGCAAAGCCACAAATATCAGCATGGACACCTTTTCCATTTGTTATTTGCTAAAATTTTACATTTAAATTCTAATAATACAGTTATATAATCTTATTCTGTCGACTTTCCCATTTATATGCAATGCTGTCCTTACCAATGTCCCTAAATAACGGAGAAATGCAACATCACTTCAGTAATGTCTGTTTGTGTAGTAATATCTCACGTAGTATCTCACCACCCATTTGTTTTGTAAGGAGTTAATAATCAAGATTCAGAAGTCGCACACTTCCTGTCCAGAAAGCCGATGTTTTCACTCCCCCTCTCTTCCCGCTCCTCTTTCTCAGGCATAATCATTCTCTCAGCTACAGAATTGGCACGAAGACCTTCCGATCATGGGCAAAGAGTCTTAACCCACACGCCACCCCTAAATAACTAAGTTTTACAGATTCCGAGCAGACTCGAGCAGCCCAATCGAAAAAAGCGAATCGAAAGGATTAACTAGGCATCCCCACCTCAGTATCATTATTTAAGGGGAACACTTATCACCTGGTTAACTATTTAAGGAATAGTCCACAAGAGCCAGGGAGCCTGGGCTTTCAGACGGTGCAGTAACGTTAGACAATGTGCAGTCGGAGCTCACACAAGCCACATTATTAGTACACCTTATGACATGTAACCTTTATTGGGGAGCAATATTTTATGCAAATATTGCATTATCACATCCATTATGTGTCTCCTTCTGAATTTCTGCAAAGGATTACACAAACTGCAGCCAGATTATTCCCAAAATTAGGCCTACTATTGGGGCATGACTTTAACTGTTTATATTCTTTGCACATGTATGATGTAACTGTGTTATGTAGCAATGTGGCCACTAATACTGTGTTTTGGATTGACTTGCAATTGATATGTATATTGTTGCAAATAAAATGCATTTTGATTACTTTGTGGTTGTTTGAAATTACTAAGTATTATATTTAGAGGTCGTGAAGTTACAATGTGTCTATTGTAATTTTCGCTGACGGGAATGGGGGGCGGGTAGTGATCAGGTTCCAGTAGAGGCCCATTACAGACAATGTGGTTAAGAAATCCTGCACTAAAGCATCAGCATAAGACCATTTCCATTAACTTGTGGTAAATGGTGCCATCAAGTGCCAGTGGAAATGCCAATCAGCATTATACTGGCACTCCCCATCATCAAGGTGCCTTTCGAGCACATTGGCCTGGACCTGGTTGAGAACAAGATGATGATAGGTGAGATCATTATGGTCTGTGGGAGCACCTCAAAGAAATTGGCCTGGGAGGTGTTCCAACTATTCAGTCGCATAGGTATTCCCCAAAGAATAGTCAGGGCAGGGCATTTATCACAAAAATGGTGAAGAACGTCTAAGGCTCCTCCAGGTTCACTACCACCATACCTCAGTCTACCACCCCCAGATGCACAGCCTCATCCAATGATTCAGTCAGACACTCAAACAGCTGCGCTGATGCGTCAGCGATAAGGGTGGCCATGAGTGGGACATGCTGCTACTCTATGTCTTCTTTGCCATCTGGGAAATCCACCAAGCTTTCAGAGGTTTCCTCTTTAAGTGACTATTTGAGTGATGACCTGAGACAGAAGATAACAAATCATCAGGGAACATATGTAGCAAACCCAGCAGGCCAAACAATAGTGTATTCCCATTCTACCCAACTCTGGTAGTTCCACTTCGGCAATCAAATCCGTGTCCTCATCTTACTTCTTGCAAGTTCTTTACCCCATGGTGAAATATCAAGTCAGACAATCTGTGTGAAATCCCTGGTGGCTACCAGGATGTGTTCTCCAGTCTCCGAAATCATACCCATCTCATCCAGCATCACATTGAGATACTCCTGTGGGTCATCATCCACCACAGGCCCTACAGAATCCTAGAGGCACTGTGAAGGGCAGTTGAAAAGGAGATTGAGAAGACATGGCACCTGGGTGTGATCAAAGACCCCTAAAACCCATGTTCCACATCTTTATAATGGTCCCCAAGCTGGATAATACCCTGTGGTTCTGCAGTGATACAATCCATCAATTGAATGAAGTTGCCCAACTCAACTGCTATCCCATGCCTCAAATGGATGAACTGGTTGAGCCACTCATCCACATATCCACTCCAGATCTCACTAAGAATTATAGGCAAATACCCTTTAGAAAACGAGTGGGACTCACAACTAATTTCTAAGTGCTACCTGGGGCTCTCTGAGGCCCACTACCTGGGGTCTCCCATCAGATGGGGCCCCTCCAATCCCATGAGAAGAAGGTCAAAGCCATCGCTTCTAGCATTGTGCATTCTGCTTGGAGCTGTCATGGTCATTGGGATGGGACAGATGCAAACATAGAAGAAAATTATGGGTTTGGAAACCCCTCTGTCACAGCCAATAATGTAATAACTGCCAATGATATAATTATATGTCAATAATATAATAAATTTCTCAGTTCTTAACGTAATAAAAGTAATAAAGACATAATAACTGGCCAATGATTTAATAACATTACATTATGGGCAAAAAGTTATTAGACTATTGGTTCAGAAAATGTATTACATTATTGGCCAGTTGTTACATCATCGACTTTTATCACAATAATAATAGAAAAATTATTACATTACTAGCAGTTATTACGTTATTAGCTTCTATAATCCACCGTCACCCCCAAACAGACACCTATCCGGTTATGAAAATTACCAGTTTGAATCCCCCATTCCCCCTCAAAAATACCTTCTGCCTGGTCAGTGAAATCTACGGACGGGGACTCCCCCCAGTCAAATTTTTTCTCTGGCTACGGACTGGGTATATGCATGTGACATGATACCAAAACAGTGATAGACACTGATAGGGAACCAATCACCAACCAGATATTAAGATTGTTATTTACTGAATTAGTTCGAATTACTCTTAGGAAGCTGGAAGTTTAACAGTGCTGGTTAAGTTTCTTTGTGTCTTTTTCATCATAATGATATAACATACTATTTTTTTAGTCCAAGAACTTTGGACCAGTATTACTGTGACCAACAAAATAAGATCAAAGATGAACACGTACACCACTTGCATTCACAAAAAAACAAAAACTATATATAAGCTTTTTTGCGGACTTCTGTAACCTGGTTGAGGGGCAACGGACAAAAGTAAAAAGAAAGAGGAAATGTTGTGTTTATGAATAAAAGGCATGCAAGAGGATGCTTCTTACTCGATGAGAGTTGGGATGCATCCAACAGATATGCCAGATATTTCAACTTGACATTTCCCACATGGGGTGTAAAACAATGGAGTCCAGGGCCACAGACTTCTGTGGAAGCTAGCAGCTTTGCGGGGTTCTGGCAGAGAGTGAAGTGCCAGGTCAACAACTTTCGTCATAATGTCAGCTAACAGAGACACAGCAGTTTTAACTTCCTGGGAGTCAACCACAGACAATATGCATCTGCGGCAATCAAGAAAGTGCACCGATGTCTCTACTTTCCCGGAATTCTGAAGATCCAGATTTTGCTAGTAGCCATCACCGTCTTCTACAAATCCATTCTCTATTCAGTTAGATTACATCATGGCATGGCAGTTGCTCAGCTCCGCAAGGATTGCTTAGGTCATTGCCAGGACGCATCTGCCTTCCCTTCAGGAAATTTCCACCAAAAATGTAGGCAGCATCAAGAAAAACTCCAGTCACCATGCAGAGCCACTTTTCACCATCTTCTATTCTAGAACATGGAAGGGAAACGTCAGGTTCATAAACAGTTTCTATTCCTGAGCCATCAATCTCCGCCACTGCTTTTGCAAGGCCAGTGTAGATGAAAAATCTGGTCATTTGCACAGACTAAAATCACCACCATTGTTAGTCTTACTTACCGAACTTGCAGTTTCTGTTGTGATTATTGTCTAATATTGTTGCTTTCTCATATTTTTGTTAATGTGCTGCCTATCTGCTGGAGACATTCAGTTAAATATCTCATTGTAGCAAATATGTATGAAAATAAAGTTGAACCTAGAATGCTGCAACCAGGGATTCATGAGAAGCCTATAATTAACACACACACATTTATGTCAATAGACATTTTTCTATATCTACCAATCACCTATCAGTCATTAACCTGCTTTTTTTTCTTTTTTTGTGTTTGTGCATGTTTTCTTAAATGTCCTAACAATGTTTAATTTGCATTTGGAAGGTTATAGGAGTCTCTAATCACCCAAAACACAATGAAATGAAGTTCACACCAGTGGCAACAGTCACTGTTTGCTTTTTGGAGGTGCATTAAACCATTTTTGTGTTACAGTTTCTGTTTGAACTAGTTTTAAGGCAGCAACACTTTTGACAGTTTAGCGACAGTTGCTGCATTATTTATATATACCTGCGGAATAAAGAAAAACAAATATCAAACACTCTGCAAGACTAATAATGAGCTAGCAGCAAATGCACCTCACTGCAAGGTATCTGAGCTAATATATCATTCATATAGATAGTAATCTTTGATAAATCCATAATCATACATTAATCAGAAAAATATATATGACTGGGGGAGTCAATTCCTTTCATTACATTTTTAATATGGAAAAAAAAAACATTTAAACGCTATCAGTGGTTGAAGGTGACCAGATAAAGGAAGATACACATCCGAAAATTTTAAGTAATGTTAAATACAACAGTTGTGTTCTGCAAACTTAATTTTGACCTAGTGTCCATCCTACAAATGCAAATTAAGATTTGCTATTCAATCAATACCTTCAATACAAAAACACTCATGTGGTATAAATAAGTGAATGGTATAGTTTCGGGTGTTTTTTTATCTGCTTATTTTCACAGAACTAGTTGTTCATGAGGTGCTTTCAGGCACATTCGAACCTCTTTACATATGCTGCTTTCTCACCATACAGTACACAGAGCAGCCTATTACATCCTGCTATTTTGAAGTGCATAGATCAGGATGTGCAGCATTACATTAATATCATGTGTTTTAGACCTGTATTTTAACACACAAACAAAACCGAGAAAATGTAAAAAAATAAATACGCAAATTATTTACATTTACAATTGTTTCCTGGGCTAGTAAAAATACATATACCCATAGTGTCATCAAGTTGTTTACGGACTGTAATTTGCCTTGTTTGAAAGGCAGTAGTTTTGAGGACCCTGGTTTTCACAAAGATGAGAACATTTTAGAGCGACTACATTAGGGGGAAAAATCATACCGTGTTCAAAAGATCTAGTAGTGCAGCTAAGAAGACAACATGCTGAAGCCTGGTAAAGGATTGAAAACAATTTCAAAGGATTTGTGAGGCCATCATTTCACTGTGAAAAATATAGAAACGGAAGAAATTCCAAATTACCAGCACTCTACCGAGACCAGCTATTTCATCAAATTCATTCTGGTGAATAAAAAAATGCTCCAAGATTTACCTAAGATAACATCAAATGAATGTCAATGTGTGTGAATAAGCAATTAGAAAAAGACAAACTTTTGTCTTCATGGGGGGTCAGCAAATCCTCTGAGAAACAGCATAAAAGCGCCTCGAGTTTGCTGGAGATCGCCTGGATTAAAAACATCACTTCTGGAACTATATGCTCTGTACAGATGATTAAAGGGTGGAATTATTTAGCTGTAAGGTAAACTGCCATGTTTGATGCCAAGCAAAAGCTGCCTTTGAACGTAAGAACTTGGTACCAAGTGTAAAAATCTAGGAGTTGGGCAAATTGTTCACAAAGCTATGATAGCAACAGAGCCCTAAGAAAGTTTAATCCTTTTAAACATTAAATGCTTTTAATCTACCTAACAGATAATGTTCCACAGAAGGACAGACAAAGCTGAAAAGACCCTGTGGATAATTATCAGATGAAATTAACAAAAGTAATACAGAGAAATCATATGAATCTGGGGTGGAAGAGCTGTAGACACAAAATGAGGAACTGTTTTATGTTCAGATCTGCCTCTCATGAGAGAATTGTAACAATTATTTATCAGTCTTTTGTCTAAACTTGCACTTGTCGCCACATACATACTCACAAGTCCCTTTATTAGGAACATCTGTGGACTTCCTGTTTCATGAAAATATCTTAGCAGCCAATCACATTGCTACTTTCCCAGTCGCCGTTTCAATATATCTTTTTGCTTCGCCTGCGCCTCTAACCCCTGCGATGTGGACAGATTGACTGCTCATCAAACATCAGAACAATCTGACCATTGCATGGTTGCTGGTACAGGATGGAGTGGCTTAAGTATTTCAATAACTGTCTCCTGGAATTTTCACCCATACAAAATTTGTATAGTTGGTACAAAATATATTAAAAAGCAAAGAGTGAAATTGCAGTGATTGGCTGTTCTGAACAGAAATATCATGTTGAAAAGAGAGATCAGAGGGGAATGATCAGTCTGGTTCAAGCTGACAGGAAGGATACCAGAGCTCAAATAACCACTCTTTTCAACAGTTTTAAGCAGTAGTTGGGGAGGCTCTGTGGGTTAGGGTTAGGTTTAGGTTTAGTTAGGTCATCGGATCAAACCCAGTAGCCAGTGCTTAACCCTAATTGCTCCAGGGACATTAACTGACTCCACTGTCTAATCCTTACTTGAACATAACTTTGGAGAAATGTAACTTGAATATAAGAATCATGTGCATGTATAAACAGACTACAGCAAATGAACACAACAGGTTCTGCCCATGAGGCCGCAGTGGGTACAGGCTCACTGAAACTGGACGGTTAAAGATTAGATTAAATTCAGACAACTCAGAAATAAATTCACCCTCCTTCTCAGAAAAGCTAAAGCCGACTTTCGCCTGTCCACTACATTGGGAAGTCTCAATAACCCAAAGAAATTTTGAAAGACCATCAAATCATTGTCCAGTAGCAATGACTCAACTAATCTCCCTCCCAATATATTTGTCGACGATGCCAGAATAACTGATAGGACAGCAATATTAAATTACTTTAATAGACATTTTATTTCATCTGGTAATTTGGCTCAGTCCAATAACTTAACCACAGAATCACCAATCTTTAATTGTTTAAAAGAAATATGCCGGTCTTTAATCTTGATCCATTTACTTCAGCAGATGTAGAAAGGGCCCTAAAAGAACTAAATCCTAGAAAATCATCAGGACCAGATAATTTAGAGCCTATTTTCTTAAAATTAGCATCCGAAATTATTCCCTAACTCATGTGTAATATTTTTAACCTATCTACGAAATTTCAAATGAATGGAAATCAGCCTTTGTTATCCCCCTTCTGTTATTATTCTAAATAATTATAGGCCTATCTCAAAACTCTCTGTTGTCGCAAAAGTGC
Source organism: Pollimyrus isidori (assembly GCA_019775955.2). Classification (NCBI taxonomy): domain Eukaryota; kingdom Metazoa; phylum Chordata; class Actinopteri; order Osteoglossiformes; family Mormyridae; genus Pollimyrus; species Pollimyrus isidori. The sequence goes on along the minus strand of JABFDZ020000040.1, from coordinate 6,899,233 downwards.
TTGAATCTTTGGTCACTGTTCAAGTAAAAGATTACTTACATAAAAATTCTGTCCTTTCACCATATCAATTAGGCTTTGGCAAAAATCATAGCACTACTACTCCTGTGATGAAAGTCATAAACCACATCGTAAAAGCCCTTGATGACAAGCAATGTTGTCTCTCTTTGTTTTTAGATTTATCTAAAGCTTTTGACACTGTTGATCACAAAATTTTAATTAATCCTCTTACAGTTACTGGTTTTTCCAAAGAAATAGTTGAGTGGTTTGCAAACTATCTCACAGAAAGAACCCAGGCAGTTCAGGCAAAAGGCTCTATCTCAGATGTCTTACATATTCACAAGGGGGTCCCACAAGGTTAGATTCTTGCCCCATTATTGTTCAGCATATATATAAATAAACTGCGATGGAACATTCCAAACTCAACCTTTCTCCTTTATGCCGATGATACTGCGATCTACTGCTCTGCACGTACTCCCGCTAAGGCTAATGGATATCTTGAATATCAAAATGCTTTTACAAAGTACAAGTACAACTTAGTCATCTACAACTTAGTTTAAATGCTGACAAAACAAAACTTATGTTCTTCACCACCTCAAAAGCAGAAAGATTAACTTTTGCTGGAAAAATTTTAACAAAAGATGGTCACCAAATAGAATTGGTGTCAAATTTAAAATACCTAGGACTTCTAATTGACGACCACTTGACTTATAAGGAACACTTCAAACACATAACAAATAAACTGAAATCGCTTATAGGTTTCTATTATAGAAACAAATCATGACTTTCTTTCTATGTAAAGTTAAAACTAGTTGAATCAACATTTTTACCTATTATCAACTATGGTGATGTACTGTACATACATGCATCTTCTCATGTTTTACACGTTAGACAGTGTGTACCATGGAGCACTGAGGTTTATTTCAAACAGCGGCTCTGTAACCCATCACTCTGTGCTTTATAACAAAGTAAATTGTTACAAGTCCATCGCCTCACTCACTGGTACATGTTCGTTTACAAAGCCATTCTGCGTAAATTTCCTTCCTATTTATCATCACTCCTGACCTGGAAGCAAGGACGTCATAATCTTTGTTCGATGGACTTTCTAAATGTGGTTGTTCTGAAAGTAAGAACTGGACTGGGAAAGAAAGCCTTAGGGTTTTCAGCACCTAACACATGGAACTCACTTCAAGCTGAACTTCGTCTGCACAACTTATTACCCCGGAAGGAATTTATAACTCTTCTAAAGACTCTGGAGACTAGGTTGTCTGTATGTAAATGTATAATCTGATTTTGTCTTTATTTTTGTAATATTATGTAAGGCTCTGCACTGACACTGCATTGCTGCTGCCTTGGTCAGGTCTCCCTGGCAAAAGAGATCTGTGATCTAAATGGGACAAACCTGGTAAAATAAAGGTTAAATAAAAAATAAATAGATAGACATTATATGGTCTGATGAACCTCAATATCTGCCGTGACATCCAGATGGCGTGGATTTTTATTTATTTTTTATTTTTTGACAATTCAAGGTTATTAAAGTGACTTTTTTAACGAAAATAGTTGGCCAAGTACTACACCTGGGTTTGTGAATGTTAAAATATAGCAACTGCCTGTACTGTTTCCATCTGTGTTGTCCTGTTTGACTGTTCTAATAGTGCATTTTGTAATAAAAATGCATAAATACCATGGACTGCACAGCACCAAGGACAATGCACTAGGGCAGCGCAGACTTGACCTTTCTCCCCGTGACCTGCACTGCCCTATCTGTGCTGTAAATACACACACCCCTCTGGCAGATTAATGGCTTCTGTAGTCCCCATGTCCTTCCTGCGCACGACACAATTAGCCCCACAGCCGACAAATGTAGTAGCATTAACAGACTTATCTACACAAGAAGCTGCCATTGATGTGGAAAATTTTTTGCACAAGATCAAATTTTAAATGTTTTCTCACAATTTTAGAAACAAATTTCATAAAAACTGTTGGTTTCTGGTGCCCCATCCGAGGTTGTTCCCTGCCTTGTGCCCTGTGAGGGGTTGGTGCCCAATCCTGGGTTGTTCCCTGCCTTACCCCTATAGGGTCTGGACTCCCCGTGACCCTGAAAGGATAAGCGTTTACAGAAAATGGACGGATGGAGTTTTCAGTTATGACTGACCTTAAAATGGATCTTATAAGAAGAGGAGAATTTGTGCAATGCCTGCAAGGGATCTAAATATGGGAGTCACATGTTTAATTCCAGAATGAGAGTCCACAAGCATGCAGAAGGTCAAAAACCAGGTAGAAGCTAACAAAGGTGAACAAATCCATAGTCCTAAAATAGGAAGAAAGTCAGAAAGCTGCTAACTCAAGTAACCAAATTCAAATTACAAGATGAGGGAGGAAAGGCACGGAATTATGCACTGAAACCTGATCATGAAACAAATAATAATTATTGATATTTTATTGATCCCCATGTGGAAATTCTCTTGTTGTAACCCCCACCTCAGTCTCTCTGCAAAGGGCATCCACTCATAGCAGCACCCAGGGGTTAAGGGCCTTGCTGAAAGACCGGCAGATGTTGTGAGGTCAGACTCTAACAGGGATACTCGATACTTTAAAAGGAATTAACTGAAAGCAGGTGTTTTTAATCAATGCTGGTTAACTAGGGTGATCAGTGGATGTCTAGTATGCAGGGGAGGCACAGTAGGAACCAAGCAGGTATGGCTAAACCATACTTTGTTTGATGCAGGTATAACAGAACAACCTCTACACAAGCTGCTCCGGAAGACCTGAAATGGCTAGCAAGCGAGCAAGGAGCAAAATGACAGGGATTAGCATAGTGGAAATCGTCAATGAATAAAGGGTCCTGGATGTCATGAAGAGGAACCATGATTGTTCTTTGCATCCATAGCTTTCCCAGTTTATCAGGGGTGTCCAGTAGGGCACAGGTGGCATGCTGCCTCCCTACAAACTGTTCTGGAGGAGGGGTGAGGTTCAGCTGAGCTTTCTGGAAGAGTATAATGTTCAGGTGGACAACCAAGCAGGTTATCTAGCGTAGAACAAAGATGAAAGGTAATGGCAGTGATCAACATATCACTTCTGAGTCTCAGTAGCTCTCTGGAGCTGATTGTAGACCTTTTCCTATACTTAGTCATTCCACTTAAATCACTGTTCTATGTGGAGATATCGCTAGCCTTCATCTCCCATAGAAATAATGGCAGCTGATAGCCTAGAACAGCATGAAAAGGGATAAGGCATAAAGATGTATGAACTACGCAGTTCTGTGTGAATTACATTCAAGGGAGACATTAGAGGAGCAGCGGTGTCACAAAGAACGCCTTATCTCTTTAAGTGATCAGTCTGGCAATTTGTTTGAGGGTGGTATCCAGAAGACAAACTAAGGGTAACTGTCACAGAAAGCTCTCCATACCCAGGACATGGATTGCAGTGCTTGGGCAGTGATGCTTTCATCTGGGATCCTGAAGGATCTATAAACCTGACTGAGTGCATGCTCCGCTACTTAGGCAAACATGGAAGGGGTATCAGCCAGCGCATTTTATAGAAGGGACATCAACTAAAACAGTAGTGAATGTAACATGTCCCACTATGCAGGAGATGAGCAGGATGATTTTAGGCACTGTTGGACTACAAGTGGATTCAAATTAGTAGAAAACAATGCCGGCCTTGACGTTCTTCATTCCTCGGTGGTATGTGACTATCAAATTGAACCTGTTGAGGAACCCACCCCACCCAAAAAGCCTGCTGAAGGTTCAACTTTTTAGCTTCTCTGAAATACTTCAGCTTCCTGTGTCTTTTAGAACCACTCTGCAGCTAGTGCCTCCACTGTTCAAGGCTAGATTGACAGACAGCAGCTCGCAGCTTCCTAAATCAATGACGGATCGCTTGTAGGAGTAAAATGTTAAAGGGTAAAGCCGGCAGGACACTCCCTGATGCTGAGAAAATACTGTACCTACATCCAGCTCAAATGCGTGCACCTCCATGAAAGGATGGTCAGACCTGGTTGCCTGAGCACAGGTGTAGAGCTGAAAAGTTGTTTGGGTCACTGGAAGGCGGTGTGAGTCAGGAGCAGAAAGGTTCCAAGCCTAAGAAGTACCTTATCAGTCCATGATAAACTTGAGTTCAGGCCAGTGGCACACAGCTGATAGCTTGCTGATGTCCATACAAACTCCTTGTGGTCCAGCAATGTATCGCAATAAAGATGGCAGTCGAGTGCTCACACTTTACAGCTTTGGATTTTTCTACTGTATCTGGAGGGTAAACACTGTTAAGGTGTAAGGTGTGAAAATGGCAGTGGTACGGACCTACTATAAAGCTGAAGGGATCGGAAGGAGGGATACTACACGATAATCAATAACAGGTTGATTTCCTGATTTCTACAAAGAAGAATCTTGTAGCAACAGGGGGGCATTGATGGTTGAAAAACTCCCACGGCTCATTAAAGTACTGGTCCATAACCTCCAATTCTGGTATTGATAACCACTAGACCTGACCAAGTGGAAGGGAGATCCCAGGTTGTAGGCTGATGGCACAATACCATGGCAAGTGATGCAGGAGTGAAGATGCCTAGGTCTTGTTAAAGATGTCCCCCATTGGTTAATTACAGCAAGGCTCTTACAACATGACTCTGATCACCACACAAATAGTTCCACTTGCTTCCATAATATCACCAGGTTGTGCATACTGAGAAAGGGAGAACATTGAACCAGAGGGTCCCTTGGGGAGCCAATAAGCATTAGTTGAATAGCCTCATGGTCAAGAACCCCTACCAACCATCCATCCATTATCCAAACCGCTTATCCTTACTGGGTCGTGGGGGTCCGGAGCCTATCCGGGAAGCAATGGGCACGAGGCAGGGAACAACCCTGGATGGGGGGCCAGCCCATCACAGGGCACACTCACACACCAAGAACCCCTACCTCCAAGTAAAATGAATCATTTTGATGACTCTGTTCCAACGCATTGTCCGCATTGTCCACCCAATGTAGAATCAAAGACATGAAGGGAGATGAATTGAAAAGTGATGATTAGCTTCTTGGCTAACTTTACATCCATGAAATTACCTACTATACCAAAGTCAGCGGAAGAACTCAGAAGAATTAATTCTGAGATAAAGTACTGTGTAAAAGTGTTAGGTCGTCAAAGAAAATGATCACTTTCATGTTGGTTATACAATCCTCCATCTATCAAAGTGTGCTTAGTAAATGGCTCCAGGGGAGGGGGAGCACACTGAAAGGATGCTCTGTTTGTTGCAGGTGTAGCAATAAGCATGCATTTGTGGACCAAGTGTAATTGTAAGTAAGAACTTCTGTGCTGGATCCAATATATTCACAATTACAGTAAAGATGTTTCACAATGACATAATACTAATTAATTGGTGGCACTGTGATGCAGTGGTTACCACTGTTGCCTCACAACTCTGGGATCAAGTCTGGGGTGGATGTTCTCCTAGTGTCATCATGGGGTTTCCTCCAGGTACTCTGGTTTCCCCCCATAGGTGTGCATATACTGTATGAGTGAATGCTGTGTCTGTGTGTATTGTGATGGGTTGGTGCCCCATCCTGGGTTATTCCCTGACTTGCACCTATAGCTTAAGGAATCTATTCTTGACCCCCAAAGGACAAGTGGGTACAAAAAAAAGTATGTATGGATAGCCCTAAATAATATAAATGAATAATATCTCTGCACCCCCAATTTGTTCATATACAGTGGAAAGCCAGCGTACATTTGTTAAAATGCTACAGTACCCACTCAAAGAACAAGAACCATAAATGAATAAAGCATGAGTTGCTAAAATTCTGAAAGCACTCTTCCACACTTACCTTTTTTTCCATATAAGTGTTCAGTAAAGAAGTGGTTTGTCATAGTAAAACTATTCATTGTTTAGGCTTGAAGTCTGCCCTTTATTCTGCAAAAGATTTAAACCTTTTAAGCAAAGAGCATGAAATGCTGTCTTTGAAAAATCAGTTTTCTGTTCAAGGAAATACATTGATTCAGTTATAATCTTATGCATATTGTTAACATATTTAAATGAGTTTCTACTGTTTCCAGCTACCTGCTACACAAGCTCCTATGTCATTGTTTTTTGTGTTTTGTATGTATACTAAATTGGGTTTTTCTCCGATTAATGTGGTGTAGAGCAGGAGGGATTTCCTTTCCTGTTTTAGTTGTTATTCCTTTTTCAGTCATGCGTGGCAGGACCTGTGAGGAGGGACTGGCATTCACCTGCATACAAGAACCTGCAGGACCTGCAAGGTGGGACTGGCATTCACCTGCATACAAGAACCTGCAGGACCTGCGAGGTGGGACTGGCATTCACCTGCATACGAGAGCCTG
>JABFDZ020000040.1:6870857-6892807 GCA_019775955.2 Pollimyrus isidori | reverse complement strand
TGCATACGAGAACCTGCAGGACCTGTGAGGTGGGACTGGCATTCACCTGCATACGAGAACCTGCAGGACCTGTGAGGTGGGACTGGCATTCACCTGCATACGAGAACCTGCTGGAACTGAGTCCTCATTCTTGCCTTCTGCGTTGATGGCCAATGCAAGGTCACTGGCAAATGAAATGATAAAGCTCACAGAAATTACAATGTAAGGTAAGGTAAGTACGTTATGTGGACAAAAGTATTGGGACATCTGGCCATGGCACCCATAGCAACTTCCATGGGATACTTCAGCTGTTGAGTTATTTTCCTACAATGTATTAAGAAAAGCTACTGGGGATCCTTCCTTCCAGCTGCCGGACTTGACTGTCTGGCAGGGAGCTCGGATGGACATGGAAAACATGGGCCATCTTTGGAAACACTGACTTAAAGCATGCAATGCATATATATATATACACACACACACACACACACACAATGTATCTTCTTTTATTATAACAGTATTTTGTTCAAGGGCTTTTCAGTGACGAGACCATTTGGTTTTATTAATTTAAATAGGACATTAGGAAATAGGACAACACAAACATTAAATATGGATCTTTTTTTTTAATCATGATAATTAGATACTTCTAGATAATACAAGTTTGCTTCTTATCGTGGCAGGGAATGCATTTTTAATTTTAACCTTTTTACAAAGTACATTATTCCAAAGGCCGTTTTTCTGTTTTTGCAAATCATAATACTAAACTCTTTAAGCGGAAGCTTTTTACGTTTCACTTTAATAAATTACTGCCTCCAATGGATGCTATTAAGGCATTGCCTAAACCCTCTAAATGCAAATTGTAAAACATGAGGAATACAATTAAATAACTTTTACTAAAGACCACCACTTAAGAATGGATTAGTATTTTAATTATATCTATGTATTCCATCCACTCCATTAAAAAAGACCTGTAATATGTGAGGGGTAACTGTTGCGCAATAGTTGAAGAGCTCATTTTGCCATTTAGTCATTTTAAGTGTACTTGGAAGAGATAACCATTCTGGTTTCTCAGCATATTCAATCTTACTTGTATAGCACATCAACGCAAATTACATTGTATCAAAGTGCTTTACATTATACGTACCTGCCCAAAAGCCCCCAGTGAGCTCCAGTGTGGCCTTGCAAAATCCCCTTATGCAGCATATGTTGGAACAATAAAATTCAGATGCCCTGTGGAGTTTCATCCATCCATCCATCTATTCTCCAACCACTTATCATGTTCACTGTTGTAGTGGGACCTTGAGCCTTTCCTAGGCAGCACAAGGCCTACTGTAGAAAGCCAGTCTGTTGCAGGGCACAGAGTCATATACTATGAGGCATTTAGAGAAGCCAGTTTTCCTCACATCTATGGAATGCAACTGGAAGCCCACACGACACAAGCAAAACAAGCAAACTCCACACATACAGAGTAGAGGGAGGGTTCAACCCCAAACCATGGAAATGTGAAGCAGCAGGGCTTCCCGTGACAGAAGGTCCTAGTTTTTGCTCCCTCCCAGCTCCCTACTATACGGAGGCTGATATGCGTTAACGCACCACAGATTCAGAAAACAGTTACAGCTTCAGAAAGCGCATGACAAATGAAAAATGCTGCAAATCTGCTCACAACAGAAGATATCGTGTATCGTTAATCTGCCTAAAAATACCAACATACTCATTTATAATACTTATTTTTGGTCCATATCATCGTGCTCAGCCTGACAGACTGAACAGAGGGCATGAGGGACATTTCCAAGTCAAAAAGTAAGTGAGATGTTTTGTTTTTTTTAACTGACTATGATCCTTATCCATACACCGTGTCTTGCAAAGTTTGGAGATGATCAAACAAATATGTTTGTATCGTCAGGCTGCCCTTCTTTTTGGAATAAGGATGCATCAAAATTTGATCACTTACAGTTTGCTGTCCTCTCAGTGTGAAAAAGATCTACAAAATACTTTTTCGGTTACTGTGTCTACAAGACCAAGTTTGTCCTAAAACTACCAATTCTTACCAATTCTTTCACTAAGCAACATCTGATTCATTCCAGTTCCTCACCTATGTCTCCACAAAGTTAGACAAAGATCCTTCAAATAGTTTTGAATTATCACTCAAACAAGATCAAGTGATAATACTGCCCATTTTTTTGCTACTATAAGGTACTGCTGCTTCAGTTTTGTGGTTCTCTGCATCAACCTTACAATGCCTCTGCAAAGTCGAAAATGTCAAGTACTTTTTGTTTTTTCAAGTATCTGAGATTGTCTTTTTTTACTGCTATCATTATGTGGTGTTTCTGCAGTTTTGGGGTGATCTGGGTCAAAAGTTCCAGTTATTAACTTAGAAAAATGCCTCTGCAAAGTTATAAAAAATATCATTAAAGTACTTTTGAGCTATTGTGTTAACGAGTAAGTGTATTCCAAAATGTATTTTATGTAAAAAGTACACAACTGTACTTTAATAAATCATTCTAGTTGCGCGAATGAGTATGATTCTATGTTTTTGTTGAGTCTATTGTTGCTGAGTGCCTGCAAAGAGCAAATGTGCACTTTTGAAAACGGCAACAAAAGAATATGATGAGAGGGAAATGCAGCAATCTACTTTTTAAACAGGTAAATTGGCCGGTTTTTACTTCTCTCATGTAAGTGTAAATAATTTTCCAAAACAAAGTTTTTCACTTGCTGCCCTTATGTTTATACCTGGGATTAGAGAAGCCATCGTTTTCTGTTGTTACTCAGAAGATGCTTCTGTATAAAATAATGCATCTAATAACATTACACATGATTTTGTTCCATCATCAGCACTATAGACAAGGGTACAAGGATTTTCTGTTCGAAGAGAAGTCATGTGCTTCACAACAAAAGCTCAAAACCAATGAAACAGGAATCATTGGCTGCTACACTTTAGAATAACAACCTGTTTAAAAATCTATGACGATATTGGTCCACCAGGAGAGGCCATTTTTACTACCAGTGATCCAGATTTTATCTAAAGAAATATGAACTTTAAATTTTCTTAAAATATGGTGGATAATGCAGTATAACTAGATGAGTTGGCAGCCTAAGATACAATCTAAGAAGCAAAAGTTTTATTAAGAACTGCAGGCAGCAAAGACCCATTGCATTTTAAATATGCTGGTGTGTGCTTTTCCATTCTTTGAATCATTTCATTATAAGACCTTGCTTAAATCTAAACAGCTTTTTACATAATTTACAAATTACAAGTTTCACAAGGTCCTGTTCTTCTCAGAGTCCTGGTTCTTTCTAAGAGATCTCGGTGAACCTATTTAAATGCTGTTTTGCATAACTGAATACCTAATAAAAATTTCAGAAATTCGAAACGCAACACAAAAAGCATCAAACTCAGCTTAAGAAGCAGTGATTAAAGCAGTGTATAATTAATTCATTAGTACAATTACTTTTCAGATTACTTATGGTTAAGGTTAGGGCTGGGTAGGGGTTAAGGTCGTTATGTTGTGATTAGAGTTTTCCTCATAGAAATTAAGGGAGAGTCCCCACAGATACATACTGTAATTACAAATGTGTGTGTATGTGTGTATGAAGAACGTCAGTAAAGAAATATCATATTTTCTATGAAACTTATATATTCAAATAAAAGGAAAAGACACTGCACAACTTCTAGTGCAGATGTGTGGCAAAAAACTGCACCCTGGTTGCTACTCTATGTAAATGCTATTCACACCTCGTCTTATTCTTGATAGAGAATAGTGTGCATTAAAGTTAATGTAACTCAATAACTTATTTAAAATGAAATCAATACTTTGTGCATTTTAATGAAGAGTAATGATTTAAAATTTAATTACAGCTGATGTACGAACTGTTACAATCTATCCCTTCACAGCTTTGTACAATCAGCAGCTTTTACTGCAAATACTGGCCACAAATGTCATCATATAATAAATGATCCTTTTATAGAGCGACACTACCTCTAGATTTCTTTTAAAGTGAAACGTCGTCGTTTTAAAATAAATCACCATTCCTGGCAACCGTATAAATCACTCTTTTAAAATTCAGCTTACATCAAAATTTAATCTACATGTTCATGGTTTTTCTACACAGAAGCGCCGTAGCTGTGATCCTGACCTGAATGACTGAGAAGTTACAGCGCTAACTGTACTACCTTCGGTTATATAAAACAAGCAGCTGCGCAAACAAACCCAAGTAACGCAGGGGAAAGATGCACAAACAGGGAGCGTAGATGGTCCCGTTCCCAGAGGCAGGCAGCGGTGGTGCTACACCCACCTCATTAGTGACATCTAATTATTGTTAAACGTTTAGTATAATTAACTATTGATAAATGCTTAGCATAAAGAACTTTGCCAGTTGCTTGTTGTATTCCAAACACACGCTGTACAGGTCAACCAGTATGACGAAGCAATTCACATTTCAGCTCGTGCCTAACAATAGATTAGAATCCTATACAGGGCTTCCATTTACTCTACACTTCCGGTAACAATCTCCAAACTTGCTGGGGCCCTTTACTGGATAATTATTATGGACAATGAAGTGGAAACTTCACACATTAGATAACTTCACACATTTGAGAAGTTTCATCTAGTGGCAAGCTGGACGGCAACAAGGTGACTGGAGGGTCAGTGCATAAGGTTATTGCATCACACTTTCAGGATTGGGGTTAAACTCACTTCTGTTATGGGGGGGTGGGTATGTGTTGTACAGAAATCCTTCTGGGTACTTAGTGTTGCCTCACAGTCCAAGGACATGCAGGGGCAGCGACAGCTAATTTGACCGCATTGCGCCTATACGATTGTGTGTGCAAGCATGTGGCCTGTGATGAATTACTACCCCACCCAGGGCGTAACTTAACCCTGTGCCCTGTGCTTCCTAGAATATGCTGCAGCCCCCACTGTGACCCTGAACCACATAAGTAGTTGTAAGATGGGCGGATAAATGGATCAGGAAGTCAGGAAGACCAATTTAACTGTATAATGCTATCTAACGTCCAACACCCCAGTGCCATGTGTTACTCAGGCAATTTTTTCAACTTATTTTCCTAATGACGCCTGTAATTTTAACAGCGAAAGCTAGAAGTCAATGAACGTGTCAAGTCCCAAATGGCTTTATAAAGTACAACATAGGAGCAACTGCCTTTGCTGAGTTTCTATTCTCTTCCCATATTCATGCCTGTGTTCCTCTTGCAGTCCAAAGATATGGTTTAAGTGCATTTATCTCTCTAAATTATCTGCAGTTTGTGTTTGTTTGCCACCGACTGGCATCTCATCTCCTGCCTTGTGTCCTGCGCTTCATATTAGAAGCTTCTGGGTCACAATAACCCTACAGTGGATTAATGGATGCAGGTACCTTGGTTGTGAGAAATGCACCATTGTACTCAGTGAATGAAAGTAGACAATTCACACATGCTGGCACTCATTTTTTTTACACAAATTAAATCGTGTTCATTCAACTGACATTTACGAATTCATGTGACTGGGCGGCTCTTTTGATTCATTTTGCTTGCCACAATGGAGTAATAAAATGCTTTATTTAAGGCAACTTCAAAACCAGCTAAAACTGCATATAAAATGAACATAATTCATTCACTTGTTCTGGCCTCAGTAAAAGTTCATGGGCATTAAAATACTAGATTTATCCTTGAAAACAGCACACAAAGTCTATGTCTATGACCCATAGTAATCTATATTTAGCATGCCTGATAAAATAAATAAATAAATTTAAAAACTGGGTTAGAAAACAGGACACGTATACTTGTGATACTGCTGTTGGCTACAGTTTATTTTTATCACAGTCTTCTTGCAAAGTGGCTAGGATTGTGGGACGCATTTCATTCGAAGTGCCCGGGAATGTGGTACCACACCAATGCATGTCAATTGCGACAACAGAATTGCCACTCGCCTATAATTCTTGACAAATGACATGGTTATTCTCTCAAGTGTTTTACTAATAAGGGTCTTAGTTTAAATCAAGTTTAATCTGCGGTTAAGGGTGCTTCGTACGTGTCTTTCGTTTTGTAATAGAGTACTTGTCTGAATGAGACTAACATATTTAAATGATGGTCAGAAAATAAGCAGTTAAAATTATTTTTCTTGGTATCTGACAAAGTCAGCTGCAAGCAAAGTCACAATAAATTGGTATAGACACGCGAACTGAAAAGTGGACAAATGTAATTTTCATAATAGATAAAATGAATGTAAGTGAAATTAAAATGAGTAATTAGAATAATGTATTAATAATCTTTACAATTCATTCAAAGATATGACCAGGGACAAAAAATGATGATAAGAAACCTTACACTTCATTCTAATGATGACAGGAAAAAACTATGATACTATGATTAAGTGTCATTGTCCATGAGAACAAGTATGATAAACGGCTTTAAGTGCAGACAGCAATATGTAAGAACTCTGCAACTAAATTCAGCTATAAACCTTTCCATATCACATTTTCAGTTTTAAAACATTTTACCCAACCTGATCAATGGTACAGGTATGTGTCTCAGTTTTTTTTATACTCATGACTGAAAGGTCACATTGTAACACAAAGTGTCCAATTATTTATATCAATAAAAAGGTGATGCATGTATTTTGTGTACAATATTGTATTTAACCTAAGGCCTCAAATCCCATGTATTCCAACAAGATGGAAAATTACTAACTATACAACATGCTACCATAAATTGTCTAGGAAGTTATTTTGTATGTGTATATGTTTCCTTTTGGAACAATTGAAAATTGGTTTATTCCTTTAAAGAATCCAGAACAGCTTCAAAAAATGATCTGGTGAGTCGGTGTGCAAAATTGTACAAGACGTACTTAAAAAGGAATAAGCAATGCGGGGAAATCCTCCAGCCATTCCCGGACAGCGAAGAGCGTGGCCGGGAGCTGGGGACATACCACTGAGTATACCGTTTAGAAGTGTGTGATACTAACAGCAGCCAAGGCTGCCAATTCTCCATAATCCTGAGTGAAATAGGAAACCATTATCAATTTTCTCACCCAATAGTCATTTCTTATGAATTTCCTCTATACGAATCATCATATAGCAACTTTCACTTGTGGAGGCGAGCAATGGATGTGGAGGTGATTGTCCCAAGAGCTCGGAAATTAACTGACTCTGTTCTACCCTGATTTATCAGACTCTTCAACACTTGCATCATGGTAAGGTTGCACTGCAATATGCAGATGTCAGCGGATAACGCCGCTAAAATGTATCCAATGTCTTTTTTTTTTTTTACGCAGTTGTCGTTTGATGACGTCCCACACCCATAGTTTGGCATATCTATATGTCACTATATCTCAGTCCTCCACACGTGCTCTTAGGGCCGCACTTTTAGCCAGAAGCTGCAGGTCCTTGAATTTACCTGTATCCTGCCATTTTTTATCTCCTGCCATGTTCTGGGCTTTTCCGGAAGAAAACCTGGCAATGCTAGTGAGATTGTTGAGCACCTTGAGTGCATGAATGACGCAAAGTTGGCTTCTCAGACAGACATTGCAAGATACCCAAGGATGAATCATTAGGAATAAAATCAGGGTCAACGCACTTCTCCCCAAGGGTAACGATGTGAAAAGCAGTGATAGAGAGAATTTAATATTCTTCAACAGAATAAATCCAGTAATATGATCAATGGTAGCACTAATTCTATGGGAAGCAACATGGATGCTTGTCTGTTCCTTTGTAGAAAACTAGAGAAATGACAATTAACTGAGTCTGATGCACAAACAAGACCCAAGTTGGATAAATGAAAGGGGACCAGAAGAATTGACCAGTTAACAGAGCACACAGTAAAGAAGGCCTACCCACCATAAAACAAAATTCTGGCCATCCGGGCACATTCCACCTGGAGTCACCTGGATATCACAGAACGATAGGACTTCTAGCCAAAAAACACTAATTTATCTTTCATGCTATGGACATGTCATGTACAAACCATTCTTTTGTTAATGTCTTTTGTTAACTTTTCTTTTGTTACCTTCCTCCGAGAAATTCTGAAATAAGATTTCTGCTTCACTTTGCCAAAATTATTTAAGAATGCCAGACTTACTTTGCCAATTCCAGTCACAGTTCTGACAGAGTACGATAATGACTGCCAAAACAAATGACTTTCTCATATGAATTGTCAGTCATTACATCGACCTAAAACAATAGCTATTTTTTCACTGTTCTAAATTGTTTCTTTCAATATTAAATGTTTTTTGCCTCTAATACAATTTAGCTCTGAATTGTACTACATGGACAAAACTGCACAGTTGTTTGCACAAATACCATCACAGGCATATGATTTAGACTCCTGTGCCTAGCCCTTTTGTGTCTGCGTGTTCTTCCAGGTATTGCACAAGCTTCCGAATCCTTAAATATAACCTCCAGTGAGTATACTGGCCAAAGGATTGTGGTTGAAAACAACTGTAAGCGATGCAGTCAAAAACCTATCACATAAATTGGAAGGAATTCTCTTAGAAAAAGAGAAAGGATGTCATCTCCTTTCACATAAACAACAAGTGGTTCTTGGATGTAAAAAAACGTCCCTCAACATTGCTCATCTGAATACCATTTCTCCCCCATTTTCTCTCAATCTCTATCTTATCACTAATTTCAGGAAGTTCTACTCTAAATAGTTCCAGCATGTTTCCTGACCCACAAAGGGTGCATACAAGTTGAGCCAGTGTTACTCTGCATAGATTCTACTACCACTCTACTAACCGCATCCAGTCAGACAGCTTCTTGCTACTCCGACTTCCTGTTCACACAATTCATCAATGTCATTGTATTAATCAAAAATGCATAGGCAGCTGTGCTCAAATTAAAACAATCTGCTCATTTCCAAACCAACAAGCACCGATCACCACAGTGATGCACAAGAAAATTAAAGCATGCATCATGGCATTCCAAGAATCCAGTACAAGAATCACCAGAAGCCAATAAAGTATGTCAAAACCCAATGATGTATCAAAGCTGAAACTTAACACAGGAGCGCCCAGGACCCCAGATAGGGCATTTGGATTCCACAAAATTACAAATCAAATTTTAAACCAATCTAATTTGACACAAGTCAACTCCTTGATGAATCTAGGGCGGTACGATTTGCTTGTGAAAACTCCCCAAGTTAGAACAGGAATGGTTAATCTTTACTCTTTCACTTATTTTGTCACAGATATGATAGCTTCCAAACATGTATTATTGCTTATAACTCTTTATTGTTTTAAGCACATATTCTCCGTTTTAACACACATATTTCCTCATAGGCCTTTTAACTACTGTCTGGCCATTGTTACATCTGGGATAAAAGGTAGCATATGAAATCTTGCTATTATTATATTTCTTCAGTGCAAGTCCTGTTTGTGATATTTCAGCATGCTACTAAAATTAGTGACTTCAAGCAATGCAAAACCCTTTGCATTGTACAGTAGATTCCGTCACATGAATGCTCCCACTTTCATTAAAAATAATGATTTGACTTTAAATAATAATGTACCATTAATTTTGCATGAATGGACAGCTATTTCAGGTTGATATACAGCGTTTTGTTTTTTTTTAGTTTTTTTGTGTCACGACGTCATCTGCAGACCCCGGAAACGACAGCTGCTCCAACTGAAATTCAGAATATACAGAACACTGAGGCTTTGACAGGTGGCTGCTGTCCGTGGTGCTGAGCGAGGCTGGCAGCCTCCCGTCAAAATTTTAATACCTTTGTTTTGGACCAACTGTCAAAAGTCAGCCCAACCCTGATCCTCCATGCCGGGCCCTTGCTAATGACCCCAGCTGGCTCCCATTTGGGAATACTCCCTCCAGAGCTCAAAGGACAGCTCCCTCAGAAGCCGTTTGGCAAGCAGCTGGCTAGTGCCTTAGGTCCTGCTGTACTGCTGCAAGTGCTGGTATAATGGTTCAGCGAGTACCAACGCTACCTCACACCTCCAGGACTGTGGGCCTGAATCCTGTTTCCTCTGTGTGTGTGTGTCGAGTTTGCAAGTTTTCCTCATGTTGCGTGAGTCCCCTCTCAGCGCTCCTGTTTCCTTCCATAGTCCAAAGCTGGCTGATTGGACTTTCCCATAGCCTGTGTGCATGTGACCTGAAAAGGGCTAGCAGGCTGTCCAGGGTATTGCCCTTGACTTGTGCCAAATACAAGCTCTTATATTTTTTTAGAAGGTCATCTTACATGTACATATATGCTTTTAAAATTTGAATGAGTTATCCTGTTTGCTAACGGATACACATACAACAACTGTACTAAAAATCACGACTTGTTGATTGAATTTTAATATATAAGGTGGCTCAAAATTAGTTTTGCAATTACATAGGGATAATTATACAGTGTTTGTGTAACAATTATTATTCATGATTATATATATATTCATAGTCTTCATCTTCTATTTTTCAAATCTGTAGAACACCCTTACGGCAGAAATCCCGAAGAAATGAAATTAATATTAAAGCAACACTGGAAGTTCCGCATCACAGAGGGTCTCTGCAGGAAATCGAGGGAGGAATATTCCAGAAGGAGATCATTCTCTATATGTGTTACAAAGCAGTCATCCTGCAATCATGAAGAATTACCCTTCCAGAAGCATGGTGTGCCACCTCATTATGCACTCAATGTGCAGAACTATTGGACCACTACTTAAGCAAGCAGTGGTGGGTAGTTCAGGTCCAGAGTAAAAGTCCAGACTCAGATTTTGTTTCAACCAACCAGTGACTGTGACTCTTTATACTCTGGTTGCTTGCAACAAAATCTAGGTCTGGACTTTCACTCACTTCCAAAAATAATGACACTGTACACATACCTTTGAACCTCCTTCATTCATACTGGATAACCAAGTTTATATTTTCTGAGATGATTAAGGAATACAGTGTTAACCTCACCTAACTGCATGATATCGTATTTTACTTATTCACAAATCAAAGAGGTTTGGGTGCTTTGTAGAAGAAGTTCTAGATCAGTAGTAACTATAGGAGAGAAAATAGATAATTTGTATTGCAGTTATTTTTATTGCAAATGATATTATACAAAGCACCTTATACAAAGATAAAAGTAGATTGTGTGATTTTTTTAAAAACTAAAGCACAATCAGCCTGGCAAAATACATTAACCTATAACAACAATTTAACTACAAACAGGAGATTAAATAGAAAATTAACACATAAAAATGAAAAATGAAAATTTAATCATCATATCCAGTATGGAATCAATTCACCAGACTAAATGTTTTTGTGAAAGGAAACTCATTAACACAGAGAGGACACTATATACAGTTCATTTAGAAACTATTCAGACCACTTAAAATCGTCCCTATTATGTTATGCCACAGCCGTACTGTAATATGCATTTTTTTTTCTCATACATCTGCACATACTGCACCATAATGAAAAGCAACAAACGGCTTTGTGTACCTTTTTGTAAATTGAACACAGTCCAGTCTCCTCTGACACAAGACAAAGGTGAGTTTATGCCTGTTAACTGCCCCTTGGGAGTGGCATTCTCATTTATCTTAACATAATCCAGTAAATTACCAAAATGTTTTCCCCACAGAAGTTAAATGAGGGCACAGCCTGATTTAATTCTGCCTGTGGTCAGGGGTTCTACAAAATTTGTCAATAGCATTGCCCCATTTGCTATGATAATCTGACACGGTTACTTTTCCAGTTTGCTTCAGTAGTCAGACAATAAGGGCAGCTGCTTATGTGCCCAGTGACCATATAAAATTCAATTAAAGTGCACACTGTGATTCTTTCCTCAGGTCATCATGGTTTATTTTGTTAATGTTAGTTTTTAGAGAGTTCCTCAGGTCTTATTCTGCTGTCAGAGAGTGAGAAAAATACCCGCACCCCATGAAAAATTACTTTCAGGCACAAGCAACTAAAATATAAAGCTGACTGCAAAGGTGAGTCATATTAGTTTGAAAGCCAACTAATAGTATGTCTCAGCTAGGAAAAGGTGTGATTAACATCACTTGAATAAACAAGTTTTCAAAGCAACGTGAGGCAACTAGCAGAGTTCCAAAGACGCCAAAGAGTTGGCGTCTGAAATTCAGGTGCATTGGTCACAAAACCTGGAAAATAATCTGACATATCAGGAGGAGAGGTCTGAAACCACAGCAGCACATTTCAAACATGGACAAGCTACGCTCACAAAGATCTGCAGGGGTCTCAAAGTCAAAGCTCACTGAATTGGACAGTTGGACGCTGAAAGGGATGTTTGCTGAACAGCACAAAAGTATGGCCTCAAAAATAATCGCAGAACTGAATCAGCACCTCTGTAACCCAGTCTACACGAAAATACTGTGAGCTCCGTAAAGCTGTAATTTAGGGTTGGGCAGCCACTTGTGTCCAAGGCCAATGCGAGAAGATGCAGAAGCTGTATGGAGCACAAAACCTAGAGCCCTGGGCAATGGAAAAATAACATGGCCCATCACTACACCCTTTCAATCCAGTCAGGAGGAGAAAGTCAAATGCGAAAAATAGTGGGAGATACATAGTGGCATGGATAGCCATCTTATGGGAGTCATTTGGTATGATGATTGCTCCAGATCAGTGTTTCTCAATCCAGTCCTCGGGGATCCACAGACAGTCCATGGTTTTGTTCCCACTGGGAGCTGGGAGAGAGCAAGTATGAGGACTGCCTGGCAGGGAGCTGGGAGGTAGCAAAAACGTGGACCGTCTGTGGATCCCAGGGGACTGGATTGGGAAACACTGCTCCAGATCGTTACTTTGAGCTCAGTTTATACCACCAGGTGTAACCTATTGTGCAAAAAACGGCTCCCTCATAATGTTCCCATATTCCAAGCGGATAAAGCCCTCATGCTTTCCTGATCACCAGGGTGATCTAAACATTTTTTAATCTGGAAAGTTGCAGACTTCATACTGGGAAGTATATTTCTACCTTTTTATCTCCCAAAAAAAGGGAGGCAATTATTTCCTTGTTGAGTGGATTCATGGAAAAACTAAACCAGAGGTGGAAAGTTCATATTCAGAAAGTACAAATCCAGGCCAAGATTTTTTTTTCAGCCAACCAGTTCAGTCCTCTGTGGATGTGACTCTTTATACTCACCTGGTTGGTTGAAACAAAATCTTGGTCAATATTTCTAGTCTCTGAACCTGAACTTTCCATCTCTGGTTGAAAGGATAAAAAGAAGCACGATGTAATGGTTAGAAAGTGTCACCAATTAAAGCTTCAAGTTTGAAAAAGTAGGCAAGTAGTCAGGTGGACTTTGAACCGCTTCATCTTGGTTTGGGTCACATGCGCATACCATACCAGTATTATGTCACCAGATCATACAAAAATAAGCATTTTCAAGAAACATCTGTACAGTCCTCGGTGCCACCAGCAATATTTGATTTGATTTTCAGCACCATTTATCATGAACACCTTTTTTAATTATTAAAAAATAGTAAATGACAATTTCTGCCATGTTCAACAATTTAACATTATTAACATTCAAGAATTTCATGAAATATTGGAATGTCATAGTGAATACAAACATGACTAAACACATCTTTTGATACATTACAATAAAATGCCAACAGATATGCAGTTTGTACAACAGAATATTTACAGATTTTTTTCACCAGAATTTTCTGACTTTTCAGTTTCTCTGTGAAAAGCTCCTTTATCGATAGTTTTTTTCCAGTTGTTTCTGTGTGTTTTTTTTTAGCCGTTGTGCACATCTCCAAGCAAGAAACAGTCCGCCACATTTCCTTGGCCTTTGTGTTTTCCTCGGTGTTCGTGCCGCTCTGTTGCCGAAGCCTGTGTTGCATGGCCTCTCACATGATCTGTTTCATCTGCGGTCTCTCTCTTTGTTTTTATCTTAAGTGCCGTGCGCGGGATTCCATTCCCTCGCAGGATATTCGCAATGCATAATTCAGAGACACCAACCCACAAGGTTTTTGGACGGTGGGAGGTAATCAGACTGCTCAGAGAAAACCCATACAAACACAGGGAGCACATACTGAGGCCGCACAGAGAGTAGGAGGGCAGGAACCGAACCGGCTTTCTGAATGAATCAGGCTACATTGTTATTTACGGAGCCGCTACACTAAGCATTCATTTGGTCATTTATGAAATGCAGTGAAACTACGTGTTTACTAACATGGGACCTAGCAAATTATTTTTATTCTGTTATACAACATGGTTCATTTTTGAGTGCTCAGTACAATGCATGCAAACGGCAAACAACAACATTGTCCTTTGTGGGACTGTAAGCTTATAATCACACAACACTGACCACTATGCCCCGTCCTACCTCATTTGCATGCTTTGGACACAAGCATCCATCCATCCATCCATAATCCAAACCGCCCATCCTTACTGGGTCGCGGGGGGTCCGGAGCCCATCCCGGAAGCAACGGGCACGAGGCAGGGAACAACCCAGGATGGGGGGCCAGCCCACCGCAGGGCGGACACAAGCATACGCCAAAAAAAAAAAATGTAAATGTAAATTCTGAAAGCCTCCTTATTAGATTAGTTGCTTATCAATTTGTCAGATTGCGAAAAATAATAAAGCATCAATATTCAATTATCCAAGGTATCCACATGTGCCATGTGATATGCTGATTAAACAGCTGACCCAAACCCCACAGCTAACAAGGTCAAATCATGGGCAGTCAATAAACACCATGAGCCAACCGCCGCTATGCAACTGTGTTCTGCGCTATATTGTTCTCTTTAGGTGCACCAACAGAATTCAGAAGAATTTGTGTGTATCTGTGTACATTTTCCTGCCATGCACAGCAACTGGCAATATCGCATATATATATATACACATATATAGCGATATGTATAGTGAGCCGTGTTTCCTCTTTAGTGCAGTTTATTGTGTACTTTGAATGTTTTGCACAAATGTTTTTGAGCACAACTAATATGGCTACGTTGCAGTCCATCAATGCATCAACGACAGGAGCCATGGCAGCCTGTTACTTCTATGGAAAAGCTCTTTGTTTTATTCCGTTTTTCAGTTCAGCTACCTGTTTTCTGTCCCTGTGGTTCTGGCGCTTTCCAGCACATTCAGCCTGTATTGTTGCACACAGCCTCTTATCTTTGGTCTCCACAGTATATGCCCACAGGCACCTGGTCTGGCTGGCAAGGCAATTTGTTTATTGACTGAATTGATTAACCTGAATAACAATTACATGAAGTGACAAGGTTTTTTTTTAAAAAAAAAAAAAAAATCTTAAAATTGGGAGCGTTGGTACTGTACGTGCATATGCATAGAGATGATAACAGGTATTTTCTCATTCAGATTAAAAGTATTTATTTGCAAGTCTAGACTCTTCATCTGAATGTCCAGCCTCTACATATGGAAGAATAGTTTAACATATGATCATTCACATGCCTATATTTGACCTTTATCTGAGTTCATATTGCAGAGCCCTGAATATTACTGACAGCGTCGTAAGATGCGGAGATGTCATTCTAATATATAATAGTCAATGGTTCTGGTGTACACTGTGGATGGGACGTCAGTCCATAGCTAATACAGAATCGCGCTCACAGTTTAAAGACATCGTTCTGCTGAAGCTTGCCTTCGGACTGTGGCAGGAAACCAGAGTGGGCAAACAAGACGAAACAAAGCTGCCTTTTCCAGTGAAATAAACTTCTGTCAAATTAATGACAGCGATCCTCATGCTTCATCTCGCCGATCGTGGGTCAGAGCTACCAGATGTCCGCCGACTCAGACTCACACTTCCAGTCCTGTGGCCCGTCTATTACCGCATCACATCCGCCTTCGGCTAACTGACTCTGCCACGTGTTTAACACCTAATCGCCACCCCTCCCTTCACCCCCCTAGTGTGGGCCATTTGCAGAGTTTTTAAAAGCATAATTCCAGAAAACACCCGCTCCAGAAAAAGGACTGAAGCAGCACGCAGATCATTTAATCAGTTAGACATAGGTGGTCATATATGTTCAGTCATCTCTGGACCAACACAGCCTCTGTCTGTCGGGCTAAAATACTACAAACTCATTATGCTTCTATATTTATTTTAAAAAATAGTTTGTACAAAGGCAGCGGGTTGGTAGAAGATGATACAAACAGTCATCTCCATTCCGTCCTGCAGGACTTGGAGTCTTGTGGCACTTATATTAGATGTCTGTCAGACAGGAAGAAGCCATTTGCTAGGACAGACCCTCACCTGTCAGACATTTCCAAAACACAAGTCTCCCACAGAGCTGTGTGCTTTTTCACTTCTGTTATCTTTGCACAGCTATCACCAGTGGTGGATAGCTTAGATGCAGAAAGTAAAAATCCAGACCAAGATTTTGTTTCAACCAACCAGCTGAGTTTAAAGAGTCACGCAGTATTCTACTGATTGGTTGAAACATAATCCTGGTCAGGATTTTTACTTTCTGCACCTGAACTATCCACATCTGCCAATCACTGCCCCTTCTGAGACCCACCACTGAGGCTACTCAAGTTCTGATCATGCAGCCCATGCAGAGGATGAGGCCATGTACAGGAGCCTAGCATTGTGGTGTACCAAAAGCCGCCTGGCGCTCAATACTATACAATACTAAACTACTACTATACTACTACAATTTTCTTTCCTTTTAGACTTCATGCTCTTTGTTTTCTGTGAAAGCCTTTAAGTTATCCTGTACTGGAAACATGACTATTTATTATAAACAGAAAATCTTGTGCAAAACATTATAATAAAGTCCATCTTTATTACCACTACTATTAGATTTTAAAGGTTTAGTATTTGATTTATAGATGAGTCTGTTATTTAATAAGATAGTCTCATTGGGTTCTTGCTTTGTTAGAAGTTGTTGTGCAGCTCCTGCCCCAAAACTGCTTACACTTGTTCCTGGGTATTGATTGGAAACCTAGTTGCTCTTATGTCTAGTTAACCCTTTGAGAGTATGTACGTTTGCAATTCACTGTATGCCTCACTTGTACGGCACTTTGGACAAAAGCATCTGCTAAATACGTAAAATGTACATGTAATGACTGAAAATGGAAATTTAAATTGGCCTTCATGATTTTCTGTATATGCAGTATCCACTCCTTCTTTCATGTCAATATACCTGTGGGATTTCTGCTCTGAGTCAGTGGTAGCTGGTAGTGAGCATCGCTAGGTGCTCAGGTTTCGTCAGGGTTTCCGGCATTGTCACGGCCTTTGTGATCCCAGAGCCCTTGTTCCCAGGTTTGTGTATCTGAGTTGGCCAATGTCCTTTCCTGAGTTTCGCGGTTCCGATCAGCCAGCTCTTTGTTGCTGTGTTTGTGCTTTTGATTAGTCTTGAGTCCTATAGCTGGGGCCTGAATCACGGAGGCGAATTTCTCGCTTAGCCATGTAACTTGTCGCATTTAAGGTTCCCCAGTTTAAGTGAACTTTACCTTCATTCACTTACATCTAGCTCAGACTATCTTAAATCCAAGTAGTTATCCGGCTGAGCAAGACATCCTGCTCTGTGATCCAAGCCCCTGGTGTCTTTTTATGGTCGTTCCGGTTGTCTCATTTTTCTGGTTCCCATGTCCGGGTTCCTGCTATTTATGTTCTCAGTATTTGAGTGAGCCTTCTCTGCACATCATGCAGGACCAGCCCATACAGTCAGCAGTCCCAAGTTCCCCAAGGGGCCACAGGGAGAAATCCTGACATCTTGGATGGCTAGCCCCATTGAGGGGGGTCTGTCCAGGACAGGTAAATCCAAACATACTAGGCAGTTTTTGTTAACAGGAAAACTCAGCAGTCCATCTGAGATGATAATGACATAAAAACAATAGGTAACGTTTTACATTAAGTCCACCTTTATAATGCATTCATAGAACATTAATTGCACCTTCATAATGCTTTCATAGAATATTTATATACCTTAACATTTTGTTATCAATGCACATTAGGATGTTCAGTGTACTTGCATGCTGCTAGCTGCATGGTAAACTTACATGCTGCTTATGAATTTACAATTTGGAGATCTGTGGTCATTGTTGACACACCACAGCACACAACAACAAAACGTGCCCTCTGCATTGAACCCATACGTGACATAGCAGGGAGCAGCTAATTCAATACCCAGGGCACAGTAACCGGTACTTCAGTGGTGCCTAGCTGGTCAGGGCTTCAAACCTGCACTCATTCGCTTACAAGTGCACTTCCCTAACCATTAAGCCACCACTGCCTTCAAAAAACATCCTAAAATAAATCATAAATGTATCATGGAGGTGATCTGAATGTTCTGTGAATGCGTTATGAAGGCATTATGAATGTGCCGTTAATGTAAAGGGTTACCGAACAATTTTAGGGTGGAATGGGCAAAATAAAAACTATTTCAGTTTCAAACCAGAATCATTTAGATTTTTTTTTCATTGAAAATCAAGAGAGATACAACAGTCTAGGCACAACAGTGTTACTACTTATTGCTGGCTTCCGTGTTCCCAGATTTAATTAAACTCCAATTGCTACAGCACCCATCCATGAATCCATCAACTCATGCGTCCATCCATCTATCCATTAATCCATCTTCTCACCACTTACACTGGTCAGGGTCGGCAGGCAGAGAGTAATGCATCACCTACAGTAATGCACTCCCACTAGAACAACCATTTGGAGCACCAATGAGCAAAAGGGAAACGTATCTCAGCTCTCAGAGTCAGAAAGAAATTCAATCTTGTTAATCGTCTGTTCTCCTCTCCAGGTAGCGCCTTATAGGAAAGTAGCCACAATAGACCTTGTTGACTAATGCGATGTACAGAATGCAGGCTATGAAAAACCCAGTTCACAAAAGCTGAGGAATAATTTTGTATTCATAACTAAGCACTTTCTATTAATTAAACGGTTAGAACAGTCAGAGACCAATTATGCACTAATATAGTAGAAATGATTAATTTGCCAATAATGTGAACATATGTATATATGCATGAAGTTGGCAGTCACCATGGGACAGTAACTCCGTGCATTCATGAAAAGCTTATTTTAAGTAAAAGTAGACCGATATTTCCTGAAATGCTGAAGAAAATACTTAATTAGACAGAGGGAGAAAAACCCTATTTTGAGCATTCTGTGTTAGAATATGAAAAAGATTTGGGCTGCCCACTTTCTGACCCAAATCCACAATGTCCTTCTCTAATTAAGTGAATAGGGATGAAATCTCCTCATAGAAGTGGCTCACACATCTGTTGGTCAATGGATTGAGGTAAGTGATTAAAATAATCCTGACTAATAAAATCTTTGCGGTTAATTTCAAAATGTGTCCCACAGAACTGAGTAGCACAATGGCAACAAGTCATATTTCAAGTAAAAGAAACACATCATTCATAGCATGTAAGATTTGTGTGTGTGTGTGTGTGTATATATATATATATACACACACACACACACACACACACACACATATGGCCTACTTTCACAAGTACTGCAAGTCTGGATGTTCCTAACGGGGGGTTGCAAAAGAGGAGTTTTTTTTCCTCTGGTATCCTGACACAAATTGATTTGAAAATCCTGATTCTGCATGACCAGACACTGAAGGGATTACGTGTCAACTGCATTAATGCATTGTGTCCCAGGTCCCGCATGGAATGCTTGAAATGGGTCACTGCACTGCTCCACCTCACTGCGGAGTATTCCCACTAAAGCCTGCTTTTATTAGAAACCAAAACATACTGGAGTTCATAAACTATCTGTTGACCTGATACATGAATATATAGCAAAAATCATTATATGTATCGATACTCCAAGCAGAAATGAAGGTGCCTTAGTTAGTAGCATTAATACTACTAATTAATCATCCCATTGTGTTTTTGAAATATGACATCATTTCATTTCAAGTTCTGAAGGCTTCTTCCCACAGGTAAAAAATATATGTAACAATTTATACTCTCTATAGTGTATGACTTTGTGTTTGAGTGTAGGTGCCTGGCAATTGGCTGACATTGCATCTTGAAGAGACCCCTGGCTGATGCCTTATGCTGCCCGTCACAGTCCCCATCACACACAAGGAGCCCAACCTGGATGAGAAGTCAGAAGATGAATGACAGATGGATATATGTAATGTTCTTTTCTGGATTATGTCTCCCACCCAGTGTCCTACTCACAGTAACCCTGCTCTGGATTAATACTTATGGGAAATCAATGAATGGATCCATAATGGGAGTCATAATTATGGGTTTTTAATTCATGCATTTTAAACGTTACGTTGGCAAGGATTTTTTTCGTTTATAAATGATTGCTGGTATTTGCAATCAAAACTTCCCAAAAATAACTCTAAAAAATACAGGCATTCAACCACTGAGGTAAATTGCACATTTAAAATATAAATGTTGGAGATGATGGTATTCGTCTAGGTCATGTTAAGAGATCAGCACCTTTTTAAACATTTGTACACAGGAGCGCCGTAAGGGGTGAGTGAAAGTTATGAGCAACAAGGATGGCATGGCAACAAGGGCCCCTGAGTGACAGGGGCCCTAAAAAATGACTCGGTTGTTCTGCACTGAGGAGCCCAATATGACAAGCTTTCATGGGGCCCAAAATCTTTAGCAATGGCACTGCTTAGATATACATTAAAGTATATTACCACTGGGACAATGTGTCGACATAATCGATTGCACAAATACATATATGAGTGCGGCAAATGCTGACGTATAGCGTTGCACGAATTGTGAGCTGTGCAATATCGCAGCACCAAGTAATCGATATCAAAAGTTTGGGAGTATTTTAAACAAAAATGTCTGAAATTTGCTGAGCTTGCCGGCGCAGATTATCAAAATGACGTTACATTGAAAAAAATTACATATTGTTCTGACTATCATATTTAATAATTAATTATAAACATTTTGCAGGCCAGTACTTTAACATGCCTTGTAAGTGGTTAATGAGCAAATGAAATCCCACGTCCTACACTATGAAAAACGGCTATTCGTCCAGTGTAATCGTTTCCTATATTTGGTAGCTGTGTCTTTTGTTCTGGTGTTGATAAATTTCACTACTGATGAGCAATAAATTTAAATTTTGGGTAGCAATACTGGCCAAGACTGACACATCGGATAATGCCAATATCTTGATTTTTCACAAATATATTGTAAGCTGTATTTATGTGTTACTTAAACTAATCTTTGCATTAATGTTTGACTGCTAAACAGATCATCTCTGTGTGTTACTAAAACCAAATTCAAGTAGCACTAGTTCGTTAAACCCCCATGTTTATACTGATATCCAATTGAAGCCACACAAGTTCTCGTCATATCTCCAGTGTTGCTTGAACTGCATTATCCATCCATCCATCCATTTTCTGAAACAACTTTTCCTGTTCGGGGTCGCAGGGGGTCTGGAGCCTATCCCGGAAGCTACGGGCGCAAGGCAGGGAACAACCTGGGATGGGGAGCCAACTCATTGCAGGGCACACTCACACGCCATTCACTCACACACCATTCAATCACACACACCTATGCACAATTGGGTCACTTAGCATGCAAGCTAATAAATAAAGAAACAAACAAACGTTTTTTGGACTGCGTGAGGTGACAGTGCTGACCATTACAATGCAATGCATTAATTAAGTTATTAGTCTGAGCCCCACTTTAGCAGACTATAAAATGTTGAGATTTTGATGTTGTTTCATTTTTATTAACTGGTTCATTTTGTGGAGTAATCTAAAAATTACTCCATTTTAGATTACTCCAATTTTTATTAAATAAAAAAAATCGTTACATCAGTTGGCTAATCAAAAAAAAAACTCAGCAGGTTCATTTATACAAAAATAATGGTGCAGACCTAAGATATATAAAAAAAGTCACAGAATGACACATAAAGCTGGGAACTATAATCACAGGATGAATTATTATAATAACATACTTGTAAATAACTGGTTATATTTCTGTTTAATGGGTAAAACTGGCGGGGGCGGCATGGTGGTGCAGTGTTGCCTCACGCCTCTGGGACGCGGGTTCAAGTCTCCGCCTGGGCTTGCTGTGTGTGGAGTTTGCATGTTCTCCCCGTGTCGTCGTGGGGTTTCCTCCGGGTACTCCGGT
>JABFDZ020000040.1:6843718-6863787 GCA_019775955.2 Pollimyrus isidori | reverse complement strand
TACATCGCGCGGTAAACCACCCCCCCCCCCCTCCCCATTCTCCACCCGCCCCCAACCCAAAATGCTGATGATACTCCCTTATTGGTTGTCAGGACAACAGCACAATCTCAGCTCCCCTTCCCATCAAATACAGATGCGTAGTACATATTTAAAGCGCAGGAAACACATATTAAAGCAGGAACGATCAGAGTGACACATTGTAATAATATAAACAATATATGTCCGATGCAACACTGTGGCAAACATGGCTCCCAAATATATTGTGAAAATTGACGAATAATTATGATGAAAATCCTAATATTACTAATAATAATAACAAGAAGAAAAAGTTATTGTTTAAACTTTAATTGTAATTTTATTGCTGCATGAAAGTTTCGAGTTCGTATGACGAATGGTTCCTGTTTATACATTGACATATTTTTACCTATAAGAAAAAGATTAAATATATATAGACATGTATAGCCTAATACATTTTGTTCAAGATATATATTCAAGGCAAAATATAGGGTATTAAATACGGGGAAAGCTTATAGAGTTTTCCTGACGTGTCAGTGAAAGTCGTTATATATAGGTCCTACGTAACAGTTATGCAGAAAAAAACAAGGACTTGAATCTGCTTCCCTAGAGGTATTAAGCAAGCCATCATGATCCTAGTTATAAACAAATGTATTGTATGAACGACCGTCTTGTCCTACGTAATAAATAAGTACTTCACCAATGTAGCCTACTCTGTAGCCTATCATAATAGTTCTTCATTAACACAATAATCTATCGAAATATCCATCTATCTATCTATCACTAATTATTTAAGGATCATTAGTTTTATGTTTAGAATACCTAAGGCATTATATCCTACAAATAAAAGCTCAGCTGATACAAAAGCTGGTAGATATGGCAGGATGTGATAACCAGGATTGTTAGCTACACTCAGCCATTCATTTACCAGATACCTACTGCATACCCAGGGGTATGCGGCGTGGGCGCAAGTACTAACAAACTGTTAATGCGTAAACAGTTCACCAGCCAATGAAATTTAAATACTGTTTGGACATCCAGTGTAGACCAACATGACCTTTTTCTGTGTTTGTTTGAGCTGATCAGCACCATATCCAGTGTATTTGACAATCTCATTCTTGTTTGAGGGGAAATTAGAGAAACATATCATTTAAATAGATGTTACCTTAGCAAAGCAACCATCCTAATTTTGCGACACATTCTAACAAAATGCAATGCATGTTTTTCTTTTCTATCTTTCAGTTTATATGAATTGTGAATATCAGGAGGGTTAGGGAGGCTTTACATTTAATATATTTAACACCAATGTCTGCAATGTGATTCCAGGGTAGTTACAAGAATGGAATTGTAAGAATACATCTCGCATTTGTATATAACAATATGTATGCTGTCCCTACAATCCTTGCTGCTGCAAACTCTCCCACTTGTCTTACTGTCTGTTTGTAAATGGTTATGAATTAGATGCTTTTCATGTGCTGCCTCTTAGAAAGCTACTGAAACAATGGTGGCCTCACTCATATACAGTAAGTAACTTTTCCATAAAAGGTCACTTTTCTGTCCCAGTTCATTAATGGACAAGTGTAGTTACGCAGCACGAGAGTTTGGAACAACTGGAAGGAGAGAAGAAAATGGATAGAGGATTTACTACATGGAAGTGGATATATACCTTCTGGGACAATACCAGAAGAATGATTTATGTTAAAGGAATTAAATGTGTTTCTATTACAAATCGTATCAGTGGTTTTGAATATTCAACAAAAAAGCTTAAATGTAATATAGCATACAGGAATATTTCTGGCATAAATTCAAGCTGTCGCTTGATTAAACATGAAAATGCAGAAGCAACTTCATGTTTAGGTATCAGTAAATGCATTGTCCTTTTTTGCATTTTCATGACTATATGCTGAGCTTGGAAGACATAATGCAAAAAAACTGGCCACTTTGCCAGATGAGAGAGACATAGAGAGATAAAAATGTGAAAAAGAAGAGTTGAGTATCAAAACTTTGACGTCTTTGTAGCTGGGTGAAGGTTATTGTAAAATTGTAGATTGCAGTGCCTGCACACATGAAATATAACATAATGATATGGAATGAAGGCCAAGCACAGGGGACAGCATGGTTGAGTCAAACAAAATTTTAAAAGCCTTCTGTGTGAAGTAAAGTCTGTAGAGAAATATTGAAGGAAACATTGAAGGTAACCTGAAGAAGTTATACCTCAGTTTATGAACATGATCAACTTCAGCCCCAAATCACAGCTTTTCCAAATCCACCCAAACTTATTTACTTAGACTGTAACAGATGATCATTCCAATCATATGGCTTCTGTGATGTGAGCCATTCATGTATGTAGTGTTGGTAACCATAGCCTTTGTTATCGCTCTGCCTCTGGCCAAATCACGGTCACTTCAGTCATTGGATGAAAATGTGTCTCTTAAATGATAACTTACATGTCTGAATGTTCAATGATCTCCACTCCACTTTTTTTTTATTAGCAATAGTACTTGGTCAAGATAATTTAATGTCATATGGTCACACTTAAATCAGTTTTTCAAAGGATCCATTTGATGATCTTTTTTGTTATTCATTTGCCTTATGTCAAATGAACTTCCATATGGAATGGAGCAATTTAGAGATGTCAATTTAATTAACCACATGTCTTTGTACTGCAAGACAGAACCATTGTAACCATTCATCATCTAATTTGTGATTGAGGGACACTCCTCATGGCGGCAAGAGGCCAAGAGCATTTCCATGGGTTGCCCCTAAACTGTGCTGCATTGTAAAATCAAAGTCTTACAGAATGAAAAACCAGTGAATAATTCAGATCTTGGTGTCCAATAGCCTGGCCATCCGCTCTGGAGGTGTGTGGTCTGTGATGAGGATGGAAATGAAGGGAAAGGGCTGTAGAGGAGTACAAAGTAACAATAGCACTCCACCATTCCAGGTATGACCCACTTCTTAGTGCTGATCAGTCAATGATTATCAATTTTAACCTTCCTCTCTTGGGGTCACAGCAGGTCCCGTCCAATGAGGAACCCAAGGTGGAGTCCTCCTGGTGGCCAATGACCAGATTGGCTATGAGTCTTGTCTGCAAGATGAAGCATAGCACAAGGTTATCTGTTAATGTTCAGCCATGAATAATAATATTGTCTAGATGGGCCACTCTGTGCTCTCGGTAGGGGCATAGTATAATGTCCATAAGCCTCTGGAAGATGGTAAGTGCTCCAGGGACCATAAAAGGGAGAATATGGTACCTCAAGTGACTACTGTGTATTAAGTTGGGCAGAGTGCTACCTGTCATCAAGGGCATAGGAGACAGTTTGATATTGGGGGGACTCCATAACTGGAATGGAAAGGTTTATTTATTATGGAGGATGAATGAAGCTAAATTAGAAATTGGGAGTACACATTCCCTCCACCCCCACAGTTCCTATGGGTGGATATGAAGCTGGCCATACCTAGATGATCAATTTGGGCAACCTTCTTCTTAGGAACTATGGGACTCCTCAATCATACCTAGTTGTGCAATGTCTTTGACCTCTTCCTCGACTGCCTGATCTTCTCCATCCTCTCCTTCATCTAACCAGATGTGTTACATTATAGTAGTGTGGGCTACAAGTTCCAG
The DNA here is from genome assembly GCA_019775955.2 of Pollimyrus isidori. Taxonomy (NCBI): domain Eukaryota; kingdom Metazoa; phylum Chordata; class Actinopteri; order Osteoglossiformes; family Mormyridae; genus Pollimyrus; species Pollimyrus isidori. The sequence goes on along the minus strand of JABFDZ020000040.1, from coordinate 6,860,147 downwards.
GGTTACCATCAAAAAAGGAGCCCAAATGGGATGAATTATGTGAACTTCAAAAAAATCACATAAGACGCCATATCATCCCAGTATCAACCATCATGACTATGACAGGTCCAAGCATCTGATTGAATCCTTTAATGTTGGCATGATAGACTGACGTGCACAAGTGGTGAACCTTAGGGACTTCCTTCATCAGCCTACATGTCTGCTTAAAACATTGAACAGTTGAAAGTGGTCATGGGCGACATTCTTCGAGGTGGCTCTCAAGAGTGGCACAGCCTCTGCGTCTTTAGTCCATCGTGACACGTAGATACTCATTGCCTCACTGAATAATAATGGAAGAACCTCATCAGGTCCAAAGAGCACCCGAAAGGCACCTCAGTGATGAGAAGTGGCACCGTTGGGCTAAGTGGTACAGGATGGGGAGTCTAGATCTGTTCCTTCATGTTTTGTTCCGAGTTCCCGGACCATTAAGTGGCAGCTGTCTGGTTTCATAATCATAATGCACTGTACTTTGTGGTGCTACCAAGTCCTGCATTTATCTACATCGGGTGCAACATGTGGCGCATAAGGCTAAACCCCTGTGCTTGTGATCAAAAGGTTACTGGTTTGATCCTTGCCTCAGTGCTGGGTCCTTGAGCAAGTCCCTTAACCCCGAGTTCCCTGGGTGCTGCCACATGTGGCTGGGCTTCACAGCCAGCTTTTTCTCACCAACAGAGTGGGAACTGAGGGGAGGCATAAAGAGAATTTCCTCATGGGGATCAATAAAGTATCAGTCATTATTATTTGTTTGATGATCTGGCTTCAGTGCCTGATACCTGCTTGGGTTCCTGGTTCCCCCTCCCCGTTTGTTCCATGTTGCCTGGAATAATCTCCTGCCCCGTCGTCCCCACCTGACACCCCTCACTATAAATGGAGCGGATGGATGCCGCATGCTTGTTTTCATTTTCCTCAAAATACATTTTCACAGACGACAACATAAGTTTAAACTCAATGAGTGATTTTGGTTTTTATAGAAAGTAAACTCTTGCGAGCTGTATTCAATGTTCTGTTCAGATTTGCAAAAAATATATATTTTCACTTGGAAGAGCAAGATTGTAAAAGTATAATATATTGTAAGTCAGCCATCCACACTGGAATCTATGATCATGGATTCCTTTGGGCTTGTGCTGTTTTTCACCCTGGGGGAAGCTGTCAAGTCATCTCCGACGAGACTGAGCTCATGCAATTATGCTGCCACGCCTGGTGGACCAATCTCCACCCACACTGGACAAGAGGTGGCCTACAGGCAGACCCTCGCAGATTTGCTGCTCATAAACCCATTCTATTCTCTCCCCCTATCTTCCAGCTCCTCTGTCCCTTGTCTACACGGGTGCCTACATGTGAGAAACATTATCTAATGTGAATGCAAATTATGTACATATATTATACTTAGTCTCATTTAAAGGAGCTCTCTTATGCTTTTCCGATTTTTTTCTTTCCTTTACTGTGTTATATAGCTTTATGTGCATGTAAATGATCTGCAAAGTCTTAAGGGTCAAAGTACAGGTCAAAGGGAATAACTCTCACCCCAGACACCATTCTTCTCTAATCTGCCTGAAATGTCTCATTGGAATTCCAGCCCTTATTTTCATGTCATGGTGAAGTCACCTTGTAACGCATTCCTTATTGGCCACCCATCGCCAAGGATCTGTTTGCGGACTGCAAGATAGGGGCGGAACGTGTAGGGCAAACTGACCAATTAGGCAAGCAGACCAATCAGAGCACGCTTTGCCCTTTGGGGGTGGGTCTTGAAGCTCAAGCAGAGCAGAGTAAACAGAGATGTACAGTAATAGCAAAAACATTTTCAGAACACTGAAGCATGTAAATCTATTCTAGTAAACCCAGATAATAGTCCAAATAAACTTTTTTGTGGGTAGATTTGTCCCAGCTTTTGACTGACATTGTATATCTTTTCACTGATGTGATATACCGTTTTAAGAGTAAAATCATAGTACCAATTATAGTGAGACCCTAGTATGTTCATTTTAACAATATAATTTGTTTGCAGGAGGGGGGTTAGCTCGGTGGGCTGGGACTCAGAAGATTGCCAGTTCAAATCCCATGAGTCAGCAGCGCTACCATTGGGGCCTTAAGCAATAGCCATTACTCCAATCTTTCCAGGGACTGGCTGACCCTACTTTCTCCTCTATACCAGTTTCATGAGATGACCTCCTGGGATGCTTATCCAGCTGTGCTGAAGGAGCTCCCACATATATGCTGAGCTCTCATTGGCCGCTTTTCCTTCACTCTCTGGTCAAACCCCTTTGAAACAATTTAGGTCAGGTGGCCAGGTCATGTGATGCGACACTGTCACTCTCCTCTCTCATGTTCGAACTGGTACTGTAGAAACTAGCTACCCCACGCTTACAATTCCATCTGACTGCTAGTCATTGGATCCGGCTGTCCAATGATCCATTTATATATCCTGAGGAAAATAACAATTTGGTTTTATTACCACATTCCAACAAAACATCTGTCACTTGGTTTGGTACTTGGGGTCCACAAAGTAGCCAGTGAGACACTCTGCAGTCACATTTTCCATCTAGTGTCTGTGATTAGTACACTTACCATGTGTATCATATGGAGTGACTCTTTAGCCAGAGTTCCCAAATGGGACTGTGTATCCAGATGTTGCTCAAGTCTACTGCGTGTATGCTGGGGTATCTATTACATTGGTTCTTTGTTTTGTATATGTACAGTAATGTAACTAAGTGGCCACTTGGGTTATACTTTGATTATGCTGATCTCAGTCTGGATATTGATTGTTGCATATTGTTTCTGCTCAGTAAATAAAATAAGTTTGATTACTTCTTTGATTGCCTGAAATTTGTAACTATAGTAACTTCCGTGGAAGTAATGTTGCTGCAATTTCCTATCAGGGTTAAGTACACATATAGAGCATTGCATATTATAACCTATCGACTCTAGCTTTCTAACTGATTGTTTAACTAATTTAAACTGGAGTTCATTAACTCCCCTATATTATACATATACTGATAACCTTCGGTGCAGCCTCTAGACTGATCAAACTAGCTGAGCCCCAGAGCTGACTTGAGCCAGACAAGCTGAGCCTCTGAGTTGAATCAAACAAGCTGAGCCTCTGTATTGGATCAAATAAGCTGAGCCTCTGAATTGGACCAAACAAGCTGAGCCTCTGAGTTGGATCAAATAAGCTTAGCCTCTGAGGTGGATCAAATAAGCTTAGCCTCTGAGGTGGATCAAATAAGTTGAGCCTCTGAATTGGCTCAAACAAGCTGAGCCTCTGAGTTGGCTCAAACAAGCTGAGCCTCTGAGTTTGGTCTAAAAAGCTGAGCCTCTGAGTTGACTTGAGCCAAATAAGCAACATATCTATGTTGATTCAGTCAATTAAATGGAGACTCACAGCCGAATTGATCAAACAAGCTGACATGGTGCAACCACAGAAAGATCTTCACTGATTCATTTCTTTTGCAGCCTGATTGGATCCCACCGCTGGGTCAGTGGGTAGTTCTTTATGCCCCATATAATCATTCATAGTTATAGAGAATGTATAACTGAAATACATTTACATAATGAAACTTGGTATTTAACAGTTTTTGTAGCAAAAAGACCAGCTAAGATTGAAATTTTGGCTGATTAAAGAAATATATTTTTTCAAAAAGAATATTTTAAAATATTGCAATGAAACATGGAAAAGACAAGATTATGAATCGTATTCCATGCTACTGCTGCTCAGTTAACATTGGCATAGTTAGTTGTTAATTGTCTAAAGAAATTGTTCTGTAAGTTTCTGCATTTTTACAAACTGAAATGAAATAAGATTAAAAATGAGTACCATATTAATAAGAATTAATACCTTCAAAATTATTCAAGACCTTAAACTTGTTTCAGTAAAAGGATTGAAAGCTTTTTATCATCACTTTCTAACTGATTTATTTCCATGCATAGCAATTAATACTGTAATAGAAACTTGGAATGAAAAGGTCAAAGTCATTACTATTAATCAGGAGAACTTAGTAATACCTTCTGGCATCAAGGTATTATTTCAATTGTACAGACAGCAAACTTACAGAAGAAATCATTATAATGCCCATTACCATTAAATGTGAACAATATTACAAAATAGAAGGCTAACATTTTGGTAAGATTGGGTAAATCATAAATGAGTACATCCTCTAGGAAAGTTAAAAAGTTTAGCTATCTATCTGTACAAATAAAACATTTCTGGGTTTAAAAGCACTGGTGTTTCAGCAATCAATAAAACATGTCTATAACAAACTAAAAAAAATAGCAAAAATATAAAAAAAAAAAAACAGTGTTGAAAAAGTGTGAGCCACAAAGAAAATGACACAATAAATTTCCAAAATTTGTCTGCTGAGGCTAATTAAGAGTAATTGATCAGTAAATCATTGTCTGTTGAACCATGAAACTTAAATAGTCATAATCTGTTCACCGTCTCTTAAGAGTACTTAAGTATTTAATCACCATCAGATTTAATTCTGACAATGGCACCACACGAGACAGAGTATTGTCTGGAGACTTAAGACAGTTCTTGCACAAAAGAGGACAAAGATACAATAAAATTAGCAAATCACTGGGATTAAGCCAAAACACAGTGGCAAAAGTAATTTTAAAAGTATTGACAAACACTCTATAACATTCAGGCCACCATTGTAGGTGACACTGTGACACCGTGTCATGAGCATTTTTTTTTGCCCAGACAAGTGCAGAATGATCGCAGAGCAGGTGCCTCAACAGAGGCCATAGTTGTGCGAAGCCAAACTGGAATGATTATTTTATCTCATACTGTCCCATCCTGCACAGAGATTGATATGTGGTTGTTGACCATACCAGGATCCAGTGCAGAAACCAATGAACAAGGCCCCCCAATTAGCCAAGAACTACAGCAAGATGAAGATGAAGATTTCAGGAACCTGTCCTCAGGTTGGACGAGACCTAAATCATGCTTTTGTACCAGATGGCATTCAAAAGATACTACATCCCGTAGGGGAGGAATACAGTGGTAAGTGCAGTGATGTAGTGGAAACTGCATGACACCTACAGTAAAGTTCTTATATCAGGATGTATGAGTGCTGATGGCATGGTGGAACTGCTCTTTCGATGGCATTATGATTTCTTAGATGTACTGCAAGACCCGGAAAGAAAAGGCGTTACTTTCTCTCCACACCTTAGGTTGCTGGGCACTTTTTCAAGACCATAACATTCACTGCAGCATTCTTAAGCAAGTACAAATTGGTAGAGTGGCCAAGTATGTCACCCGACAACCCCATTGAGCACCTCTGGGGAATTTTGTAGAGAAGAGCCGCACAGCAGTACCTTGAAACAACACGGCACTCAAGGAGGTCATTCTGCAAGAATGGTTCAGGAGAGACACAACATTAAGTCATGAACTGGTGGATTCATTGCTGAGAACAATCAGTGCACTGCTATAATATAATGATGGACATGCTAAGTACTATAATATTACATCTTTGCAGGATTTAATTAATTAATTAAGGGTGCAAAAATGTACTTTGTTTTGTCAAAATATCCTTCTACATTATTGCTGAGAACATGTTTAATATATTTTAGTTTTGTTACCTTTGCCTGAATTGCAATTATCCTTATTTAGGAATAGAAATATGTCTGTCTGTTTAGAAGCAGTGCACACAATTGTGCTGCAAATTGTATATTGAATTCTTTTGTTCTCACACACCTGACAAACATTTTTTATGTTTCATGCATATGATTCTAGTAAACCATTTGCACGTTGTGAGCGAGCCTGAACCAATGAGCAGCCTCCACCCCAGCACACATACAGTAGCATTATTTAAACAAATATACATTAATATGAGTAAGTATCACTGCTTATATATTTCTCCAGGCCATTAGCCACTACAGTTTTTACAACCCAGCAGGACTGAATGCACAAAGCCTTTTTTGCAATTAAAAAGTCTTTTTTCTTTGAATCTCATAGAAAAACGTCAGGTATTTAAATGTAGAATCCCACTGGGATTAAGCATCTATGGTTATTTATTTTACATTGCATTGTTGGATAAATAAGGACCCCTATTATATACAGGCAAATATGATTTTGTTATACTAAACAACCTTGTAAATAAACTCAAAAGGCTTTCTCTACTTTAAAAAGCAGTACCAATGTTTCAGTGTATATAGTACATCAAAGGCAATGAACTTTGCTGAAAATGCTAATGACTTGACCACGGAGTTCAGTCAGTAGCTGTGTTTCAGATGATTCATGCATGATCTATAGGCCATTACATGTGCGGGCAAATTTTCCAATGAAGCATAATAGGGCCAGAAACCAACACACTGGGCAGATTTCCTTACTCAAACACATCTTAATCAGCAGATTCTCAGGTTAAGTACGTGTGTTGTGTGTTTTAGTAGGGAAATCTGCAAACTATATTGGTTTCTGGCCCTCCAGAATGAGGACTGGTTACTGGTGCTGTATGATATGTTTCCGATCGCCATCACTGCACTGCCGACGCACATCCTCAGGATAAAGTGTCGTATGACATGTTGTTAGTCTGGGTACAGATCAAAATTCAAAGTTGACTTCTGAATATGCACTGCTGTTGCACCACCCTAAAGTCAAAGTATCATAGATTGATCCATTGCAAAGGGAGGATCATCTGTATATTATAATATAATATAGAATAACCTAATTTTCCAATATTTCTAAATTCTTTTTGGCCAGTACAGCTTATTGGTCAGAGATTCTTGCAGGATCCCTCAAGAAAATATGTTTTTATTAATAATAGAATTAGAACTATGTGTAATAATTGAATTGTGTTTGTAATGTTTAATTGTTAAGACACACTTTACTACTGGTAGGCCCTTTCAAACCTTCCATTTTCATTTGAAAACTTGAAGCATAACATTCCAATTGATTCCAGAAAATGATCCTAAGATGCATGTATTATCCTGTGACAATTGCCTCTTAGATTTAAGTTAAAAAAAAATGAGAGAACTTTTTTTTTTACGCAACAGAGAAAAGTTTTAAAAATAGACTTTGGTAAACCTTGCTTTCAGAAGAGGTCTGTATGCAAAGTGAATTATTTAGACGGGCACTGAAGTGAAAAAAACATGAAAATTTAATTAGTAAGATATCTCACATTTTCATATGCTGCAGTTAAAAGAGCTTCGTAATAACTGCATGATTAGAGTTTTGTAAATGGCTTTACTTCTTGTTGAAGCTACCCTGTAACTTGCAAATTTCACTGTTCCCCACCTTTTCATTAATTATTAAGTTCAAATAGCTAGCCAGCGACTCATTTTTACTAACTTGTTTTTTGGTGAGGAAAAAAAAAACAATTTGTATTAAGGTTTGACTTGTAAAAAAAATGACAAGTAAGGTGACCACAGATCTAATAATGTAATAATATAGCAGTCATAACCATGAGCAAATGAGCATGAAATTTGGCTTAAAACTCAGTGTTTCGGCATTGTTTTGGTGACCAAATGTCTGTACTGTACAAAAATAAGTAAAAATACTAAATCAGTATACGAGCTATTTGGATTCATTTACCCAGTTTATAAGGGAAAATACCTGCTAAATACTGTTTAGCAAAAACCACCGCCTTTAAAAATTTATGCAAAAAGAACTACGATACTGAATAAACTAAATCACAGTTGTAAGGCCAGCTACAATGCTCAGTCATATCAGGTTGAATACCAATTAGCAGCATGTGTCGGCCATACCAGGATTCTCACAATCAGCACTTTGAGTGTGAGTTTTCAAAGTAACAGGAGGCAACAGAGTTTCAAAGAGGCCAAAGAGTCAGTGAAAAAGTCGCAGGTGCATTAGTCATAAAAAACTAATTCTTTAATGCATCAGGGGCCACGGTCTCAAAAATCTTGAAGAAATGCGCTAAACACAAACTGCTTTTACAAGAACAGTGGTCACAAGCCAGGGTACAATGACAGGGACAGACAAACACGACAGAATAGTTTTCTAAATGCCGCAACCACTCAGCCACAAAAATGATCACAAACCTTAATCAGGACATATCTGACCCAGCAGGAATATGTGTGCTCTATGGGCAAATATTGTTCTCTCATGATATTCCATATTCCCATATTCCAAGCTCGTAATGCCTTGAAGAGCTGATTCAGGAAGATCAGGACATTAAACACCTTCTGTATCTCCCTGCTCACCACATCTAAACATCATTGAACCTTTATGGGATGCCCTGGAGATTAAACTGCATTTCTGCCTCTCGCATCCCTCAATAAAGGGACACTTTCCTTCTTTAAGATTAGTCCAATATTTCACTGTGCAGAGTTCTGGACAACTCTGCTCTATGCGTGTGTGTGTGTGGGGGGGGGGGGGTATCTGGCTGTGTGTGGGTTTGCATGGATCACATCTGGGGGCCAAAATGTCGTAAAACGTGAAACTTCCATACTTTTGGGGGCATTTTTCAGGGTCCCATTTGGATAACTTCAGTTTTATACAAATCTGTGAATGGAATCAAAAGCAAAAATGCCTTGTATCTTGTTTCAATACTTTTGGTTAAGGTTCGGGCTGGGCAGGGGTTAAGAGTGTTGTGTTTGGGTTTAGGGTTCTTCCCATAGGGATGAATGGAAGGTCCCCATTTACTGTACATAGGTATGCCAATATGTATGTGTGTGTGTGTGTGTGTGTGTGTATGTTTGCATAAATCACATTTGAGGACCAAAGTGTCCCCAAAGTGTAGTAAAACCTGAAATTGTAATAACCATTTGGATAACCTCAGTTTTATAAGAATCTGTGAATGCAATCAAGGAAGTAAAAATGGCATAAGTCTTCTATTTGGGTTGGTTGCTTGTGGTAAAGGTTAGGGATGGGTAGAGGTTAAGGACGTTTGGGATTATGGTTTTTCGCATAGAAATGAATGGACGGTCCCCATTTAGATAGGAACACCAACTTGTACGTCTATGTGTGTGTGTATGTGTGTGTGTGCGTGTGCTTTGCAGTGGACTGGAATCAGACGACCAATCCATCACAAGGACAACCCAGAATAAATTGCTTCGATATGGATACTTTTCTGTTATTTAGTCAAAGCAACATTTTTCAGAATTTAGCAGATTATACAGTATGGCAATGACAATTTATGCACATGTTCTATTTCAGTAGTTCAAAGGGATTTAAAATACATTTTAATTTTGCATTATGTTACACGTGAATGCTCCTCTACATGGCAATGCTTTCCTTGGCTACAAGTCCCACCTGAGCCATTCATCAGGATAACCTAATAGGACATGATAGTTGGATGAAAATATGGGTTGGATAATGGTGCAGATGTATTCAAAGGGCATTATACTTTACTGACTGAACCAGCAATGTTATTGCGGTGACAGTAGTTACAGAGTGTGAAATTTGGGGAGAAATTATGGCCTGCTACTAAGGTGTAATAATGTTACTGATAAAAATGCATATTTGGAAATGTAATACGTAGGTACATATGTATGCTCTATTGGTCCCCACATGGGAAATTACTTTTCTGCAGGCGATCTGGGTACATAAAACAGGTTTAACAACAACAATGCTAGAGTTGTTTAATAAATATGTATTTGAGCTTCACACAATGGACATCCTCAAAGTTGAGGTCATGAATAGCATCATGTCAAGGGAGATGAATCACCTCCATAACTTCTCCTTAACCTGTATTCAGAGATGGGGTCTTACGCTCCTGACAGGGGTCTGCCACAATCCCCTTAGTCTTCTTGATGTTTTGTTGCAGATGGTTGTCACTGCATCTGTATCTCCACCTGTAAATGCAGCCCACAGGTGCCTCTGAAGACCTCTACAACCAACAATTAAACAGTCATAGGGGTGTCCGTTTTTAACTTCCTTAGCTCATCTCCCAGTTTTTCAGGTAGAATGGTGTTCATGGCACTGGAGAAATCAAAGACCATCATCCTCAGATTGCTTGTAGTCTTTTCCAGGTGGGAGTCAAGTTCTGTACTGTAGGTCATCTAGATGGGGGCATCATCAACCCCTATGTTCGTCCATTAATGTATGACCAGTGGTCCCGGTAGTCATTCACCAAACGACAGAGGTCTTTTAAATGTGTAATCTGAGAGCCACTGGCCTGCGTACATGTCGTCAGGCAGAACTTCCCAAGGCACAGTGACCGAACAAAATGTCTTCCACGGTATAGGGACTGTCTGTGGAATTAGAGAGGCTCTGGAGGATTTCACGCAAATGATTGGCACTGGGCTTAAGCACCAGGGCTGATCCCATCAAACCCTGCAGCCATGCCCATGCAGTGCCGCCTCAGGTCTTTTCCAAGCTTGTCAGTAAAGGGAGACAATCGGAGGGGAACAGGGGGCTTCGGGGGTAACCGGTAATGGGGCCACACAGTCTATTATGATGTGGGTGTGAACAGAGAGCAAGGACCTCCGGAGTATTAAGGCCAGTTCATACTTTTCCATGCATACTTTTGGGCTGCGGATGGTCATCTACATGCCAGCTTGTGTTCATGCTCCATTTGGCCACGGATGCAGACGGTCGTGGTCGGTGTGGCACACAGCAGTGACATTCCACCAGACCAGGAGAGGGCAGATGCACAGCAACAAACGCAAACACAGGCTGTGTGGTGAAACGGCTATACTTTTATCAGCAGTTTTGAAGTTCGCAGTGGCATCCTGAAGCATATGGGAATCCTTGCAACAAAATCAGCCGCTCTGTGATTTTTTTTAAAAGCCAGAATAGTGCTGCTTTTCAAAATACCATATACATCAGTCAAACGTCTGGACTGGATGGAAAATTAGATATGCGGGTATCTCCCATTCACCTCATACAGCTGCTCACCATAAATACTACAACAATGATTCTTCTTCCTCTGCCCTTTCGCCATCGACCGCTGATCAGTGAAATTCTACACTGCCACCTACTGGAATAACCTAATCAATTATCCTGGACATGCACAGTCGATGAGTACACATATGTGGGGCTACCACTAGGGATAAAAATCTAGGCTGCATGCGCACCTACCACAGCTGTCCGCAGCCAACCTGTGGTTTCAGGGTGACGGACTGTGATGCCAGTGATGGGGGATGAGGAAGAGGAGCAGCAAAAGCAACATTGCTATTTATGAGGGGGGACTAAGGAACACAAAGTACGCTGGAGCTGTTTTATACTCGACCGTGGCCGCGCAAACACTAAATCAGGAGTAACTGACACCAGCTTCAGCAGTAGCTGGTGGTAGAATGTATGTTTTGTTTTTGGTTCTCCGATCATCTCGAGGTTTCAGTTTGGTTTGCCAAAGTTTCGTCACTGGCTTTATGGACTCTGTGCTGATGTCTTGATCAGTTACCAAGGGGTTTTGTCCAGTGGTCTCAGGGACTGTCAGGCAGAATTGTTGATGGACTGTCTGGTTTGGAGTGTTTGATGTGTGACATTTCTTCCAACTCCAGACCTCCGTGGTAGTTTGGATGACAGCTTCCTTTTCATTTTTGCCTCCTCAAGAAGTCTCTTTTTCACCCAGCACCCTGTTTAATCCCTTGCTCTTCCCTCGTTCCAGAATGAAATTCAACTGAAAAAAAGCGGCAGCTTCTAAATGCTGCACCAATTACAGGTATGAGATAACCCAGGTGGTGAGATCTACCCAGAAGAGATGTGGCAGCAGATGTGCATGCTTTCATTAATGCTTGAAAAGACCAGGTCCAGGGTTTTACACTCTTGTTGAACATGCAACAAACAGAGAGAAAAATGTCAATATGAGTGATGGACAATGAAATACGAATGAAAATCCCCAAAGAGGCCAATGAAAGCATTGAGTTGTTGAGTCTGAAATTATGAAACGAGAACTTCATTTCTTCAGTTGGAGCCACAGTAGTAGCAGAAGGTGGGATGATAATAATAATAATAATACATTATATACATTTGGATGTATGGTAAATGAAGATGTAATATGGTAGTAGCACTACTGCTTTAAGTTTCAGATTGAAGTAACAGCTCGTCGTTAATGAGGATGTGACCTTGATTATACCAGCCGTCATTCACGAAAACTGCAAGCCCACCATCTTCCTTCTTAGCCCTCTTTCCAAAGTCCTGTCCGCGTGGCTAAAATGAGATCCGCCAAGTGAAACCATGCAATCAAGACATCCAGCTTTCAGCTGGGTTTCCATAAAGCTAACATAACCTATATTGTATAACATAAAGCTACATTGTATATGCTCAGTTTTATAAGTGAAAGACCTGATGTTACCCATTGTTATACAAGGTAAAATGCCCTTTTCTCGGCCTGTGGTCAGACTGCTTCTCTCTCTCCCCTCCAACACAGTTTCAGCTTCAATCCCAGCAGATCCAGCTGCAGTTTTGTTAGAAGGACAGGAATAGCAGCTATTGTTTGGTATATCATGACAATAGTCCCTCTGGGCCAATTTTAGCGTTGGTAACTGAAAAGTATACCAAACACAAGAAACACCAGGAATATAATTTTACTGCACCTAATGTGCAACTTTTTTGTCCATAATTGTTGCCAAGAGATGTGCATTTACTAACAAAGCAGACTGCTCAGGGCAAATTTAAAAAATAATGCAATTTTAATGCAATTTAAATTTTTAAATAGACTTTGGTGTCCCAAAAGGAAAAATATTAACTCTTCAAACCTCTTGGTTTGAAAACATCTAAGTTGGTATCTACTCTATTACCTTGATACCTTATCCAAATGGTGCCTTGAATCAGCATAAAATTCCGACCAATGTTCAAAGTGACGCAGAAATCCTTAACTGTGGCACTGACGGACCTTCATGAGGGCTGTATCGACAGTATCACAGGTGACAAACTAAAAAAATAGGTGGTCAACACAAGGGACACACTCCACTAGAACGGCACGGTCACCTAGAGGAATCACAACAGCAATTTCTTTCACAGCTTATACCTAATCAGGTTTACTGATTATTATAGAACCTTGGTATTTATTTGTGACATTAGCGATAGCATCTACGAGGCAGGACAATAATTCTCCCACTGTCTCAAAGACTTTTTCCAGCAACAAAGAAAAAAATTATGGGTTTGCTTTGTTATAAGCAAAGTTTTTCTTCGTCTAAAGCTTCAATGATAAAAACATTCAAAAATCATAATTTCATGACTTCCTTAATATTGGCTTGGTGAGTATAATGGGGGGCAGAAAGGTAATTTTAGCATTTAAGCCTCTACCTTCCTCTAATACAGCGTCCTACTGTGAACACAGGCTGGAGAACCACTGGGAAAACTTCAAAAATCAGTCACACTGTGTTGCAGATTTGAGCAGCGGCCAAGCATGAGGGAGGCATCTGTTCTTCTTTCCGCAGACAATATTCTTTAGCGCATGCATCATTCTGTTTTGCTTAGTTGCAGTCTGTACCAGAAACTACCACCTTATCACTATAGTGTCAGGTCCTGTTGTAATAAGTTAAACAGGGAGCAGAATTAATTAATAAGGATGACCCTATCCATCCTCTAACTCTTTACCCCAGTCAGGCCGCAGTAAACTCTGGATGGTGATGGATGCCAGTCCATCAGCAAGGCACCTACTGTACACAGGCATACTGTAGAAGCACATGTATGAACCACAGTGCCATTGTCCCACTGACTGACTAAATGTCAGGATATTTGTAATTCTAAGCGTGGTAAAATGCGTCTATTGGCTGATTAAATATTGTGATCAGTCAGGAAATTGTCTGACAATTATGCTAAAGCATAAATGTTTAAATAGGCCTAAATTCTGCTTAATTATATGAAATTTAATCAGACTATCACAATATACAGTATGAAGTGTGACACATAGTGAAATTAATCACAGATCGGTACTGGTGGACCTTACTGGGATTGGCACCCATTTTGGGTTATTCCCTGCCTTGTGACTGCAGCTTCTAGTACAGGCTCCGGACCCCTAAGATCCCACTAGGGTAAAGAGGTGTAGAAAATGGATGGATGGATGGATGTAGACCCTTATGGTTCCTTTGCAGCTCTAAATTATGCACATAAGTGTTATGCACATAATTAGGAAATGATGCCATTGCTACAGAGACTGCAAAGATTAAGGCTATAAAATCATATGTACCAAATTCCTTGGAAATTCATGTTAGTTGGTAATGCATTCCCCCCCCCCCCCCATTTTAGAGAAAGTTAAATGTTACTTTTTAGATTTCTGATTCCTGGTTAATGCAGATGACATTTTTAGGACCCAGTTCCTACAGATCCATGTTAAGGATCCGTACGGATTTGCCGTGTGCCGGAGCATGATACAGGCGGATGAAAGGTGGAAGACCCACTTGCAGCTCACTGGACCAAACGGGGTATACAGTATTAGAACAGAAAACCCAAAAAATACTTACTAAAAGTATAACTAAGGCAGACAACAAAGGATTAGGGTTACCAGGAGCATGCAGGCAAAGAACTAAACACAACTAACATACATCATCTTCTAGTAACATGCAAACTTCACTGACATCCAACAATCAACAAACCACTCGGGAATTTAACAGAGTTAGGGACTTAGATACTGAGGAGAATCAAGACTAACAAAGGGTAGGTGAGATTACTCAACAAGGGTTGGGACAACAGCGGGGTATTCCAGAAAGCATGGTTTCTTGCTTAGCTGGATAACTTGTTGGATTTAAGGTAGTCTGGGGTAAATATAAGTGAATAAAGATCAAGTTAATTTAGCTCAGACTACCTTAAATCTGACAACTTATCCAGCTAAGCAAGAAACCCTGCTTTCTGGAATACCCCCCAGGTCTCAGGTGAAACTAATAATTAACCAGACTGGGAAACAATGAACTAACCATGAAACAGGGAAAACAGAATCTAACACCGGCAATAACAGAAACCCATAAAACACAACTTACAGTAGGTTCAAAGCAAGATACTAAAACTAAATACAAAATCACAGGACTAAAATGATACAAAAGAAACACTAGGGATAAAATACAACAACAGAGGAAGTGGGATTCAAACACAAGACAAAGGGGTTCACAGGCAACCAACAGGGAACAGGGAAGAAGGGAAAACACAAAGACTGACAAAAGGAGGGACAGGATGACCAGGAACCCCTGCTGGCCGAATGGGGAAGGGAACAGCAGGAATTCACCCTGACAATTCAAGCATGAACATTTCTCACTTATCAGGACACAATAATTCATTATTTACCAGTCCTTCCTTCTTAATAAGTTTTTAATATCGACTCCTGTTTGACTGCAGCTTGTAAACATATGGAAACCCTGCATTTGTAAAGAAAAAAAAAGAAACAACCCAAGCTAAAGAATGGCTTTCATCTTTTTGACTACATTTCTTTCTGCACTTGTTCTGACTGAACATTGAAAAAACTTGTTTTAACTTTTATCTATATTAAATAGCAAATTGTATCCTACTTTTCTAATCATTTTTTAGTTCCGACATTAACATTTTTGCTATGGTAATATTAATTAGGCTTTTCATATCTTAAAATTTCATCTTCATCATAACATTTTGCAGAGTTTCTTTCTGGATTTGATGTCTTGCCTGCAGATAGGCCACTTTCTTTAAAGTGCTTTATCCTTAATGCCTCTCAAAAACACAATATTGGTCTTTTGATTTTTCATAAACTGTGATGCTGCCTGACTGTGGGTGAGAACCAAGCATCTCATTTCTTCAGTACAATCACTAGGGTTTGATTAAATGCTTATTTAAAGTATCTGCTCTTGTGACCAAAACTGTGTGGAAGGAAGCATTATATAATGTGCACCGTTTAAATACATGGTATGGTTAAAATAACATTCTATAGGACTGATTGAATGTTTAAATTTGAATTTATATGTCCACAAACATGATTTTGCTGAGTACCCAAATAAAGGTTATAGGTAAGTATTTGGGTAACAGGAATGAATGCAGCTCCTCATCATTATTCTTCTTCAGCTGAGTCAGTTAACATAATCTCTCTCCAGCAACAAACCATGATGACACATGCTAGCATCAGCTTCTCCAAGCAGGTCAGGCAGTGCAGAGCTAGCAGATGCTGTTTCCATGATGTCACTTGCTCTTCTTGAAGTGTTTGCAGATGTTTTCATTTGCCGCGATATTAGTCCCCAGAGCTTCAGCAGAAACCTCTGTGGAACTGCCAAATTTTATCATTGAGATATCAAAGTTATGTTGTAGGCACAGTGCAAGACCCGTATTATAAACGTAAACACCAATTTTCTTACATCTTTGATTAATTTTTTGTCTCTATTTCCAGAAGAAATAGGGTCTGCTGGGTTTATGAAAGATATGACTATACTCTGCCTGTATTCATTATCTGCCTTGACATACTCTCTGTCAGCATTTATGTCAGTAGCTTTTATACTGAATTTTATAAACTGAAACTGAACTATAAGAAATATAAAGCAGGGACCTGAAGGTAATAGTTAATTTGCAGCAACTTGCAGAGTCAACAGCATTTTC
>JABFDZ020000040.1:6830276-6841347 GCA_019775955.2 Pollimyrus isidori | reverse complement strand
CACACACACTAACACGCAGCACACACATCAACAAGCAGCACACACAACTCAGGTCCCAATGTAAGCAATGCTAAGATTTTATTTCAATTGTGCATTTCAGACCTTGTAACTGTACTCTAATGATGAATTTAATTTTCAGTTACAGCTTTAACATAACATTTTAAATAGGGTCTTCTGCTTGAACTGTAATGGTACACAGGTCTAAAGCCCCACTACACAATGTCACTGGCCTATTTGATTTGGCACCATCAAATCCCTCCTTCTCTAGTTTCTCAATGAGCATAAAGACTTGGAACACACAGCAGATTTTGCTTTTATATAAAAAGCTCTAGTAAGCCTCAGGGTTCTCCATGAAAATACAAATCTCTTTGAATTCTTATTTTAAAAGATGACATAATACTAATAATAAAATTAAAATAACTTACTCCTTGACTGTTGAGTTTCCATACTCAGTTTCATTATTACTCTGTGAAAACGCAAATTTTTTATATTATTGATTTTATGGCCGCCCGTTCTTAAGTACAGGCTGTCAGTAAATCGGATGTTCTTAACCTTGCCATTTCCTTTGAAATCTCTCTTACTGCCCCCTCAAAAACAGTAAGAAGTCTCAGTGTCATTCTGTATGATGACTCATCATTCTCGTCACACGTTAGCAGCCTGTCCAGGTCCTGCAGATACCTTCTCTTCAACAATATAATAAAACCGTCCTTTTCTCATGACAGACACTTCTCAGTTAACTCGTCCAATCCTTGGTCATCTCCAAGTTGGACTACTGCAACTCCCCTATGGCTGGTCTTTCACTGAAGGCAACGAGGTCACTTCAGCTGATCCAGAGTGCAGCTGCGAGACTCATCTTTAATGTCTTTAGATTCCCGCACATCACACCTTTTGTACATAACCTGCACTGGCTCCCTATGGCTGCCCGCATGAGGTTCAGATCCCTAACACTTGGCATTTAAGGCTAAGGCTGGAACAGCTCCTCCTTATCTGGAAACACTGTTCAAGAATCGTGTCACTTCTCATCTTCCCAGAGCATCAAGCACTGCTCGTCTCAAACCACCAACACTTAAAAGAGGACGACATGCATCAAGACTTTTGACTCCTGTTGGCTCCTCGGTGGTGGAACAAACTCCCTATTGCCATGAGAACGGCCGAGTCCCTTGCTGTCTTCAAACGTCGCCTGAGGACACACCTCTTCAAGAAGTACCTAGGAGACTAATACCCTTTTTACTGTCATCTCTCTCTATTTAAGATAAAAAAAAGAAAAAAAATCCACTAACAATGTTTGCCTGTACACTGTTTTTCCATGACAAGGTTTTTTTCAAACCACGTACTTAACGGTAACTTGATCTTAGTGACAGTTGTTGATTTTAGGTCTAGCTTATAGATTGAAGAACAGCCACGGACTATGAAGCATTGTTGTAAGTCGCTCTGGAAAAGAGTGTCTGCTAAATGCTGTAAATGTAAATGTTAACCTGAGGATTGCCTGTATATATACACATATGCAGAATATACTTCAGTCTGATCTTCGGTGACCACAATCCTAAGTTTTTGCCCCACCAGTAGACTCACAACTGCCTCATCCTCCATGTCTCTGACTTACTGAAGATGAAATGAATATATTCATTTGTCAGAACCCGCCCACAAAAATCCACATAAAGTCCCTGTTCCTTCCCCCTTTCCTTATATCAAGATCAATTTTCCATGTCAATGGTAACAAACTTTAAATGCAGGTGTTTGTTTCTCAACCTCAATGTTTTTCTTCTTCTTCTTCACAGAGGATAAATCAATCACTGGTCCACTGGAAATTCCCAGTGTTGTGCTCTTTCATTTCCAGAGCAGAGGTTACTGCAAATTCATAAAAAAAGAATAACTGCAACATCCAGTGCTCCTTTGTTAGAGCTAATGATCCCTATACGCTCTGGACTGTTAGAATCCTATATCAACATTTATTGCAACTGAAACACATCCTGGAGTAATTGGTCAGTGTGAAAAGGGCACGGTCAATCACCATCATTCTCTGGGGAATCAGACAAGCATTTTCTTACTTCTAGTAATTTGTTACAAACCTTACTTGTGTTATCATAATCATGCATGCATCCACGTGTTTACATTTTTCCTCACCACAGCAACATTTTCTTTACCATATTCTCTCATTCCATCCCTGCTACTCTAAAAGGGAATACCACAAGCAAAAATCAAAGCAAGTCATGTGGTCTGGTCCTTTTCCATCACCCAGGCTATCCAAAGGTCAGTCACTCTGGGAGCACCTTTTGTCCAGGCCTGCATACATCAGAATGTAGACTTAGGAACTCCCTTCTGTGACATTTTTAGGCAAATGATCAAGGATTGCATTTTTTCAAAGTTTTTCAGGAGGATTTAGGTTGAAATTTGACTGGGCTAGTCAACAACTATAACATTCATATTCATGAGCCGTTAAAATAGATTTTTAGTGCGCTTTAAATCACTTTGCTGCCAAATTCACGGTGCCATCGTGAGAGCAGGAAAGTCATCTTTAGCCTAAATTTTATTATACGTTATTTTTGCTTGTTGCTATCACCAGACACACTGCAGCTTTGTACAGTGCATTCAGAATCTAAATGTATTCAATGGACTAAACATTTCACACTTTTCATGTTTTATTTCCTTTTAGGAGTATACCAGCTTGTTTATCAGTTCTCAAACTTAATCTATTCTGGACTCTGGATCGAATCCTAAAAAGTTTAAGTTCTGATCAAATTTTTCCCATAAGAAATAATAGAAAACCAATTCATTGGTTCCCGGCCCCCCAAAATATAAATCTAAATATGTTTTTAAAACAAAAAGGTAAAACAAGAAGATTTTTCTTAATGGCTTCCAAAACAATAAGGATCTTACCCCAACATTACCCCTGTCCTGCCCTGATCGTCCGCTCCTTCCGTGTGCCACGCCCCCTCGTTAACCTCGTGCGGGATCCCCATGTGATCAGCTGTTTCCTGGTTGTTGACAATAGCCCTCTGTATTAAGTCCACATTTCAGTTTGTTTCCCTAGTCCAGTCAGTGGGTGCATTCCACTTGCTTACAGCGCTGGTTTAAAGCAACGCATTCTGATCCTGACACAATGCATTACGGCTAGATGCATTGCGACCTCTCACCCGGCTGCACAAACTGGAACCGCCGCCGTGACGACACACCTTTGCCCTTATTGGCTGAAGAGTTTAGTTACATGCATGACGTTTGTATCCCAGGCAGTTCCTATGAGTAATCAGCTATTTCCCCCGCATATCACGTAAAGCAGTGAAAACAGGTTTTCAGTTAATTTACCTGGTAAAATAAAGTTAAAATAAATTACATAAATGCTCTAATAGTATACATAAGTTAGTGGTTTATTTAATATTAGTTACTGGAATGTTGCGCTGCTTTATTTGGTTAATCATCCAGTCTGTGAAGAAGGCATTCAAGTAAGAATTGCATTGTAGAAATGCATGGACACATTAATTTAAAATAACCCAAACGAGTCATCTAATTTAACAATAATAAACAGTGAATTTACAAAGGTTTTGTATTTTATTCGCAACTTGAAATGTGACCAGCTACTATTACAAACATGGAATTACTTGTTGCCAATGTGTGGATATGACATTAAAAATATGTCTTTTGGAAAATAAAAAGTACCTCAGCCATAAGATCGTAATGCATCAATATGATAATCACTGAGAAGACTTATTCCGAAGTAACGCCACACCACTCAAGGTCATATTCTACCTTTGAGTCTCCACTTATCTGTTTAACTGCTACAGTGACGTTAATCGACATTTTCTCACAAGCTTACTAAGCTGTCCTGTCAAAAATAAGTCTGAAACAGATGATATGGAAGGGAACCAAGTGAATCTTGGCTGTATAAATTTCAAATAATGGCAGGCCCATGTCAAATGCCAACGTATTTTATAGTAAGTACTTGTGCTTACCTGACCATTATCCTTTATTATCCATTTAAAATTGTGTAAGAGTCAGTATATCATATGATTCCTCAATTCTGTATATGTAAGGAAATTGCATTAACTAAGTCTTGAAGTAACCTGCAACGTGGATTTTTGCAGTATAATGAAATATTGGTTGAATTACCCTTAGGATGAGTTACAGTATTATAATCCAGAGACGAGACATTATAACTTTCAGCTTCCCTTTGATAACGGCCTGAAAATGGGCACATGGTGAACTGCTATAAGGACTGCCATAGGGGACATCTCGATTGCAGTGACTCTTAGGTCACTGTCACACTCTTCTTTGACATTTCAAATCCCCCGATGAAGAATCTGTAGTACCTCTACTCCCAGAGATACTGGTCTTCCTAGTTAGTATGTCCTAGCCTGTATGCAGCAGGCCTGCCTTATCCATGGGTGTCACCTTTCTAGACCGATCACAGATAGCCAAAACCGCAGATAACTGAAGCCACGGTGGCTGAAACTGTGGATACAAGGGGACTGCTGTACTGAGGTACTGTCACTAACCCCATACCTATGAGACAGTGAACATCTGTCATGCTGGTAGGTTCTGGCATCTGCAGAATACCCTTCACTTTATCAGCCTATGTGGATGGGCCTTGTGGTCCTTTGCGATCTTGCATTTCGTCTGCAGAAAGTGCCCTTTCTTTTCCGGAAGCCCAGAGTGCTCTTGCCTGCCTCTGCCAAACACAAGAACACCTGCATCCCAGCTGACAGGGAATGTTCCTAGAACTTCGGACAACATTACATGAAGGTCCTCTGCAAGTTGGCAGAGCACTTACCGTAAAGTTCATTTCCACATTTTGCATTTTAATGAAGGTTCCATCAGTGTCATCTTGATAACATTATTGCATGAACTTATTTTATAAAATTGCTAAATGTGTATCCTGCAAACGTACCATTCAACCTTGAATCCGAGACTGTTGAGGAGTAAACTGATAATGTTATTCCTGTTGTACCATGTAGTCTCCGCTGAAAAAACCAGCATAGACAAGTGTACTGTAGCTGGTTGTCAACATGTGTTTTGGTGCAGAGATAACCAGAGGGAGAGCCTAAATGAGCTCATTATCGCGGAAGTAGGGATATGAGCAGACAGCTTCTTACTGAAAAGGTAAAAAGATCCACCCTTTGTTCACTGACACCAGTGTCACTGCCTCATCTGTGGCACCTGCCCGATCTGCGGCCACATGCACATTAGGTTACATGTACAGCGCGCATTAATGACGTTTCATTAAGTGAAGCTCCAAGTGAAGCTAATGCTGTGCGCTACAACAAATAGCCTCAATGCCACACCTATATATCAGTTTAATAGAAGATCCTCTGCATTTTTACACTATTTAAAAAATACCTTTGCTGAATATCGCTATCTACTGCCAAAGCCTGCTAACTGCCCTTCATTTGTTTTCATATTATTCATCTTAGTTGTAATACTAGTAGTTATAGTAGTAGGATATGTCAGGAAAACTGGACACTTGGACCTTTATACCTTAATCATGACGTTCTGTAAACATTCTAAGAATGCAAAATTGTTAGCAGGATGACAGAGTGCCGCTTCAAACTCTAAAACATCTGGGCTGTCCTCCACTCAGGAACCAATTGAGAGACCAAAGGGCAGCTGATTGAAATGGCATCTTCTGAAAGGAGTGATGAATGTTGCATGTGATCGTGACTGCAAAACCGGGCTTTGTGAACATTTTGCATCTGTCATTGTTGCAAATGCTTCATCCACTGCAGGTGAGATTTATTTTAACAGTGCCAAGTATTCTTTCTATCTCCACCTGTCAATGCTAAGCCTGCTGAAATATCATCGGCTGGCTGCATCCCCCATTGCATACAAGAATGGGTTCACCTGACATTAATCTTCTGTGCTATCTAGCCATGATACAATGTGAAATCTTTCAAATCTCTGGATCGATCTCGGCCATTCTGTCAGATTTTCTTTCTTTTTCTCTTTGCCTCCTGGACTCTTGCTCAGAACCTGGTGTCCTTTAGCCTCCACACTCTCCACGTTTCACTGGAGGCCTCACTTACCGCAAACTCCTCGCCAATTAAATTAAACCGTATAATAATGGAGCTGCAAAGCATTGTGGCTAATCATTTACTGACACCATGACTTAAAGTCTTATATCCTTTATTCAGAACTGGAAATAGAACATACAGCATGACGGAAACAATAGTATCTCCCTCTGCACTTTACTCACATCGGTAAAGTAGGTGTATATACAATGTGTATATTAAGCATTTTAGAGTCGTTCCAGATTTTAATAATGAATGGTTTGACAGAATTCACTTAAGCAATGTCTTATGTGACTGGGTATAACACCAGCACATTTGCTACAAATCGAACAACTGATGCCTTTTAAAATTCACCAGATTATATGCTCAAAGAAACATCACACATTTGTAATAATTAGATCAAGCCATACAGGCAGCAACCGTGTATCCAACTTAAAATAATTTTCTCTGAAAATTTCCTGTATATACTATGACCATTTTTTGCTGACATTATACCAAGCAGAAAAATCTAAATGATTCTCCAGATGAAAGTTTATAATGTAGTAAATACTGCTCAGCCTATCAGTTATTTTCATGCTGTGAAATTTATTGAAATCTACTTCAACTTGTGAGAAAAGCCGTGCGCTAAGTGTGTAAACACAGCTGCTCATAAAATTTAAGTGTTATTAGCTGGTGTGTTTTTAAAAGCCGCACAGACACAGTTTCTGTCCAGCTTTACAGAATAGTAATGACATTCTCTCAGCAGGTGTCCTCATATGATATCTCCCTACGTTATATATTTCCAGTTGCACTCGATATTTTATGCTGCTTCTGCTTATGTCCATGTAAAAGACAGTGCACTAGTTAGTGGCCCTGGATTGTAAATGCACAGTAAATTCAATAATACATTGTATTATTTATCTAAGTCAGTTATTTGGATAGGGTAATTGTGAATATGTATAGATGATACAACAGAATTTGCATAAAACTGGTTAGTGTTTGAGTGTATCTAAATGCAGAAGCACTCATGATCCAAGCATTTAACTAAAGTCAGTAACTCATATGTATAAGATTTAATTAGCTACCATGAATGAATTTACAATGACCCCAGATCTGCTGAATAATCGGTACTCCTAAATACTTTTGGCACTTACTCGACTAAGGGTCTATTGAAAGATTTATGGCTCTAACCCAATGACCTCACACTAAATGAAGTAACTTACAGAAAGTCTATTTAACGTGATTTTATATGTTAAGTGTTAGTCAAGTGAAACCAATCTCACCAAAAATCACATGTCTATGAACTATCTTCACAACATTGAAACACGTCATTTACTTATACCATCATATGCACTTGCAAAGGGGCTGATCCTGTCCCAGGTCACAGGGTTCTCAGGTCTAGATGCCAGTTCATTGCAGGGCACAAACACTGAAGGGCAATTTAAAGCTACAGTTTAAGCTAATGCCATGTTTCTGGACTGTAGGAGGAAACTGCACAACATCAGGGAAAATGCAAAAACAGACAGAGAGCAAAGGCAGGATTCACACCCCCACCATGGATGTGTGAAGCAACAGGACTAATCACTGAACCACCATGCTGACTCCATAATACCTTGATCTATTTTACATAGGCAAAAAAGGATGCATCACTAATCAACCACAACAGACAAGCCATGAATTAATGTCAGCTAATAAAACAGATAGTATTACTTGGATATAGCAAGTACAATCTACCATCTGTAATTATGCATGTGCACAAGTGCATATCTATCATCATCATCATCCCTGTCTTCCATTTTGTTTGAATGGTACTGTAATTGGGGTAATTACCTTAGTCGAGTCCTACTGCAAGTACTTAGATGGAATAAGATTGAACTGATTTGCCTGGAACACAGCACAGTTACGACTTAAAATTCAGCACATCTTGCATAAAGATGCATAAAGATATCTAACTGAAATGAGACAAACTTGCCAATAACTGGATGCAAAGCAGAAAATTAATTATCTAAATGTATCTCCATGTTGTTGAGAGTTATTTGTAGCTAGGGGACCTTTATGAATACATATTTTGCAATGGGCACTTCAGCCCAATACTATGGCACTTTAATTAATGCCAATAACTTATTAATTACCCATAAAACTTCACTCAGAATTCTGCCTAGTCCTTGGTATCATGTCGCACCATGAATTTTATACAGACAATTCTCCAGCTGCAGCCCTGTTCTGCTACCCCTAACTCTGGGGTAGATGGTAGATAACATTCATAATCCACTCTTTGCAGAACACTGTCTACAACATGTCATTATCTTTGTGCAGGTATTGATTGACACATGCTGAAAATGTGCACAAATTTTAAGCAACCATCTTTTTCAAAGTGAGACATTCTTGTTTTATGCTTTCAGAGTATATACTGTATACTACATATTGCTATATCATGAAAAATAATCAGCTACAGCACAGTTCCTGGTTTTACACACCCTTTAATTTGTAACCATTCAGTCTTGGTGCAAAAACGTGGAAGAGAATGCAAGTTTCATGTACTATGGAGATATACTTGCTTTGTACTTGTTGATATGCTGTTGTGTGGAGATATACTGTACTCGATTTATTCTTTGGTCTCTGTTTTGCATGATTCAGTATTTACAAGGCTCAGGCATCTCTGGAGAGATATGTAACTTAAGATGACTGCTGTCACTTTATTTAGATGGATTCTGAATAGTAAATGAGCCACACACTTTGTTAAAATTTCTTACTAGCAGTGTACAGTACATCACTCCGGGAACCAAACTATAGGTTTGGGTTTCCTCCCCAAAGGGCTACTACACTCAATCCTACGTAGAAGTTCAATCAGCAAGAGTGGCGGTTTGTAGGAGGTTTAATAACATCAGTCCAGGGGCCTGTTTCACGAAGCAGGATTTCTTGCTTAGCCGGATAAGTTGTCGGATTTAAGGTAGTCTGGGCTAAATGGACTTCATCTTTGTTCACTTATATTTACCCCAGACTACCTTAAACCCAACAAGTTATCCAGCTAAGCAAGAAACCCTGCTTTGTGGAACTGGCCCCAGGTGTGTATTACCCATGTTTATGTTTTACCTGTGAAAGCTTTTGAGTAAAGTGCTTTATTGTTTAAATCGCAACGTTTTCATATTTAAAACTGTGAGATACGGTACTGATAATCAGTGGGAGAAAAATTCCAGAAGCTGTTTTTGTGACACTGTACTTCAGGGAGCACAAATAATAGTAGTACATTCATACTCAATGTATTAATTAACCAGTAACTAAGTGTTAGTTATGTACTGATCCCAATGTCGCCATTGTTTTTCAAGCGAAGCCCGTCAGGAGAAGATCTGGAAGCTCGGAATATAAATCATTCACATGCAAACGTTAATTTAATCACCGTTGTGTTGACGTTATGGTGATTTCATTTTTGACTGTAACGATATCAGCACACAACAGCAGGACCTTCCAGAAAGTGCACTCCAGCTATATATACACACACACACACACACACATAAATGTATTCCATGGAAGAAATGAGAATCTGAAGCAAGGACGACATTGATGTTCCTTAGACCACAAACTGAGCATGCAAATGGATTGTTTCTCTTCGGGGAAACCACTGAGCATTGCTCGAGTCTTCTCAATGCTTTTGATTATGGTGATGATTGCGGGAAAGCTGAAACAGTAAGCATAATTCTGCTTCAGCTGTTCAATATAAGCTTTTGGGCTGTGAGGACGTTTCTGTCTGTGTCCTCAGTTTATTTGGAGTACCTGGAAAATGTACTCAGCGGTCAGTTTACTAGGTACTTCTGCTTGAAAACCGTCTCCTCCTCCCAAGACGAAATCATATGGCTGTAACGGACTACATACCATATACAGACAGGGTCAAGAGGTTCAGTTACTGTTTGACTAAGCATTATAACAGCTATGACCTAAGCCATTCTGAATGATCTGCAATTTTTTTGGGGAAGGTATGGCGGGATCAGTGTCTCAGAGACAGCCACCGTTCTGGGATCTCCATCTTGTTGAATCTCAGTTGCCGAAAACACTGTGTTAATATGAGATGTCAGAGAAGAATGGCTAGACTTGCTAAAGCTAACAGGAAGGCCATTGGCATAAAAATAAAACGGAAACATGACGATGGTATGCAGAATGGTTTACGAAGCACCCAACTCATCACCCTTGAAATGGTGCTGCAGGCAAAAGACCTACCATTTACTAGCAAGGTGCATCCAATAAGTGGCCAACGTGGGGGGTTGCATATATGATGGAGGTCCAAAGACATTATAATGGAGCTGAACAATTCCTGTTGCCTAATGACATTGTAGCCATTGTAATATCCTAGTGTAATACATTACTCACATGTTTGTGTTGATGCTGGTCTAAACAAACTTACTGCACAGCCAGTCGTATAACAGAAAAGCACATGCAGTTGTGTACAGTAAATAATACTTGATAATGATAATAAGCTACTATGTTACTGGTTTATACATTTAATATACTTTTTATTGCTATTTAAGAAACACCATATAGCCTAGATGTGTAGTCAGCTATACCATAAGTGCACTCTCTGATGTTCACAGTGACAAAATAACCTACCGACCCTTTTCATTTCCTGTCATGAAGGGAAGCATGACTGTAACATGAAAGAGTTGATCACCGGGTAGTTTGTCTTAAAGCTTTATCTTTTTGTGCTTGGAAACTGCTTCCATCAGTCGGGTACATCTTATTCATCTACACCGCTTGTTGAATTAAGAGCCCAAGTTGGATCAGGTAAATTTACGTCTTATAAAAATTGATCGATGTATTGATGTATTGATGGATTGAGTCAATTCATGGTCAGTTTTATCGTTTCCATTTTTTCAGATGCAAACGAAAGCCATAAACACAAGGCATCATTAGAAAACGTAATAAAAAAGAAATAAATGGTTTATTTTATATTTGGGCATTAACCAATCCCTCCACATTATGTGAGACCCCCAACATACCATAAGCAAGGTGACTGGCCCCACAGGAATGTGTCATGATCTGCGTCCTCCGTCCCGGTTCCAGCCCTGTGTGTGCCACGCCCCCCTCGTTACCTCCTGTGATTC
>JABFDZ020000040.1:6798008-6809093 GCA_019775955.2 Pollimyrus isidori | reverse complement strand
AGAAAGAAAGAAAGAAAGAAAGAAAGAAAGAAAGAAAGAAAGAGAAAGAAAGAAAAGACAAAAGAGGGGAGAAAAAAAAGCCTTTCCCTGTCCAAAGTCAACTGGCTGCTCAACCCCCCCCCGGGACATGCAAATATTTATGTACAATGTACATAATGATATGGAGGTTTTGCTTCATCTTCCATATTAGTCTCCAAGCTATTCTTTCACATGGTCTTACAGATCTTGCCTTGACTTCAACCATTATCCTAAACTAATTATTCTTCATCATATTTCAGACCCCGTAAACGGTGAGTGAGAAGCATTTAGATACCATTTCACATCCTTCCCCTGCTTTGTAGGAGCCAATTATATTTATTTTCAGATCTTCAGAGACTTGGTGAAGGATATGAAAGGACAAGTCCATGTCTGCTAAACACAAGCTGTTTGATTGCTCTGAGAATTTATCACACTCTGGAATTATAGTCACATGACTAGATTAAGGACTAACGAGTCACTGACATTCTGAGACTTTGCTAAAATTAACAGTAGTGCATCATGTCCGAGAATGCCAGAGCCATTTGCATGTGCCCCATTTAATGTTTGTTGTTTTCACTGTTAAATACATCAAATAAATACTTAATTAGC
The DNA here is from genome assembly GCA_019775955.2 of Pollimyrus isidori. NCBI lineage: Eukaryota > Metazoa > Chordata > Actinopteri > Osteoglossiformes > Mormyridae > Pollimyrus > Pollimyrus isidori. Next base: position 6,808,466 of record JABFDZ020000040.1, on the reverse strand, counting down.
TGAAATGGTGATCCTTGTGCTTTTTTCTTTCTTCCTTCAATGCAGTATTTGTCCACGCAATATCAGGAAAACATGCAGTTTGGCCAGGGGTGCCCAACCTTTTGCCTTAATCTTAAGGCAGGGGAGAGGGGTAAAGGGTAGAAAGCTTGTGTCGTGTAGAGCTGGTTGACGACCCCCAAACTGCCTCACACCAACCATTCAAACAATTTCAGAAAGTTTAATGAATTATTCCTCTGGATCAGTGTTTCCCAACCCGGTCCTGGAGGACCCACAGACGGTCCACATGCAGCTCCCTGCCAGACAGTCCACATTTTTTCTCCCACCGAGCTAAACTACAAGGAGGGAGTGAAAACGTGGACTGTCTGCGGGTCTCTGCGGGCTGGATTTGGAAACACTGCTCCAGATGTTACCCTATCCATCTAAGCCGATGTCCCCTTCAAGCAGCTACTTTGCTCTTGACACATTAACTCTGGATACCTGCCTTTCCCTCAGGAACAGTCTTCCACATTACTGGTGACTTTCTGCAGTGTATAATTCTGCATTTCATTTTACATGGATGCTTTCCAACACCTTATGTATATCTCACCTTAACAACTTTGTCCCATTTTTTCTTGTTTAAATAAAATGCCTCTACTGGATTTTTTTCCACATATTTTCACATAATTACTTGCATAAGGATATCTACAAACCAGAACAACCACTGTCCACACTTTATGTCTCTCTCTTTTGTCTGTTTCATCTTCTTCTCATAGTGTGTAATTATTATATTGAACAGTGCACAATATAAAAGGGCCCCTTTTCCAGACCTGCACAGATTGCCGGGTCATGAGCTGTGAAGAGTGAAACCATTTAGAAATAAATATCTATTTTATCATGAATTCTGCACCTGAAAGAATTCATATCATATGCATTTAAAAAAAGACTTTACACACCAGTTATTTCCTACAAATACTTGATATTTCACCATAATTTAATATGTAAATTCAAAGGCAATGGTGTTACTTGGCAATCAAATGTACATATGTTCTATAAACATTAACAGCCTGGTTAAGGTTTACTTATTTTCTAAATGAGTGCTGAAACACTTCCGCTGATGGCTGGTGAAATAGGAGACTGAGTAATTCAAGTCACACTGGAGCACCAGCAAACCTAAAACAGCTGTGGGCGCCTCGACTTCAATAACGCGGTAAAATCAGGGTGCAGTGATCACTGGAGTACTGAGTAACAATGCTCTGATGTACAAAATCACAATAAACGTATGAGTAATTATCAGGAATTAACAAGGACTAACTTCTCTGGGGGCCCTTGGCTGACATTGGTAGAGGGCCCTAAGTGGGCCATTTGAGCTATTTTTTTGGAGTAGACAGAGAAATGAGAGGGAATTAAAAATTACAGAACATCAACAATATGCTAATGAGAGCATCGGTGCCTGCAGTGAAAAACTACTGATGAAGGTGGGGGCGGGATGCTGTCTGGGAAATCTGACGGCTGGGGGGGGCAGGGTGTTGGGCTGGTGGATTCATCGGCCAAATTTAAGCTATATTAATATCGTAACGTAAATGGTTTTCAGTGGACAATTCATCCACGTACGCGTTTTTGTCACTAATAAAAAAGAGTGAGATGAACGGGGGTTAGAATGTGAGGCCCAGGTTAGTTTGCCCCTTGTGCCCCCCCCCCCCTTCCCAAGATGCCACCTCCGGTAAAAAAACTATTTCTTCAACATCTATGATGACACCCCCTTCACTTATTTGGGAGCCGCGTGCAATTTGAAGTCTGCAAACAAAGCGATACGACATGCCATTGCACAGAAGTACTGGAAGGGATTCGGCTCGGGAACAGGAGGCGGGGAGATGCTGGAGGCAGTAACGACTAAAACGACAGTTCCATCATGAGCAAAAAAGAGAAAAGCGACACAGAAACATGAAGGTCAACTGCGGGTCGAGGTGAAAATCGGGGTTCGGCAAAGGTGGGAACAACACACGGTAACTATAACCGTAACAGCTTATCCACTGAAAGGTGACAGCGAGCTGACCTCCTATCATAAAGGGTGCTAGACAGGAGATACCAAGGATGCTGCTATGGGAAGGAGAATCTCGGAGGTTAGGCTCCAGGTGCAGGGTTTGATTACAGAAGCCAAATCGATAATCCAGGATGTGGGTGAACAGCCACGCAGTTTAGGGGGCCCCAGTTCCGGCCCCGGAGGGCCAGTCTGCAACGCAGTTTGAGTAAGGTGCGTTTCAGCAGACTGCGCTGAAAACTAGCCACCCAGGACTGAGATTGGAGAAGCCTGGTATAGTTTGATCGGTGAAAACAGACTTTCGCAACTCAAAAATGAGAGACGAGACTTCACAATGGCACTAGATCCAGAGGGTTCTGCTGTCTGACGATGTGTGACAGATGCCAAGGCAAGAGATGCTTTATGAAAGATTTAACCTTTCACTACTCAGAACCTAATTGTACCGTCAGATTTTGACAGGATACCAACAACATGTATGATGTACGGTAAACTCTAGGTAACAGTAGACTGCACTAATAATTCATCTGATATTATGTGTAACACAACTAAAATAAAACTATATCACATTGACTGTAGTAAACATACAGCAATTAAATATTACAATATTTTCCTAAATAAAAAATTTGTATTACTATGTTGTAGTTGCAGTTGTCATTTGGATATTTCCAGTGAAACTGTATGCATGGCTCAGACTGGTCTTTAATGTTTCATTGCATTATGCAGCCATGGGAAATTGAGCGTTGCAAATCAGCAAATGGCATGTAAATATCACAACGTGGTATGAAAATATCACAACACCTGAATTGTTTAAACACCTCAATTGAACAAATGAGTGAAAGTAAAATGTTCCCCACGTGCAATACTTGTAATGCAAACTTACCTGCATATGTACTGTACAAATTATGCTGATAAGTAACATAACCTTACCAATGCAATTAGAAAATTATTTCTGAATGGAAAAGCATTTTTTATATATATTTTAATTTCCTCTATTTACAGTCAATTATGCTTAACAGGCTTAAACAGGTTATTTTTAATGATTAATTAAGCAACAGTTTGCCAAAAAATAGTGGTGGCTCAATGCCTAGCACTGTCCTCACATACCTCCAGGGTTAAGGGTGTGTGTGTGTGTGTGTGTGTGTGTGTGTGTGTGTGTGCGTGTGTGTGTGTGAGCGTGTAATTCACATATATAATTTCCCCACAATGTGATGAGAATCTGTTATTTTAACCTTGTGAGGATATTTTTGTCAGTCCCCATATGGAGAAACTATATTATATATATATTTTAAAAATCTGTGAATGCTATGAAAAAAACCAACTTGTATTTTGTTTGGTTACTTATACTTAAGGTTAGGTAGGGCTGAGTTGGGGTTAAGGTTGCCATAGACAAGATTAGGGTTATGCCCATGAAAAGGCATAACAAGTGGTTTTATGTTTTATTGTCTGTTACTTTATCCATTGATTCTGACATGGGTACCAGCTGCAATAAAAACAACTCCTTTCATAAATAAATGCCCTTTAAATAAATGTTAGTCTTATTGCCAGTGTGACTCTTGTAGTGTTTGCTTATGGGTGAATATCCATAGATAAAATTTTGTGTTTGATATGGGTTTGGTGTGAAGGCTGGAATCTGAGGTCCTCTTCTTCCTCTTTGGTTACAAAAAACAGGACTATGTATTCTAGACAGCATGCAGCATTCAATAGCAGGAGGCAGTTGCCATGGCAGCGCGAGGCACATGCAGGCAGCACTTATACCTTTGTCCTGAACATTTTTCTTGGAAATAAACAGTCGCAGATAACAAGCATTTTATTTTCATGCTAACCATCACAGGCAAAACCAAAGTATGTTACACGTCAGGTTGGATGTCCCCTGATACGACTTAAGTTGATTCCGCAAAAGCATTAAAACGGCAAAGCTGCATCACTACGTAAAGTTTTCTGTCTAAATGGTTCACAAGATTCAAAGTCACTAAATTTGGATTCAGTCTTTATATTTTGCATAGTAATTTGTGAATTTTTCAGCAGTAAAACTTTAATTTTATTGCAGTATTTATATTTTTTTTAAGAATAGTTTGATAGCTACAGCAGTAGACATCTTATTAACGACATGAGGCTCATAATACTTCAATAAAAATAAAATTAAACCGGCAGAATAAAGGATATATCAGATTTGATTTGGTAAAAACTTACAACGAAACATCAGACAAAACGAGTGCTCATGAAAATAAAGTTTTTGATCAAGGTTAACAAACAACTGCCTAAATCGCCACTAGATGGCAATCTTCCTCTAGACAAATAAATAAATAAATACCGATCGTACTTCTTTTAATAATTCGACAAACTATAATTACAGATTTCTGCAAAGACTCAAGAAAATAATGTAAAAGGTACCAAACATCATTCACGATAATAAGTGGCTAGAATTAACCTGAATTATATTTCAAAGACAAACATCCTAAGCATTTAGTACATAATTACATCCAAAAATAATTATTTATGCCCTTCAGTTCTATACTTACTCCCACTTCGTCTTGCTCTCTTTTAAAAACAGTCTTAATTTTGAATGTCTAAACTTATTCTTATGCTATTTTATATCCTGCGCCTACGCACTGCTCAGTGCTTCTAAAAAGGATCTAGGCATCTATCACATGTGACAGATACAACTGCCAGAAACTCCTTTTTCCAGCTCCTGCACTTGCCCAATCAAAATGCATTGCCTAATGGAATTTGATCTATACAGTTCCATCATCCCCATGGATGCAGCATCACCATTAACCACTGAGATGTTTCAAGTGCAAAATAATCCACAGCTGAAAAACTAAAACCGTTTCTCTAACAAAACACTCACAATCTCACAGTTATTACTCTGTATAAGTCAAGATGATCGACTCATCATTTAGATTTTTTTTTTTTTTTTACATTTTAATAAATTAATTAATTGGTTCTATAAAGAAGTACCAAACTCTTTTTGTTAGTCTAAGAATGCACCAAGGCACACACAGGGATGTTTGACATTAGAGCGCAACTTATATGATTTATAAATATACATTTATATTGCAATTTTCCTAATGTTGTAATAAATATTTTATTCAAAGAATGTAAGTGATATAAAAGTCAACTGTCTTATGAGGTCTGATACTCTGCATAGTAATATTGGTCTTACATCTGTCCTTTGGAAAAATAACATTTTGCAAGGAAGTTTATCGAATTCATAAGCTTGAGGTCTAGCATTTGCTCTTCAGTCATAGGACTCAATGCAGCAATGCATTCAATCTTCATTTAATTTAATATGTACAACAGGTGCATAAATGCAAAAGAATTAATTGTGTAGGCTACTGTCATTTGTGTACATGGCTGATAATAATGATACGGAGCTGCCACAGGTACGATGCAGCTAAAAATGAAGGGTTTTCCTCTCCTGGATCTGCAGTCATACTCATTTTCATTAGGGCCTCATTTACACGTAAAATAATGAAGGTGAGGTGAGATCGTTTTAAAAAAATAATCATTTATCAAGGATCATCATTTTAAATGATATATGTAAAAACCCATGTTTAAACTACATACAGTAGATGGTGATGTAATGTTGCAGTGGCCCCTATCACAGCCCTATCACACTATCGGGGAAATTCAATTCCTTGCCCCGGCTCTACGCCTATGAAGTTTGCATATTTCTCTGTTTGTGCAGATTCCCCCTAGGCACTCTCGCCTGCAAACGTGGAACGATCAGGCTCAGAAAGTCCAAATCCAGGCCAGGATTTTGCTTCAACCAGCCAGTTGACTGCACTGTGAATGTGACCCTTCATACTCAACTGGTTGGTTAAAGCAAAATCTTAGTCTGCAATTGGACTTTCGGAACCTGAACTTTTCAACCCCCGCTCATTTCTTTCCACATCCAAAAGCATAAACTCCAAAAAGTGAGGTACTGTTAGAGTTTGTGCACTGCAGTGGACTAGCATCCTGTCCAGGGTGTCCCCACTCTCATTCCCTTTGTGTTTCCCCCTGGAGGACCCATAGTTGGTCCATGTTTTTGCTTCCATCAAGCTCCCTGCCAGACAGTCCATATTTTTGATAGGGAAACACTGCTCTACAGCATCTTGTACTAAAGCAGCAGTAATGGAAAATAGATGGATTCATGAGTTAAGAAATATATTAAGTTCTTATAAATAAAGTACCGAACATGTTCTACTGGGAAACCTTGGGTCCTGGCATTCATGTGGACGCTACTTTGATACATCTACCTAACCATTGTTGCAGACCAAGTACATCCATTTATGACAACCGTATTCCCAGATGGCAGTGGCCTCCTACAGCAGGACTATGCATGACACTGCAAAATTTGTTCAAGAACTGCTTGGGGAACATTAAAAAAGAGTTCAAGGTGTTGCCTTAGCCTCCACATCCCCTAATCTGTTATATGAAAGCTCCACCTTAGAACTTTCAGGACTTACGGTATCTGCTGCTAACGTCTTGGTGCCTGATACCGCAGGACACTTTCAGAGGTCTTGTGGAGCTCACACCTTGATGGGTCAGAGCTGTGTTGCCAGCACAAGGGGAACCTCCACAATATCAGGCAGGTGGTTTAAATGTTATGCCTGGTTGTTGTAAGTGCCCAGCATTCCAGACACTCAGTTACTGGATCAGCAATATGGAAATTTGTTTAATGACACAATTTCTCATATGCTCTCAGACTTTTCTTTTGTTGAATGGAATTATAGATTTTTTATGCATCCAAAACCTCGACATAGATTCAATTAGAATTTGAAGTCATAATGAAATTCAGCACAGAAGCAAATTAAAAGTTAAATGTTTCCATTTGGACAATAATTAAATGCAAAACTGTTCCCTAGAGCAGCCAACCATAAATTCATAAATGTATATTCTTGGGAATTACGACAAATTGTGCATATATGCACTTGGGATATTTACTTGTTTGTTATCATTTTTAAATATAAGAATACTGCTGTTTTCCTTTCGAGGTTGTCAATTATCCACAATCAGTTTATGATTAATTTACTGAAGAATGTCAAACAAGTCAAATAATGGATATATACTCTAGGTATACAAAACCTTAATGAAAAGGTATACAAGAAAGCTAGAAAAGTTTTGCAATAAGTTTCCAAATAGTCCTCTGGTTTGTGCCAAAAAGCCCTGCCCTTAGTCCTCTCGGCATATGCTCAGACAAATGAGGTGGTGTCCTTTCTCCCGTGTGTCCGCCAGAATTCGTCCGTTACTAGGCACTAATCCAAAGACCTGGGCCCTGGGATAGAACTGCGGAATGTGGGTCCCCGGTCAAGCAAACATGCTTGGTGTTGAGCAGATATGCAAATTTCACCTTCAGCGGTCTGAGCAAGAGGGGTTTCCTGCAGATTACTGGTTTTGTTGTCCTAGATGACCTCCCACTTATCCCAAGCCAAAAAAACACCTAGCTGGGCGGACTCTATTGCTACTGGTGGCACCAGATGCCTAGTATACAAAAGGAAGAGAATTTAAACCTTATCGTTCTTTGACACTGTCTAGAAATTAATCCAGAATTCAAACCTTATGAGTATGAGCTCCAACAAGCTCCTATAGGAATTCAAGTGCTTAGGATTCTGACAGAGCATCACATTTTTATTTTGATGATCACTTAATGGATTACAAGTTGGCTTCTCTAAGGCTTACCTAGTGAGGGAATTAAATGAGGTAGTGTGTTTCATAGGCTTGTCTGAACATAACAGCCACTATCTCCATTTTGACCTTCATGGGATCTATCTCTACTACTCCACCACAAATGGATGATGTGGATTGCCTGATCTGGTATTATATTAGAATAACATCCAGGTATGATATGATAATTCAGCACAACTCTAAGGACATTGCTAACAAGAGCATGACAAATAGCTGGAGAACCTGCAAGCTCAAAAGGCATGCCCAGATACTAACACTGCCCAATGGTCAGGTGATTGGCAACCACTGTCCTAGATTCGAGACACAATGTGTAAATTAAGCTTAATATAGAACTTTGCACTTTGATTGTCAGGGTCATTAAGATCAACAGGAAGGGATACCGGTTCTTTATTTGACGTTTAGGTCCTTGGAATCAAAGCACAGTCTAAGACCTCAATCATTTTTCCCCACAGAGAAAAAAGTGAGAAGATAAGATGCCCAATGACAGCACTTTCATGACAAAGGTGTTTATTGTCCCGCTGACGGAAAGGAGGTAGATGCACCTCCAGCGTGAATGGTGCCAACACAAAAGGTTGATGGCATTTAGCCAACACAGCCCTCTGTCTGCCAAGACATTCTTGCTGAACTCTCTGCAACAGTGACTCCCAGTGTGAGCCCAAAACAGATGGACAGGCATCTTATCCTTCATTACGCAGTAGCTTAGCAATTAGAGAAGTGGAATTGTCCCCAAGACATTGCAAATTCCACCCATTTTCTATACCTGAGTTTCCATTCAAAGGTTGAACTTATAAGCAGAAGGCAAGGAATAACCCAGGATGGGGCACCAACCCATTGCAGAGTACACATACCATTCACACATAACAATTAGACAACCCCAATTCTCTTTATCATGATTTTGGACTCCGGGGGAGAAACCAGAGATCCCACAGGAAGCCCAACAATGACACAGGGAGAGCATGTAAACTCTAAACACACAGAGCTGGTGCAGAAACACAAACCCTGGTCCCAGAGGTGCAACACAACAATGCTAAGCACAATGCCACCATACCGCCAACGTAGCAAGCCCCAAAAGGACAATCATTGTTAACCTTTGAATAGCTTTCCATAAACTGCAAGTGTTCAAGGTTTTAAATCCCAATTTACAGTCAACACACAACAGCGAGTGCTGATTTGGGTGTAACTGCACGTACGTAGCAGCTAAAGATTGAGGATTCAGATGCCAGTGGTCGACTGGGGCTACATGAAAAAGATTTACAAGGATGTTAAAACTTCCACTCTTACCAGAGCTCACGCATCAGGTTGTTGAACTAAATCAGGAGAGTGATCATGAACTCTAGACCCTTCTCCAAACAGTCTGTTTTTTTAAGGTATCTGATAATCCCCATCAACAACCAGTGATGAGGGATGATTAATTCCACTTGCTATTAAGTAAGCCATATATTGAACACAAGAACAACTCCTTTGACGCACTAGGAGCATGGATTTGTCACAGGATAATCAAAGGCAACTCAAATTTGACAGATGATCAAATCCAAGTTTTCTGTCTCTGGGCCCAGGCAATTCCAGATGGACAAGGTCTAATGAAGACTTTTATCCATAAGAAGTAAAATCACTTAGCAGCTTAGCTGTCTCCATGGGGTATGATTCGACATACCCCAAGGGGCAACGCAACCAGCTTTCCCAACATTATGAATGTGTATGAATGTGTGTCTGCATGTACTGTATGTGCTCTACAATGGACTGGCATTCCATCGAGGGTAGACGCCAACCTTATGGTATATAGTGCTTGGCAGAGGACCGAGGCCTGCTTCACGACCCTGACTAAAATAAAGTGCTAGTAAAGAAGTGAAAAGTAAATTAAATATTGATTAAATAATACATATTCATGAGGATCTCAACACATACACATCCTCGCGGTCAGTGTATACTATGCCACCAAAAAAACTTCTGCCTTTCCAATGAAATATGCCCTTGTTTTGAATATCAGGAAACGTCCAAGCATGTAGTGCTGGAACCTGTTTATTTTTAAATTTTTTTGGAGGGGGGGCATTTATTTTTAGTGGTCTAAGCACATAGTGAATGTTGTGAATGCTTTAGCTAATCTTCACATTTAAGGTGCAGTTGTAGACGACCATAACGGCATGACACATTAAAACGGAAAAAATATTTTTCTACAGGTCACATCAAAATATTTCAACATCTAAATCCCTGTAACTGCTTGACTGATCCAGTTGAAATTTTGCTTATAGGTTTAGTAATGATGCTACTTTATTGATCTCTTGTGAGGAAGTTCTTTTTTCGCCTACCCCATCTTACGCCCCAAGACACACATGTAGGTGAGAGCAAGCTTGTGTACAAAGGGCAGCCACCTGCAGCGGGGCCCCCGGAGCAGGGGGTTAAGGGCCCTGCTCGGGGGCCCACAGACGCATCGATTCTGCTGAGGCTGGGCTTGACCAAGCGACCATCCAATCACAGGCACAGAGGCGTGGCCTGCTGAGCCACAGAACTATGAGTTACGTATGTTTTTATTGCGGTAATGATATAGTATCTCATGTTTTACTCAAGCCCATGAGAACCAGCAATGCCCATGGGAAGCACATTTGTGATGTCCTAGGTGTATTACATGCTGCTGCAAGAATTTACTTTGAGTGCGATTAGAATGTGTGTGACTGTTCGCATGCATTTGTGTGTCCCGTGGCATCCCACCTAGGGTCTTCCGCCAGCTTGTGCCCATATCTGCCAGGAATAGGTTCCAGACCACCCCATTTTTA
>JABFDZ020000040.1:6780363-6791353 GCA_019775955.2 Pollimyrus isidori | reverse complement strand
TGGTTATTACCAAACAAAAATATAATTTAAGCTTGAGCATAGCTTTGATGTAATAATGCAATCTGAATATCTGTTTGGGCAATTCAGCTATTGAAACAAGATGAAAGCCACCTTCACTCAGTTCACACAAAATGTTTGTACCATTTTGCTTCTTTAGACTCCAATACTAACACGTAAATACATAAAATATATTTAGAGTCCGGCTTGAAAAGTACAGCCTACAGACTCCCAAAGATGTACCATATGTCATTGTCTTTGTAGTTGCAAGATCTTAGTGTATAAACAAATGACGGCACCCCTCTTGACTATGACCAGCCATGGCTGTGTAAAGACACTCTCACATTAAAAGAATGGCACTAGCAGAATTCCATAGGAGGCAATGCCCCTCTACATCAACAATCAGAAAAATGAAAATGGCACAAAAATGTATGCGGCGCTCCTCAGATGCTATTGGTTCATCAGGAACCAAAATCCGCAATTTATGTAATATATATATATATATATATATATATATATTGTTTATGTGGCACTCTTAGAAACCACAATGTAAAGCAAATACAATAAACATGGCCCTACTACTCAAAGTTAAAAGAGCAACTCAACATCCCCCAAAACAAACAAGCAAACAAACAAACGCTGGCTAGGTGACTCAGTGGGTAGCACTGATGTCTCAGTCTCCAAGGGGGAGATTTCTATCCCACCCCCAGCTTGGCGTGTACAGAGCTTGCATGTCCTGCTTTTCTCTGTCGCCTGGGTTTCCACTCTCATCTCAAAAACATGCAGTAGGTGACAATGTCATGACACTGCTCACAGTGAGTGATTCTGTGCACACACCCTTCAATAGACTGGCATTCTGTCCAGGATTCCCCTGCCTTGTATCCTTGGATAGGCTCCAGGCCTGCCTGTTTTGCATATCTTACTACAGTGGGTGGAAATTCACACAAACAAGGGAGAAACATGTAAAATGCAACCAGAGAAACAGTAAATCCACAACCCTGCAAGTGAGAAGTTCCAACAAAGATACCATCCATGTACATCATTTGAATATTAAAAATAAACATTCACAGCGCGAATGACATTATGCAGATTGGTGAAGATATCCTGGCTCTTATTAACTTCTGTTGTCACAGCAGAAATATACAAGACTTCTTAAGTTTAAAAAGTGACATAGATCTTTCAAGTTTAAACAGATTTTGGTTCAGAATTTTCACTATTAGAATACAAAAAGGATTTATTATGAGCCTCATTAATTCTCCTTTAGTCTTACAGCAGTGTGATAATAATAGAATAATGACACTCAGATAAGTCTAATCTTTAATGGTATTTTCTTTATCTCATTATGGGAAAGTCCTTCTCTTAGAAGTACAGATCCCACGAGCAATATGAATAGCTTCCTAGGGGACAATGAAGAAAAAAAAATCAAAACTAACCTTTGAGGTACATAAATGTCTTGCAGATATAGATCATTAGGCATATGCAATTAGTCTTCCAAATGCAGGCGGAGGTACGTACGTACAGTTTTCATGTTCCCCTGTGTTAGATGTGCTTTCTCCACTTAGGCTGGTTACCACGTGTAGACGAAAAATGAATATTGATGTTTCTAAATTTCCCACAATCTGTGAGTGTGCCGTAATTCAGGAAACAGGAATTACCAGAATGGATATTGAACTTCGCAGTATCATCAATATCATTTTTCACACTTCATTGGATGCTATCACATCAAATAAGTGTACAATTTTCTCTCATTTTAACAATACTGCACATAATTGCACAGTTAATTTGGTTTGGGTTTTTTTTTTCTCCTGTAACAAACCTTCATCACCAAAAGTCAGGCAGATCTAAGATCTGGATCTGTTTTTAATCAATGATTATTTTTGTAAATAGCTCCACTCAAAATAAATTCCATAATCGTAGGTATAACTTCACATTTCTTGAGGTGCCGATGGAGCAGATGGAAAGAAATCAAATTAGAGTAAATTATAAATATATAATATGATATATAGACCAGAAATTGATAGCTACCAAGTTAACTTTTGCGAACCAGCTAAAAATGTATACAAATTTATAAATCGTGTTTAATTGCAAGCTTATACTTCCAGTTTGCCGATATATTCAAAATATAGCTAAACTGAAGTATTTTATTTCTCAGTGCACTGTAATTATAATATATGTTCAGTGTAACTGCAGCATAAAATATTGCAAAAGAAAAGAAATCAATCTGACAGCATGATATTAAGCAAGTCGAACAAAAGCTTTAAAATTCACTTGCACACCAAAGATAAATTTCATAAAAATATCAATTCCCTCACCCCGTAACACTGGGGGATGGAATGTAAAATGTGGAGAATAAAAATGTAAAAACATGGTGCAAAGCAGACAGGAAAACAGCAAACAGACACCAAGAGATGTGAGACGACTGAGAGGGGATGGTATCGGCATCAAAAGCAGAAGCTGTCTTACAGAAACACATCTGAAAGCACATTCATGCAGAGTATCACAAAATAAAAAGGAAAACAAAAATAATGTGAAGTCAGTCTGGGTTAGAATGTGGGGTGAAAATGCAATTTCTTGATTTTATTACTTTCTTCGGAGTCCAAGGATAAGCCATGATGCAGGTATGAGTAGAAGCCACATGAACTGTGATTGCTCAAGGTTTTTTACTACATTTCGAGTCCCAGACACACACAGGCAGATCATTAGGTAACATGAACATTTTATATTATTTGGAATTTTGGGATATAAGAGGAACACAAAACACGCAGACCATCTGCAATGAGATACCGCTATAGCAGTATATAGTTAGTATAATTAGTAAGTAAAAGCAAATAATATTTCTATGTCTGCCTCCTTATTTTCCATATGAACTCACCTAACCTCACCTGTCCTCTACAATCTCCTCATACCCCACTGGGCGTGAGCCAGGACGACCCAGGATTTTATCTCCCAGTCGGCTTGAGAATGTTAAGCGATTCACCAGAATAAAGTTGAATGTGTAGCTTGGAGAAGAGACGTCTAGCATGATTTTGCCTGATAGCCACCGCGAGAAGAAACGATAATCATGGTGACACTGGATCTTATAAAACAAATTTACGATATTTCGGAATTTTGCTATGGTGTTTTTTATTTTTATTTTATGAAGACTACCCAGTAAGTAGTATGCGATTTGTAGAAAGTAAATCCCGGAATCATTTGTTCTAATTCATATTAGTCGTGAGACAAAAATTTGAAAGGAATACAGTACATGGAAGTACTGTGGTCCTGCAGGGAACAGTCTGGGTTTCCTTGCTGCTCAGCTTTTTCACCATGGACTTCAAATCCAACACTGAGATATGTGATCCATAGAAGTTCTCAGATGACTCGCCATACTGCGAGTTAAAAGACTGGGTTGAGGACGTCGCTGAGTGATGCGGGCAGAACTGGCCGCAGCTTAACATCAGCAAGGAGATGGGGGTGACCCCTGTCACCATAACACCTGTTTTATACTTCTGTGTTGAATCTACACAGTAATTACAATGTACCACTGTAACTGTATGTTGTGGCAACAGAGACCGCAAGACCCGTGATTGGTCCACTTGGTAATATTCTTTTTTTTTTTTTTTGATGGGAGAGGAAGCATACATCCCAGGTGTACGTATATTACTGACTGAGACCGGAGTGCTATTTATATCTAGCATTAAATAACTCACCATAGCAACAGGTCTATAAAACACTCAGCATGCCAGTTTCACTTACCTTCATTAAGTTTATTTGTACTTTACAAGACTTTAAAAAAGTAAATAGCAGTATAGACACTACTTTAGGGGGGGAAATGGCTAAAAACGTAACTTTGTAGCAGACATGGACAGGAAGTTTGGAGCAGCCCAAATGTAACCAGGTAACCAGGACTCGATAAATGGATACTTTGTTACATGTTTGTAGTTCTTTGTATCAAATCAACAATTGAATGTATTGCAGGGCAGGATTACAATAAATGCAACATCCATTACTATGTATCACCTAGAGTTCTGGAACTGTAATTGCTGAGCGACACAAACACACCAGTGCACAAGTATAAATGCTAGCAACGGCGTCGGCCACTTGCATAAGTCAGCCTTAAACGGCGAACATGTTCAGAAACCTGGGTGTGAATCTGGACAACAGGCCGGCATGGGCGGCTAACAGTGAGGGCGTGCACAAGAATGGCGTAAGTCGCCTAAACTTCCTTACAAGGGCGTAGGTACTTTGGAGTATGCAGGGTCCCCGGTGTAGCAGTTCTGCTTGTCTGTTTTTGTCGGTGCAATATCCTATGCAATTCTCTAGGCTAATAAGCAAGCCCATCAGAAAGGCAGCTTTTGGAATTAACCTGGACCTCTGAATGCAGTCGGACAGGAAAAGGCAATTAACATGCTAGGTAACATCATGGACAGCGAATCACACCGGCTGCACAACTTCCTGGCCAATCAGAAGAGGCCCCGGATTCCTTGCAGCTGTGAGGACACCACGGTGACCATCTCCCGCCGATGCACGGCAGATTCCCTGTGGACCAATCGCATTGCATATGCCACAAAATTCCAAGCTTATGCAGCATAATAATAGAGTTCTGATTAACTTGTTCAGGTATTTCTTATCAAGGCTTTAGCAAAATATTGCATATGAATGAGGATTAGAAGCGGCATAATCTCAACCAATTATTTTGTAGACAGCTAATTTTGATTCTGATGCTCCAGGACTTGCAATAAAAAGTAAAGAAAAAAGAGAAAACAACTTTTACTCTTTCCATTTTCATATGTTATAAAGCAATTTTATTGAAATATCATAAAAATATTTCCTCTTCACCTTAAATGTCCCAGTTATATCATTAACTGCACTGTTTACATGTCATAGATTTCATAGATCCCCATTTCCAGAATAGAATATAAATTGTACATCATTACAATCCATCTTTTTTGTGTATTATTTATATGAGATACATAGAATTTGACATAAGGTGCTTTACTGAATACATGACTTTATTTTGAGGGAAAACACCAGAATCAATGACTCTTGGTCTTAAAAATCGGTTGATGACAAATTTCATCCACGCAAATATTTATTATTCACCTCCTATTAAGCCATTGTTAACTACTTTTATACAGATCACTGAGAAATTCAATCATTTGGTGTTTTGATTTCGGTGGAGTAATCAACAGAATTTCCTCTAAGTTCAAGTGAGATTCGCGGGAAGCTATGAAATAGAATTTGCATAGTTTTCATTGTCAAAAAAAACCATTCAGTGATGACTTGTGCCCTGTGAGTTGGAAAATTGTAATCCAACATTCCAATCTCATTAGAACTGAAAGAGATAATTAGAGGATGAAATTGTATCACCCTCTAAGGCAATGTTTCCCAATCCGGTCCTTGGGGACCCACACACGGTCCACGTTTTTGCTCCCTCCCAGCTCCCTGCCAGACACAACATATTTTTGCTCCCTCCCATCTCCCAGTAGCAAAAACTTGCGGGTCTCCAAGGACGGGATTGAGAAATATTGCTCTAAGGAGGTTGGAGGACCTAATCTATGCCATGAAAATCGCACCATACTAGAGCTGGTTGAACCTTCCCTGTCGAAAGCACGCAGTTGAGCCTGTAGGCTTCTTCTTCTGGCATGCGATAAACATGTATTTAGCTTGTGGAGGAGAAGATGACGGGTGACTCATCTGACCACATGATTTTTTTTCCCACTGCTCAGTAAATTGTTCTTTGCCCCACTTTTACAGTATAGTGCCTGTCTTCTTCGCATCACAAGCGTATGTCAAAAAAGGAGCCTTGGAACTCTAGTCTGAACGTAGCATCTCGCTAATTATTTTGTACGCTGAACCTGATGGAGATAACTCAGGGTTAGCTCTGGTTAATTGAGCACTGATGCGAGAATGTACTATGCATGATGTGTCTTGACTACCTCAAGTCTAAAAATACTGATACTCTTACAATCGCTTAGATGTCACACAATACTTTTTTCCAGTTCTGAAAAAATATTTGAGCTATTTTGAAGGTTTAAGAGGGGGGGGAGACATTTTTCTCTAATCTACAGCTAAGATGAAATTGCCTTTTCCTTGTGCTTTGTAAGCGTAACCTACAAATTAGTTGGAATGTGTAAAATGTGGAACTATTCAAATATAACTATTCATTAGGTGTGTAACGATTCCAAACCCACGGTTCAGTTCAGGCCTCGTTTATCTTTTGGTTGGGGAGTGGGGGGTTGTGAAATGGTCGAAAGAATTGTGGGTTTTATTCCTCACCAACAATTTGGAACAGTAATGGACACGTTAGATTAACTTTACTTCACATAAAAGAGGTCCAATAAAAAAGAAATTATTACAAAATACAATATTGCTCGGTACTGGATAACCAAATTGTTCCCACACTGCTGACTTGAATGTGCATTGGGTCTCTTGCAGTGTCAGATTTATCGCTCTTGTGCTAATGAAACTAGCCTAGCTTCTACCATGGGAACGATCACTTGATCAAGACAGGAGCAAAACAGTCACATGACACGCTCAGCTTGAAGACAATACAACTGGTGTAATGTATAAAATTGGCAAAATATACAGCTTGCCCAAACTTTAAGTAGAGTAATAATTCTGTGATTTGCATGTGTTATTTATAGTGGTAATTGTGCAATGAAAAATAAGCTCTGCAACATTAGTAACATAATTCAAAGCTGAACTGGTTATACTTGTGGCAGTTGGTTGACATTGGGGTCGGTTAGGGTGGAGAACCATGAACCGTGACACAAGGTCATAAAAATCTGTATCTTTGTTTGGGTTCTTCCTAGACTGACGACACTAATATCAGTTGGTTCTTACACCTATGTAGACCTAATTAAGGCTTGAAGTCTTAGGTTCAATATATACTGAGCAGTGAGATGTTCCCTGTTCCCCTCATGTTGGTTTTACATTGAAGTTTGTGGATTGGTTCAGTGACCATGCCATGGATTGTGTGAGGAAGCTCGTGAGCCTTAGGGAGCTCACTATGCCATCTGCCGCAATGACGATTCCGAGATCGACATTCAAAAGAGCTAATGTAAAGGCTGAGCTATAAAAAGAGGGTTCATTTTGAGAGGGATTTGTGCTCCTACTATAAAAAACTGATGACAGCAATTGTTCCAAAAAAAGATGCCCAGAATAATAGCCATTTGGGATAATAGGACATTTCTAAATACCAAATAAAAATGTCTAGCCACCCATTTTTCATAATTATTTATCCAGAAAAGGGTTATAGTAAATTGATCCTAGGAAGGGCAAGGCACAATGCAAGGGGCAGTCAAGAATACCGGTCAATCACTAGGTACACACTGACCACGATTAATTTAGAGACACAAATTCAGCAAAAACCTGTGCGTGGAAGCACATAGAGCAGTAGCTTTGAGATCACAGTGCTAGTCCCTGATGCATTGCATAGCGTATGATTAAGTAACAGTAATAAATAAAACAATTTTTCAGTGTATAAATATATTCCTGTGTGAGGGGTTTTACCTGTACTGTACTTCAACATTGCTGGCGCAATTAAAAAATGGAACCCCCATGTTTTAGACTTTGTGTGTGTGTGTGTGTGTGTGTGTGTGTGTATTAAAAACCTGTTACTTTTACATGGTGGGGACTATTTTTCAGGTCCCCACAAAGATCTGTGAATGCAACCAAAAAATCTAATAATACAATAAATCTAAAAAATACTCAATCTCACAATCATTTAGATGGCTCACAATACCTTTAAAATATTTTATCTATTTGGAAGGTATAAGAGGGGAATTTTTTTCTCTAATCTAGAGAAAAGATGAAGATGCTAAAAATCTTGTTACTTATGGTTAAGGTCAGGGCTGGGTAGGGGTTAAAGTAGTAGGAATGAATGAATATAAACTCTGAGAAATTACACACTCATGTCAGAAATGTCAATTTGTCGTTTATAAATTTCCCCATGAAATGTGGATATACACAAGTAGTGGCAGCAGCAAATGATTTTCAAAGTTATCATATGTCCAAGTGTTCTATGTAGTATATTCGTAGATAAGGGGGGAAAAAACATAACCTATAGAATTTTGAAGAAATGCTGTTTCATCATTAAGTGGCTAGATATGACAAGTCTTTCATCAAATAACATAAACATAACTAGAGCATTGACTTCTCGTGAAAAAGGTGATTATCACATGCACGATGTCCATAATAACCATAATCTTACCATGGGCAGCACTGCAGAGATGAAAGTTGTTGTGTGGCGTACAGAAGGGGTGACTTAGGAGCTGAATGAATCTATTGTCCGCATGGTGTAGTTCTGATCAACAGTTCTACACCATACATTCAATACAATTGATATTCAGACTCGCAAAATTGGAAAACGCTTTAAACGCCAGGCTGTTGGGTTTTTTTTTTTGTTTAAGACTCAGATAGGGGGGAAGAGAAACGAGGACGCCTTTTTAAAACACAAATGGAACATGGTTCTCCAGAATGCAAACTCTTCCACAGTCAGGCATTAACTGACACGGCTTATCTGAAGCAGTCAGCTGAAACTGTATCATACACAAAGCAGTGGTTGGGGTTAGTAGGACACAGAGCTGCAGAAGTGTACAGATTTATCCTGTCACTCATGCCAAATGCAATATATCCCTTGTTTGCTTCACTGGAACTACTGTGCTTATATTCTCACTTTTCAAAATAGTGTTTTGGCCTAATAAGAGGAAGTAAAATAACAGGAGATGTGCAAAGAACTACATAAGACATTGTCGAAACCTGCAATAAACGACTTATTCTTCAAACCGCAGATTTGATCATTTACTTGTAAATTGCATTTTGGAGCTCATATTTATAAAGAACAGGCGTGAGGTGACACATTTTCATTCATCACAACAACCAGGTGTAGCCAGTCAGCGTGCAAATTCAGCTCCTAGGATACCTATCTTTTATTCTACCTTTAAAAATCCTTATTGGCTCATCCGGCAACAAAAAGTGCGGCACAGATTGCACAGGGGAATACTGTTACTCAATTTAAAGAGCTAAAAAGGACAATGACTCGCCACACTTGACAACACTGTGCTTGAGGATGGCTGTTTACGTTATTGCCCACGTTAGAGGTGGCTGTAGGGTGTCACCGCCACGTCCCCTTCCGAGGGTTGGTGCAAAGGGGTCACTTACCTAGAAGAAGAGGAGAAAGACAAAATCAATCCAAAAATGCATTGCAGAAACCATGGATTGCTACACACAGCTACAGCAGATGCAGCTTGAAATTAATATTTTGCACTTCAGTTCTGTGCCTTTGTTAAAGGTATCACTACGCATGCAGAAATGAATAATTTGAGAAGCAAGGACTGTCACAGATTAGCACTGAATATTTTTAGGAAATCTAGATGTTTTTCTTTCTTTCTTTCAGTAGTTTCTCAGGAAATGACAATAATCCATAGGAGTAATCACTTTCATTAAAAAAAAATGCACTGTCTGAATAGAGGTGGGATCGATGTTTACATTTACACTGCATTTATTTATCAGATGCTTTCATTGAAACTGATGTGTATGAGGATCAGAGAGCAGGGTTGGACAATGTTTATGCCGCAATTTGGGTTAAGGGCCACGCTCACGGGCCAACAGGGATATTACTCTGCTGCCCGTGGGATTTGAATCGCTGGCCTTCCGATTACAAGAGTCCTAACCTGCGCAGCCACACGGCAACACTAGAAAAATAAGGCTCTATCGCTCAAGGATATAGGACTTCTGTGGTCCAAAATCACAGTATTCAATCAAGTTCTCTGAGCAGTACTCGCATTGGCCAGGAATCAAACACAGACCTCCCATGAGGCAGACAAGAAAACAAAACCAAATCCTTCGAATAGAACTTCTCCATTATTTAGTCCTTCCGTTAAGCAAAGAATCCTCCATGTGCAGCATATATTTTTTTTTTTGCCAGATTAGCACTTCGCCGTGGTCAGCACATTGTGATTTTATTAGACCGGAGACGTTGTTTTTCAAAACAGTTATTTCAACTTGTAATAGCATTTTGAATTTTTCAACACTTCAGTAGTATCCCAGAGAATAAAAGTATAAACTCCTGACATTTAGGTGTGAGGAAGAAAATGTGAGAGGCATGTGAGGCTGAAATGGTCTCACTGCCGTACAGTGCAGTAGTTTACCACAGTTACTATTGTACATTCTGCAGTGTGCACTGGGTAATATGGGGAGTAAAGCCGACTGAAATTTATCTTTACATAAATTTACTTAAGTCATTCTAAGTCGCATAAGTTGAAAGTCAGGGATTTGGGCGGATGTGCAACCCTCCGGTGGCGGGGGTGCCTGGCCGCTGGGGGCCGACTGGGTCCATAATCGCTTGGGGCTCTCCTGGCTGTCAGGGGGGGCTCCGGGGTGGCGGTGTTGTGGCCTCACGCACTCATTGGGAGTCATTCTATGTCAACCCGCACACTCATACATATACTCACAGCGCATGTACACATGCGCACACACACGCACACACTAGAGAGCTTTGGGCTTTCTACCCCTATCTTTTCCTTCTTTCTCCTTGTCTGGATGTGTGTGGGTTTGTGTGTGTGTGTGTGCGCGTGTGTGTGTGCGCGCGTGTGTGTGTGTGCGCGTGTGTGTGTGTGCGGGTATGCGGCTTCCAGTCTTTCTCCTCAGATACAGGTGCAGCAACATCCAGACCGTGTTCCTGGTGGTCTGCTTATGTGTTTCTTTCTCCATGGTATTAATAAATTTAATTGCAACTGGATCTTATTTTTCAGATACAGCAGTTGGTGCGATATACAGCAGTTGGTGCGATATACAGCAGTTGGTGCGATATACAGCAGTTGGTGCGATGATACAAAATCCAACAATCCATCAAGATGCAGAAGCTGCCCTTTTGCTATGTTTTCCTATTTTTTCTTGTCATATGTTACTCTTCTTTCCCGGTCTCTCTCTCTGTCTGACCTCCCATCCAAAATTATTTATTTATTTATTTATTTTTATATTTTTCCTCTTCTGTCTCCTCTCTCTTCCT
>JABFDZ020000040.1:6752519-6780263 GCA_019775955.2 Pollimyrus isidori | reverse complement strand
GTCTGACCTCCCATCCAAAATTATTTATTTATTTATTTATTTTTATATTTTTCCTCTTCTGTCTCCTCTCTCTTCCTTCTCTCTATCTCCTCTACTAACTTCCCCTGTCAGCTCCAGCTTTGTGGCACAGTAATCTAAAATGGTCAATAAAGAGTACACCTCAAGTAACGAGAGGAGCTTAATCCGAAGCTCCGCTTGACAAAATAAAAGCGTTGGCACAATCCAGCACCCAGATCGACATCCTGCTTGCTAAACTGCTGGACACGACAAGGGAAAAAAAAAAGTCAGGGACAGTCTGTACAATATATAACAAAATATATGATGGCATCTTCAGTGAAGCTAGCAGATGCTTCAACCATATTTTTGGAATGAACACTTGAACTCAACTAACACAATACTACTAATAATAATGCTACTAATAATAATATACCCACTGACGGGAATCAGTTTAGCTCCTTTTCGATTCCCCGATTATAAAATACCAGCCTCTAATAACATGCTCAGTCACATGATTGTGTCTCATCAAATTGTCCCATGGCTCCATCGCAATATGAAAAGTCATTTACTTTTATGGGTTTGCTAGTCTTCTTTGTCTTAGGTGGATTTTCTCCATGTTCTTCAGTGTACTCTTAAATTTGAAAGACTCAGCTAGTTGTTAACCCCAGAAATGTGTGACTGCATGCGTGCATGTACTTACTCTGCAGTCAACTGGAATCCCATTCAGGGTGTATTCATGATTTCTGCCCTATTGCTGCCTGGTAAAAGTTCCAACCCCCCAGCAACCCTGACTAGAATAACCAATTATGAAATAATTATGCCTTGTGAAAGATACAGATACAAAAATACCCATTTTTCATAATAATATCTAATAGTGTAGCCATTGTAGATATTGAAGGGAAAAGTATCAACAGGTGACACATTTTGCACATAATACACATTTGGTAATAACAAAGCAAGAAAAATACCTTTAAAGGTTAAACATCCCATTTCAGGAAAGAGGCAGCATGAAGGCTATGTGTTCTCATTAAAGCAATAATATCAATTTTATTGTATTCAGCTTCCCGAAAGCAATATCTTCACATATTTTATGTCAGTTTATTTGATACTATTTCAGCACTAAGAGGGAATATTTGACATATCTGACATGACATTTTATTGAATATCTACACAAAACTGAATATATGACATTTTAGTTTCTACAGAATTACAGACATAAACTTCAAATGGTCCAATAAAATTGTGTATAATTCACAACTGTGGACATTTTGTTCAACAAAAAGTTCATGTTTGCATTTAGAACATACTGTGGCGGGTTTTTATTAGAAAAGTGTGATGTGACGGTCCGCAGAGGAGACACCATGGACCAGCAGGAGGTGACCAGCAACACATGGGCCGGTGGTAACCATGGTTTCCTCACAGTTGACTACAACGAAGGCCAACGAATGGCTGGCGGCCACTAATTGCTCCAACCAGGGGGCGGGACTCTCTTCCCCAGTGCAGGAGAAGGTCAGGAAGAAAGGAAAGGTCGAAGCAGCAGTGAGTTCTCCCTCCCTGCCCATGTGAATATTGAAGGATGACCGCCTTGAAGGGATTGCTGCCTCCTGACTGATGATTTTGCATATTTGGAAGAAAGCAAAGGGCAGACTGGCCATGCTCGCTGTTACTCTCACTATCTCTCCACAGTTCTCAGTTATATTTGTTGTTGGCAAATGGCATAAATATTTAATGTTTTCAGCCCTCTCAGTTTTTCACTGGCATATGTGCTTATAAATGAGTGGTTTGGCCTTTTTTTCAGTTCCCTTCACTGTTTGTGGTATACAAATCCCAAAAATAAAGCCTAAATTCCTTCCTTATCTGCTGTCAGTAGTGCTGAAGTCATTGACTGCCGGATAACGATGAGGCTGACCTGGCCCTGAGTCCTCTTTTCTGGCTGCAGATATGTACCTGGGGAAGTACCACCAGGACATCTACCCTGACATGAAGAACACTGCAGCCAAAACCAAGCTCCATTGTCATTATTAATAATTATACCACAGCTATTTTGTAATTGGTCCAGAAATGTCACATGAGTGTTGATTGTTTTTGTGTGACCGCACAGGTAGTTCTGGCAGCCTAACAACGGTCCTATACCAATCTGTTGTAATATTTTATTTAACATGTTAACATAAAATCCTCTTTGACTTTTAACTCATAAATAAGCAGTCAGTTGTCATCAGTATCATTTTAAAAACAGAAACGCCTGTCTGTTGGCGGTCTCTCCCTGTCTGTTGACAGTCTCTCCCTGTCTGTTGACAGCCTCTGTGGTAAGTTAATGGACTTGCAGTTTCCATGAGTAGCCTGACCATACATTCTATCATTATGGGGGCTATATTTTTAAATGCAGCTTTGAACATTATTAAATGCTAATTGATTTTTTCTATAAAATGATCTGTGACTAGTATATTCCAGTTTTGTTTTTTTGTTATTTTTTTAGCCATGTTTGTTAGCCATGGCATGGTGGTGCAGTGGTTAGCACTGTTGCCTCACACCTCTGGGACCTGGGTTTCGGTCTCCGCCTGGGTGTCATGTGTGTGGAATTTGCATGTTCTCCCCGTGTCGTTGTGGGGTTTCCTCTGGGTACTCCGGTTTCCCCCCACAGTCCAAAAGGCTCATTGGAGTTGCCAAATTGCCTGTAGGTGTGAGTGCCTGGTGTGTGAGTGTGCCCTGCAATGGGCTGGCCCCCCATGCAGTGTTGTTCCCTGCCTTGTGCCCATTGCTTCCAGGATAGGCTCTGGACCCCCCGCGACCCAGTAGGATAAGCGGGTTGGACAATGGATGAATGGAGCCATGGTATAAGAGACACTTTTTATCCATTACTTATAAAATTTGTAACAATATATTACATTGTTGCAGTAAATGTGCAAGTATTTGAAGCAGCATCAATGCCCCACAATCAAATACACGATACAATAAAGCCTGCAGGCAAACCATGAATGAAAATCCACTCAATCTTTCATCCCAGCTATGCATATTTAAACTTTGTACTTTGTGAATGCAGACATTGTATACTTGATTGATTTACGAATTTTGATTTAATTGCTTAGTTAATGTGAGTTCCTACAAAACTTCTATGGAAAACTGTTCCATCAAGTCCGGCGGCAACGGAGCACCAGAAGGAAACTAGGATTAATGTATTTGGTTCCTAGGGGGAAGGCTGAATGAACCATTTATTCTCAGCCACAGGGCAAGGAAAGTAGTTGTTTATTGGAATTGGAAATGCAATCAGCTGGCTATTGCATTTGATATGTATATATTACATATTGCATATATTGCTCATGGGAGTATGACTTACACAAAAATATTCTGAAGGCTGAAGTAAAAATGATTGGTTCAACCAATTTGTCCCACCTCCTCTAGTTGCATGGACCCACCTCCTCTGAACTCTGATTGGTCATCTCTCTGAACCAATCATTTTTACTTCCTTCAGAATATTTTTGTGTAAGTAGAACTCCCACCAGCACATAAATTGGCCTTTAGCTCCAGGACATGTTTGTCTGCATTTTGTGTTTCGTGTCAGGTAGCCTCTGATAATGGAGGCCATAATATAAACGGTATATGTCATGTCGAGTTTAGGTGAGGTGGCTGTCCCGCAGAGTCTGTTTATCTGAGCTGCTCAAATCATAGGGGAGGAAGGACAGCTACCGGGACAAGGCTGAGAGAGATTGTGCGGCATATTTAACCTGTGCCTAGCACTACAGCAGAACCCTCTCCTCCTAGAAAATCTCATACATAGTAACTATGCCCAAGAAGTGATGCTTCAGTGCCCCTATTGATGACACACCAGTCGCCTTCACATCTCATGCAGTCAATATATTACGAAGGCTAATCCTCGGAGAACACTTGTGGAAGACATCTTAGACGTACTGAAATGTAGCTGCTGGGCACATGTAGGTGTGGAAGATGCTGTCTTGTGGCCGTACGACAAGCACAGACAACCTGGGCAACATCAAAGAGATGATCCTTTTTGACCCGCCCCAGCGTGTTTAACGCGTTCCACACTTCCCTGCCGGTAGAAAAGCTGGAGGTGATGCAGGGCGAGGATGTCATGGTGGCCTGGAGAACATGACCAAACTAAAAGGACACATTTTACTCGCATCAGTAGTGGCATATGGGATATGGGGCTTCACCACACTCAAGTGTCACAAATGAAACACTCTTAGCGATTGATGTCCCTCAATGAAAAGCTGGACAATCTGCACAAGAAGGCCCTTCAGTATAAAGTCAATGCTACACTATAGATTAGTGAATCATGTACATGTACTATACAGTATATAGTGCTTGCTTCAGTAGTGCGATATAGCTAGGATCATGTTCTCTCTGCTGGGTGCCAAGAGGTATAATACCAAGCTGAAGGAAGCTGGTGGCTTGATGAAACTTTGGTGCAAAGCTAGCTCTGCCATAAAACTGTATCCGGACTCTTTGGAGGTGGTGGCAGTGGTAAGAATGTTGTTAAAATTTAACTCTTATGAATAATTCGACAGACAACTGGTACAGCCTCGTGCAAAGGCTCATCTCACGATACACAACTGAGACCGTTTTTAATCAAATATTTTGCTTGTTCACTGCTTCCAGTCTCCACATTCCTAACCGGGGAGAACACTCAGCTCACCTTGCATCTTTGACATAGAACTATACTGTAAACATTTCGAGTTTATAAGACATGATTGTACCTCATTTGTACCATTAACAAAATATCATAAATTTTTTTCTATTTATTTACGGTCAGATTCTTGTGCCGGGAGCTATATTTACCTGCTGAACAAGACAACTGATTTACCGTAAGGAACGACTTTGACTGCATATTATGGAAATACGACGTGTACTTCAACCCTAAACACAACATAAATCACAGATGCTTATATATTTTTTTTAAGGAAAGCTGGAGCCAGGCGAAGAAAGGTTGTTTATCAGGGCTATTTATCATTTGACAAAACACTGTGATTTTGGCATAAACAAGGAGGAACACATCTGTTACCGCATAGCTGTGAGCATTCTCAATACAGTATGATGCAGTTAATGACCGATCTTAAATTAGCTCAAACTATTCCGAGTGTTTGCCACTTTGAGAAGGTTACGCTCTGAGCTCATTAGCGAGGGGAGACACGCATAGCAGTGTGGGAAAGTGGAAATACAAAATCAGAAGGCAAGGAAACAGATTTTGGAACAAGAAGAGCCAAAGTGTGGAAGGTGTGGCAAAATTAAACATTAATGCAAGAAAAATTGCCCAGAAATGAAAACCACCAGCAATAAGTACCTAATTGAGAGAGAATGTATCACACTAAATCAGTTGGGGAAGTCACTAATAGTGTTTCACAGACATATGAAATGAGCTGCCAAACCACATTTGGTCATCAGATGCTCTCTCAAGCTTCACAAAACCCAGGAACATCTTCACTGCCCAAATTGTTCACTGACAAATAATGACAGGCATCTTGATCAAAGTGCAATTTTGACCACAGACATGGTATTTGAAAACGTTACCTATATAATAGTCGCTGGACGATATTGCAAATTATTTTACGACAATATTTTTTTCATATTACTGAACATGGTAACAAGCTTGTGAGTCATGTTTAAGAAATGGCCAACACTGCTTTAAGATGGAGAAACAGCTGGTTTAGAACCGGTATTGACAGCTTGCTGTCAGCTTAAATATGCAGAGACACAGACAAGAGAGTCAACAATTTACATGACACTTATGCTCAGGGTTTCACACTAAGAAACATATGTCCTCCTTGGAAAAACATTACACAGGAACAACACTTACTATTTAGAAGACACATACGTAAACAAATGCATCAACTTGAGACGGACAAGACTGGCAAACTATGTGGCATGCTGTGAATCTGCTGGTAATCTGAATTGTAAAGTCTGCCCTGTGCCATCACAATGTCAGTAATTATCACAACATATTTCAAGTCATCATTTCTTTACTTCAGACTTCATTTTTATTTACCATTTGCATAGATTTGCCCTTAGATTCAGAACATGAAAAAGGCGGCTGACATATTGACTGGACCGCAAACTGAAAACTAACTTTAATATATCATAGAGAAATGTACTTTTTTCTTAGGGCTCAATACTAGAAAATGTCAAAATTAGAGTTCGTCGCTGGGGATTTTCTCTGCTTGTTGTAGGCAACGGGGTTGACATTGCTGGCAGACAACGTGTAACGTTTTTCTGCTCAATCACACTATTTTGCCACAAACACAGATGCATAATGCCACTGTCATGTTCGTACCGAGAGGTTGATGAGACCTGCCAGACACAACCCTATGCTCTCTTATGGTTCCTGAATGCTTTTACTGTTGCACAGTCTCTTTTGATTGAGTCATCCCATTAGGCTCTTGCTATACGTGAAAAGCATCGCACAGCACTTGCTCTGCACTACTTACTCTTGTTACTTGGTACAATAATGTCTAGTCGACTGCTTAACAGCAGTAATGCTTATTACGTATGTGTTTTACTTACTTGTACGTCACTTTGGACGTCTTGCAATTACCAGAAAAAAAAAAAAACTCAGATATCACAACTTGCAGTCTTGGTCATCATTTGGACTTACTGGGAAAGTTTCAAGCTAGCAGCACTGATCAAAGCTCATTAGGCACTCCAGGCTAGAATCACCGCTGGTGCCCTCCCGGCCATGACAAGGTGAAATTAGCTTGCTAAGTTGGAACCCCTTCAGAAGATTGGCGCCTTAGACGGCCGCCAGTATATCTTGCAAATAGAGGCAGTACTCATTCTCGGTGTGTGTCATGCATGGCCTGCTAAGCCAACCCACAGCATTCGCAAAGGGGCTATTGAAATGCATAGAAGAAGCTAACAATGCGTTTGGCGGGAGCACGGCGCCCTCAAAACGGAACCAGTCAGAATCCAGTTAAAGGAGAACACTCATCCATATGCAGTGCACACAGCACAGAGAGTTCCCCTCCCTCTTATGAAAAAGGTGAACGGAACGCTGCAGGGCATGAAGGAGAACTGTTTTATGGGGTGAGTGACAGAGCCCGCCGACTGGCGCGCGTCGATGGTACCGGTTCCGGAATGGAATGGTAATGGGTATATCTGTGTTTAGAGCTAAATGAAGCTGTAAAATGCCCCAGATCTAGGATCACCAGTGCCTTAACTGACGACTCAAACTTGAAAGGAATGATCGTATATATAGTTCTCTTTTCTATATATGCTCACTGTCTCGTACGTATGTCTTTAACTTTTAAGTCTTAATTCTCAGGGGCCAGAAGTAATGAGTGGAAACTGACAGGAAACTTTCAGGGTGACACTCCCACCCAGTGTCAGACAGTGGCTTTACAGTTAGGCTAGGAATTTCTTTTAAAATGCGTCATTGTTTATAACAGTTTAACCCGGGAATATAGTGTCTTTATGGCAGCAGATCAATATGTCCCCTAGTGTGGAACTCAAATAGCAACGGCCACAAGATGCAAAGGTGTGAGGACAGCACTGAATAATGAAGACTTGAAATTTTTGCGCCTGATCTTTCACTCCGTCGTCATCATTTAACCTTATTACTGGGATAAAACCTTTTTGGTGTACCTAGACAGATACCATTCTGCTCAGTCTGAAGTCACAGTAAAATCAATAAATAACTCTTTTAACACAGACATCCATCCAGGTCAGAGTCGGGGGGGGAGACTGGGTAGGAGTGTAGAGCACTCAGTTAAAAAAACATTTATTGGCTTTCACTACCAAGGTCTGAAACATAGCACTGCAAAAGGGACCATCCATTCACAATGCAAGGTTTTTCTGCTCACTACTCCCTGAGACCCTCAGACAGCACGCAACAGGAATCAGACAAACAATGAGATTTAGGGCTGCTGACTGTTTGGACATTTGACTGTTTGTTTCAGGTCAGGGTGCGCAAAAAGCAGACAAATGCAGAGGACAGGAAAACAAAAAACAGGAGGTAAGGCTGAAACCCAAACAGAATAATTTTAACAAGCCTAAAACAAACCAGCAGTTGCCCACCGCATCAGCTATGGAATTAGCTAATCCAGGTAATGAAGCCAGGAGCAAGACACCACTAACCAGGACCGGAATCTCGAGACAACATGGCGGCCGTCCACAAGGACAGACTCAGAAACAAGACACCGCTAACCAGGCCCAGAATCTCGAGATAGTATGGTGGCAATCCACAAGCACAGGCCCGGAAACAAGACACCGCTAACCAGGACCGGAATCTCGAGATAGTATGGTGGCCATCCAGAAGCACAGGCCCGGAAACAAGACACCGCTAACCAGGACCAGAATGTCTAGACAACATGGCGGCCATCCACAAGCACAGACCCAGAAACAAGACATCAGTAGCCAAAACCACAAAGCCATTCATAATGCCAGCAACCCTGACAAAACCCAGGAGTAATACAAACCAAACCCAGTCCAAATGGGAGTAATAATGATGACTGAGCAGCACTCACTTGTGAGATCTACACTGATTAAATAACATTCAGAGGTAACTCCCACCGGCTCAGAGCAAAATCACTCAGACCAGGCTCAATGGACTGGTTACAAATGCAGGGTAAGTGTGGCAATGATTCTATAACCAGTTCCAATGAAATTTGAACCATATCTCACTATGGAATTATGGCTAAGGTACTATGGTTCACATTAAAAGTAAAATTTATACAAAAAGCAAATGGACTCAAAAGTGTAAAAAGATATTCTAAGCTGATGAACAATAGTATGAAAAGTCATTCACATTCACAAAATCCTTTGATATTTCATGATTTATCGCACCACACAGTAATTGAAACAGACTGTTTAGAAACATTAATCCGGATTGCTCAGTATATCCAGGCGTATAAAGGATTCCTTTGTTTATGCAGGCAATTAGTTGCTTTGTTAATTTTGTCATAGTTTTTCTTTGTTTGACAGTTTTCTGTAGAATTTTTCAGGTGGGTCTAATTTGAAAAATACACCTCTGAAACTAACTATATACAGCTAAATAATATATGTAGCTAAATGATTTTCATGTGAAGGCTGCACAATTTAATATATATTTAAATATATTTAAACTATTTCCAGTGGTATTCTGAATATCACTAAGTGCTGTAAAGGCAGGCAAAAAACACTAGAAAGGACTAGAAGTTGTTCAGCATTTTATGGCTGGATATGTACTGAAGGATTTATGTTAAATTCATTGCCCTGGGGTATATCCTGTATAATAGCATGATAATGCAACTTGTATTCCAGAGGTATGTGTATTTGTAATGTATGAACAAACAAGTTCACTAAAGAACACAGGCAAGTTTCCATAATTCCACAAGTTTATATTATTTAACAGTGACTTTCACTCAAATGTTTTTATCCAAAGAAAATAAAAGCATATAAATATGTGTTTAATGGTTTGTTTTTCTTCTGCTGAAGTCTGGTAAAAAAAAAAAACTAGTGCAATCTGGGACCCGTTTTACTCAGTATAATGTAAAACAAAACTCTGGCTCCTGTGACATCAGTTGAACTACACCTAGTAAGCTGTTCTTTGCCTCAATAAAATGTCTTTTCAAATCAGCCTGCAATTTCTCAACCCTATGAAAATATTCAAAGTGGCAGCATCTTGCATTGTGTACATATACTATTACTTTCAGAAAGATGTTTGTGCTTGCTATATTTTATTTGAAATCTCAGAAGTATTTTCTTCTCACATGCCAGACATACCCTGCCACCCCTTTGATTAAGCACTGACATCCCATTCTAACACAGAAGCAATGCTAAATTACTCTCTTCACGAACCTTGGCTCTCTAAGTATGGATTCAGTGTACCAGTCTTGGTTGACTGAACTTCTGGTCAGGCTCAATATATCTCCAGAATGAAATATTTAACTCTGTCAAAAGCGAAATTCATCAGCAATATATTACTCTAATTCTTTTGGAATGGGTTGTTGCTGGCCTGTACTTTGACCAGCCCTGCACCCATTTCAATATTATTAATCTTATACCGCCTTCCGCCCAAAGCCTCAGGGATAGACTGTGGACCCCCCACGACCCTGAACAGAATAAACGGTTTCAGAAAATGGATGGATAATTCTTTACCTTGATATAATTGTAGAAAATGAAATTATTGTCATTGCATTTGGATGTCAGCCTGAACACTCTATGCAATCTTAAAGCACATCATTATGAAAACAAAGTCTGAATATTTCTGTCAGTTTCTTAAAGGATGAAATATTGAATTGAGATCGCGGGCCTTTCTGCACATACAGTATGTTTAAAATAGCACACCTTCCTTAATCAAATAAATAAATAAAATAGCATTAAAAGCCTTGATTCCCGAAAACACTGCCTCCATTCCAACATCATGATGTAAAACATGTACTTAAAATGTCATCATAAATCTGTTTTTTTGTGTCAATGAATTTGATGGCATAATTAAGTTCTACTGGAAGCCAAACAAAGCATTTGTCAGAATGTTCAAGGTCCTCTTTCAAGGACATTTAAGGACTTTTAAATATGATACACTGTAAAACTAAACATAACAAATATCTACAACTCTATAAACTCTCAATTTCTACCCGTGATACAAAGACAGTACATTGGTATTGGGACACAGTAAAGCAGTACCTTTAAAGCCCGGCTGCGTGACCCAAATGTTCAGCCTTTAGCGACATGGTTATCTTGTTTTATGTATACGTCTATTTTTTCGCAATTATTTTTTTATGAGTTTGTGGCTAGAAGGCTTGCTCTGATTAAGGCTTTGCTACTATGATTTATGTTTCTGTTTCTGACTGTCATGAGAAGTTTATATGTATTTAAGTACAGCCAACTAGAATTATTATGAATCAAAAAACCCTGCTAGTTTTACCATTCGCATACATGCAATATCTAAGAAATATCTCGTAACTAATGTAGCTAAAGGGCATGTACTCATGCCAGGTAAAAAAGAGACAGGAGATGAACTGACTTGTCTTTGCTGGAATTTCTGCTGGCTCCATCTGCGACCCGCCCCCCCCCCGCCGATCAGACCTCCCCACTATGCCAGAATGCCAGTCCTTGAACCTTGCCTCCTTCTCTGTCCCATTGTCCACTCCCTGGTGCTTTAATAAATCCGACCTCTCTCAGCCGACACTGGTGAAACTTTCCATTACGTATGTGTGTTTATGCTGACACCCCACCACTAAACTAAGAACGGTTTTAAGGAATGATCAAGCAACCGCCTCTCTGACACCTGGCTGGATCAAATGGTTCCAGACTCGCACCATGGCCCCCCTGGGATTCCTTATCTTCAGAGCTAGCAGGTCAGCAAAACTTTCTCTAAAATCACGAGGAAGCAGCATCTGTTTCGCGGTAAATCAGCTTTGCCGCAATAACGTCTCATACCTGTTCTCATCGGTATTTATATTCTGCTACAAGGAAGCACAGACTCAGCCGTGGTCACATCTTGTCCAAATTCTGTCATTGTAGTTTTGGAGGAGTTTAGCCGGACTTGTTTACTCACTATTTATTAACGGGAAGTGGATTACCACAGCGTAGAGAAAAAAAACATGGTTTTCCCAGGCGCCTATATCGTATCTCCCCATATAGTACTCGGATTAGCTGACTATTCTGTGCTGCTCCTTTTTTATTGTAAACAGCCAAACCAAAATCTTAATCAATTTTAAGTTGTGGTTGGGCGGCACAGTGGCACAGTGGTTGACACGTCTGGGACCCGGCTTTGAGTCTTTGCCCTAGCTCTGTGCCTCTGTGTGTGGAGTTTGCGTGATCCACCCCATGTCGTCGTCAAATATGTCTCCGTTACTAAAGAGTTGAAAAACTTTCTGCATAAAAGGAAGAGGGTATTTTACTGAGGAAACAGAGTAGCTTCTGACCCCATACAGAAAGAATTTGAGTTGAAGAAAAATAGCGAGTTAGGAAGAGAAACCTTCAGATGATACCATGTGACCTAGGGTGGTGTGGGTTGGGTTAAAGTGAACCCCAAGTTACCAGCAAACCAGTGATCTTGTGCTGGAGGGGTGCCTGTACAGGGCTAATGACTTCATTCTTCTCTTTATACATTCTCTACAGATCCCTGTTGTTTCTTGTTCCTCCCTCAAATTTATCTGCTCTGATGCTAATCCTACCCATCCCTCACCATGTCCCCCTCCCTTTCATACTTACAATTACAATGGACCCAACCTCTCAGACTTTCTCTATTTGCAAGGTGACAAGACAGTTGAGGATGTTCCACACAGGTAAGGCAGCAGAGCCCGATGGGACAAACCCTAGGGCACTTAAATCCTTCACCAATCAACTGTGTGAAATGCTCCAGTACCTCTTCACCCTCTCCATGAATCCGCAGGCAGGTTCAATGCTGTGGAAGACACCATATTTGGTCCCAGTGCCTTAGAAGGCATGCCCCAGTGACATGTCAGATTACAGGCCAGTGGCTTTCACTTCACACATTATGAACATTTTGGAGAGACTAGTAGTCTCTTCTGTCCTCAGTCGAATGACCAGCTGGAACCCTGCAGTTTGCCTGGCGAACCCATATCGAGGTTGATGATGCCATACTGTGAGGATCGCGAACTTTGATTTCCCCAGGGCCTTCAACAACATTCCACCTCAGCTATTGCAAGATATGTAGACTCGGCAATGACGATGAAGATGCCTATGGTGTTCTGGATCACTTACTACCAGACTGGCAGACTGGAGTTTGTGAGACTACGGAACTGTGTGTTGGGAGTCCCAGAAGGAAGTTTTTGCTCCTCATCATTGACCCTCAGTTTCAAAAACAGATCCGATGCCTGTCATCTGCAGAAGTTTTTGGACAATTCAGTAAGGCTACTGGCTCCACAGGAAACTGTGATCCTCGACTCCTTTGGGCCTGAATTATATTTTTCTCCCATTGGGTACTGCCAAGTTTGCTCTGATGAGACTGGATTCACATATTCACTCTGGCATATCTGTCGGATTCACCTCAACCCCCACTGAGTAAGAAGTGGTCCACAAACAGGTTCTTGCATACTTTCTGCTAAAATCACATCATATTCTCTCCTCCTCTCCTCTTGGCATAAAAGATATAGAATTTGTGGAGTTCTTGCCAAATAAGACGGCTTTATCTCCTTGGTGGACTAAGAAACTTAACAACCTTGTTAAACTTCCAGCTGACTATCAGTCTTGATATCTGGTTGTCCAACAATCCATTGCAATATCCTCTGGAAATAACAATTTAACATCTGCTTAATGATTGTTACTGTGTTCAATGGGGATATTCACATTGGTATGAAATTTAAGGAAGGCCTACAAGATTGTTGGGGAGTAACTCAATAGGCAAAGTATTCCGCCTGGTATTGTGAGTAGCATTTACAATCAGATCTCACCATCACTTGCTGTGATGCTTTGTTCCATTTGAATTTGAAGGCTCCTAGTTGGAAATTTTGACTCATGAGAACAGAGGAATCGACACAACCCTGACCTCAGAAGTGAAAGTTGTACTTATACTGTTTATTAATACTTACGTAAATACTTACTTTTTCATGGCTCATTAAATCGCCCACACACACAATACTGTCCAACCTATCTGTGGATGTGCTACTACAGAGTTTTATCCACAAACAGATATCGTTAACAATTAATGGGTTAGAACTGGATTTCAAGCTTAGTCATATTATTTGTCGGATTTAAGGTAGTGCAGGCAGAATGTAAGTGAATGAAGATAAAGCCCATTTAAACTGAGGTACCTTAAATTCGACAAGTTGTCCGGCTAAGCAAAGGAATCTTTGCTTAAAGCACAGGTCCCTGGTATTGTTAAATAGCTTCCTGACTGGTTGTGCTGGAACATGTTTAAATTGGGTGTGCTGTTATCCCAGTTCCGAGTTCCAACCTACAAGGTCAATGGAACACAGAACGAGTATCTTTTGCTAGATGTATACAGTATTTCTAACACTCTTTGAACTGTTCTGCATGTCTGATGTAATTGCATTATACTGTATAGCTAAGTGGCCACTTTATGTGGAAGCAAATCCTGTACAATATCAATGTGCAGAATACATAAGCTTTGTAAGAGTATGTGTATCATGCTGGTAATCTATCTGACCCTTTGTAATGTTTCGTATGTGTTACAAAGCTTGGTGGCCACTTGTGTTGATCTACATGTTTTGATCTGAATTGAAATAATATGCATCAAATATCAGGTATTCCTGGATAGCGCAGTTTTCTCCTGCAGCTCAAAGACATGCTGCTTCTGTTTATAAATTACACATGAAATATGATTGTGTGTGTATGTGCCCTGCATCCTCTGATCTATGCTCAATGTACACCAGCCTTTTTTCACCGTGCTGCCTTATATGAAATATGAAATTACAAAATATATGATGGACAGAGCATT
Source organism: Pollimyrus isidori (assembly GCA_019775955.2). Classification (NCBI taxonomy): domain Eukaryota; kingdom Metazoa; phylum Chordata; class Actinopteri; order Osteoglossiformes; family Mormyridae; genus Pollimyrus; species Pollimyrus isidori. Next base: position 6,765,913 of record JABFDZ020000040.1, on the reverse strand, counting down.
AGTTCCATCATTGGTAGTTATTACTTATCATATCCTCCTGAGACCAAAGAAAAAAATGTCCTTCAATTATAGGTTATTTGTCTTTAGAGGAAATAAGACATCCTACAATTTTGATTTTTTTCAAATTTATTATTTCACAGCTACACTACAATGGACATAAATGAATTTGTGGGGTCTCAGGAGGATATATTTAAGCTCTGTGTGTTTGTGTGGCATGGGGGGTGGCATGGGGGGTGGCGTGGAGGGGAGGCCTGTATATACAACATAGAAGTTATCTTTATTGTCATTGTACAAGTACAGTGAGATGAGATTGGGATCATCCTGCAGAAGCCTTACATATAGCAATGTAAACATAGAAATACATAGTATAAAAGTACAAACGGAATATTGCACATGAATATTGTACATGAGATAAATTATTGCACCTGAAGAAGGCAGAGGTTGAGAGTCTGCAAGAAAATATTTATGATCGACAGTATTGCAGAGTATAGTGGAACACAATCGTGATACTAAGATAGCACTATTGTCGTACAGTCAACGAGGGTGATTGTATGATGGCTATATTACATTGTGGGGAACCTTTGTTTTGACAATGTGGGGACCAACTTTTCCTCACAAGGGGAAATTCAAATCTGTGGCTGCAATCAAAAAAAAACAAAAAATGCCAAAAGCCTTGTATTTATTTTGGTGTGTGTGTGTGTGTGTGTGGGTGGGTTTGCTTAGGTCACATTCAAAAATCAAAATGTCCCCAAACTGTGGTAAAACCAGAAACTTCTGTTGCAAACCAAACCTTTGGGGACATTTTTCAGGTAGCCATTTCGATAACCACAATTTTCTAAAAAATCTGTGAATGCTGTCAAATATGTAAAATGCCAAAAGTCTTTGTTTGGATACTTCAGGTTACGGTTATGATTAGGTTAGGGTGTCATGACTGGGACTAGGGTTTTCCCCATAGAAATGAAGAGAATACGTCCCCATTTTGATAGGCATGCCAACATGTGTGTTTATCTGTGTGTGTAGAAAATTACGTTCTTTTCTTGTATATATTAATTGGAACTACATTTGGTTTTTGAAAACCACCATATCTTCGAAATTCCAATTACTTTTATCTAAGAACTGTAGAAAACAACTCCAACAGAAAGATCAAATTTAGAGCAAAATTCAAATTTCTGACCTACACAAAAAAGTCATCTTCAGCTCCATCAAATTGGTCAATGAAGTATGCTAGAGGAATTACCACACTTGAATGTTGAGTGATAGCTTAAAATTATATATAAAATAGCAATGCATTACAAAAGGCCATTTTAAAAATAATGGAAGGGCTGAATCAAATCATTAAGTATGAACCATAGCCAGAACCTTAATATAAAAAACATCTAAAAGTGAAATATAGACACTACGTGCCCCCCGGTGAAATATGCTATTCACATTCAAATGATCCATATTCTATATTATCTAACAGGGCAATACAGGCCTGATAACATAGCTGGCAATAATTCTGGCAACAGGCTTTCTGAAAATACAGAAGTCAAGTGCTGGGCCAACAGTAGCCTTAGATTTTTAAAAATACAGGAGGAAGACATCAAGATCTTAACTCCACTTGCACAGCTTTAATAATATGAATCACTGGTTCAGTCATGAGAGGAGGCTACATATTTCAATAATTTTTTAAACTGATTTTGCAAGAATCGGTCAGGTGGAACTTTATAATGGTGTGAAATAAAAATGTTTCAAATCATATCACCACTGGGCCGTTGAGCACTGCCCTTAACACCATCTTCTGCTGGGGCCCTCGATTAGCTACTATCTAATTTTTAATGCTGTTATACTGACAACACAGTCCTCCGTGGTATACGGTATTTTCAAAAGAAACATTATTCCGGTATTTCCAGATACCACACCATCCCATATTATTCCGCCCAAACCTGCCCTGGGTACTGCCTGACTCAATATGATTCCACCTCTGTACTGTTAGAGCTGGCACTTAAGGGTCCATCTGCACTAATACGTTTTTGTTTAGTAACGCAATTATTTTCTTCAGATTTAGCCCTCTGTACGCACTACCAGAAACTGAGAAAAATTTCTGCAGACGCAGATCTTTTCTTTTGGAAACTCACAATTTTTTTTTTTAATTCTTTATTGCAGACATAGCCTAAACACATAAAATAAATAAGGCAATGTAATTAACAGATTTGTAACAGCATCTCAATGCAGGATGGACTATACAGTTCATAAGATTTATACGGGCAGCTTGGCTCAGGTGAAATTTGACCCATGTGTATCCCACTACGTACATCAGCCATCAGACATTCCCATAGACCCAAAGCTTGGTTGGTAACTTCCAAAGAAAATGTTCAATTGATAGGTGACAAAATCTATGTTCTGTCAGTGAGCCAGGTGGGAATGAAGCGTTAAATGTTATGGGACCTCACTCATTGAGAAAGGAGAGTTTCAACACCACTAAGGCACGATCTGAAAATACTATACCAGTCAGGAGATGTGTCAGCCTCCGTGTGAAGACCTGACTTGTGTAAAAACTAGTGATTCTACCTGCCATCCCTCCTTCTCAGTATGTGCTTCCAGCACATTCCCATCGCTTGGGAGGAAACACAACACTCGAAATGTACATGGTGCTTTAACAACTTCCAGTGTCACCTCCATGAAGATTGCATAGTGGAACTGCCAGTCTGCTGAAGGTGACTTCATCATTGTCCTCACTGTACACTCAGCACTTCATATCCTGGCTCTGACAGAAACTTGGACCTGCACTGAGAACACTGCTACTCTAGGTTCTCTATCTGCCAGCTTCTCTTCCTCCCTTACTCCCCACTCTATTGGATGGGGAAGAGGTACATGTTTTCTCATTTCCAAGATCAAAATATACTGATGTCTTTGCTCTTTGTAATTACTCAACATTTGAGTGCCATACAATTGCTATCAGTAACCTTTCCAAACATATTGTCACATTTATCTCCATTCATAGGCTCAATAGAAAACCTTCTTGAATTGGATATGCTGTTATCAACATCATCCTTGGGGCCTTGAACATCCACCTCAGTTAAGCACAGGCTTCCTAACCCTTCTGCCCTCATTTAACCTGACCCTGATTCTGCACTCCTCCCACCCACAACCTCAGACCCACAGCCTCCAACACAGTGACCCACCAGATTCAACGAGATAATCTCACTCAACGTGGCACCATGCGACAGTTCTGAGATGGACTGACTTTTGCCTATTACGCAGATCTCAATCTTTCCCCACCTCCTTTTCTCTCTATACATAAGACCACTAGGTCCAATCATGTGATCATTCACATGGCTTCTGCTACAGCTAATATGCCAATGACATCCAGCTATGCCTGACCTTTCCACCCAGTGTTACCAGATCTCTGCAGGGTGTTCCAGGAACCGAGGGGTAATGGATGATGACCAGCTGTTCTTTGTTGAACACATAGCAGCTATCTCGCAGCCTCGTAGATTAACCCAATGTATGGATGATCAAGAAAATCAAGCCTTATTGGTCTGAGTATGCAACTTAGATTCTAGACTACTATAATAGCTTGTGCGGTCAAACCACTACAGATGATTAAAAATGCAGTAGCACGTCTATTATTCAGTCATCCAAAATGCTCTCATGTTACACTCTACTGTACTTTGTCTCTCTTCATTGGCTCCCTATAGGTTCCTTGCATCAAGTTCAAGTCCTTAGTGATGGTTTTCAGAACCATCAATGACCCAACTCTGTCAAGATGCTCATTAAGACCTACATCTGATGCTATTTTGGTTAGCTAGCTAACACTGCCTGGAATTCTCTTGAAAATGAGAGAAGTCTCACCGTACAGCAGGAGTACTCAATCAATTTTCTCCATGGTCCAAATATCAGCAAAGCCACCACTGTTCAGGGGTTGAGTATTCCTTGCTCTAGACACTTTCCATGAGTGATCTCTGGTTGGTAGAACAAGCTGTCAAACCACATCCACTCATCAGATTCCCTCTTAGCCTTCAAGCAACATCTCCAGACCCACCTATCCTGAGAAGACCTCTATTAGCTCTACTCTATAGTTGTTTAGCTGATCTCTTGTGCTCTTAGTGTTGCACTTACTTTTGACTTGAAAACCTTTATTATTTAAGCAAAGTTTCAAAGATGTTGTATAGCTTTTGCTGTGATACGACTTGCACTAACCTGGGTATTGACTGGAAACTCATCCTAACTGCACAGCTCCTGACAGCTGTATTCTTGGAATCTTATTTGACTCACTTATATGTCACTTTGGACAAAAATATCTACAAAATAAATGTAAATGTTAGTGTGTGTTAGTTTTTTTCTATATGCAGCCTAGGTTATTCACTGCACCCTGCCTGACTCTCTTAATAATCTAAATATGAGGTATTAATCATTGAATAATAGAAGGAAAGTATGGGTTTGACATCTCCGTTTGTGTGACCTGTTTTCCAGTGTTTAAACTGTAAAGGGGGGCTTGGTTTTGAGTACTCAAGGTTTTCTTTCAATAAATATATATTATGAATAATTATGATATAATCAGATGAATAACCTTTGGAAAACAACATTTTTAGTCTTCATGTGTATAAAACAGTATTAGTAGTAGCTTCCTCTGTCTTACTAATTGGTATATCAGTTGTCTCAGATTACTTTCAAATGGCTGTCAAAAGCAATTCAGCGCAAACGTTCATTGGCTGCCTGAGCACAAGGTCTCTGCATTGTCATGATGATAAATTGGCTATAGTCATTCAAGAGAATCGGGGAGAGAGCCAAGTGGTATTCCCCAGGAATGAGAGGAAGGGGTAGAAGAGTGAATTATGGAAGTCTGGAGTGCTGGATCCACTTTGGTCATTAGGATTATTGAAAAGGAATCTACCTTACAAAATCCAAAACACCAAATGTATGCTCCACGGCTGTCACATCATATTATATTAACCACAAGTCTTTTTGTTCTCAGCATCCCATGAGATCCTCTTTAGAGTATTTGTCGGCTGTATCGTTATCTTATTTCTCCCGCAGAGTAATACACATCCAGCAGAAGACAGACACAAAGTGTGCGACAGAATGCAGAATGCGGCGTGAGACGGAATACAGATGCTAATCCCACAATGCCACGTGAGGGAACAGGGTAATGAAAATTGTAAAAAAGAAAAAAAACTGTGTTTCTAGATATGAATATGTATCATTAAACAACCAGATCAAAAGACGGATGAGCAGGTTCTCTGTGCATCACCAAAGGGCAGAGCATTCCAAAAAAACTAACTTTTTCTAGCTTTACAATGATATACTGTTGTATGACTGAATGCATTGTACCAGTCACACTGAGACCATTCAAATGAGACCAAACATGAACGTGAACCCCGCTTGGCTTCACATACACGAATTCTGCATGAACTTGTGCGACCTGGGTCAGAAGAAAATGGCAAGAAGAGACAGAGCAAAATAAGGATGGATTTATGAGCAGAAACCATGTAATAGCCTGCCTGTGGGCCACTTCTCACTTAGTGGGGGTTGTCGTGGGTCCAAAAGACATGCCAGAGTGAATGCGTGAGTGCAGACTCATAGGGGGGACTTGACAGTCCTCCCTGGGGTAAAGAAAAAAAACAGCAGGCCCAAAGAAGTTCAGGATAACAGAATCCTGTCAGAGGCAGCGACCTCACAAACTTTACATTGCTGTTTGTGGTTGAAAGGACATCTAGTATGGGGACTTTAAGTGACATTCCTGCTATTTGCAGACGATGTTTTTTTGTCCATATCTGACCTCCAACACACTTTAACTGTGGGGTTAATGCTGAGCATGAAGCAGTAGGTGTCTCTTATAGGATGAACAGGGAGAGACTGGCCTTAATGAATTTAAGTACCTCAAGATTTTGTTCACAAGTGACAGCAAGAGGGTGTAGGAGGCCAGTGGATTTGTTGTTTTATGGGGACTTAACATGTCTGTGGTGATGATATCATCAGACAGGGCTCTTGGGTTAATGGTCAATCTATTTCTCTATCCTTACCTATGGTCGTGAGACAAGGCCATGAGTGCAGCTGGCCAAAATCAGTTTTCTCCACAGGGTTGCCAGGCTCATTATCCGTGACAGGGTGACAAGTCTGGAGATCCACAGGGACCTCAAAATAGAGCCACTGCTCCTTCAGATGGAGAGGGGCTCAGCTGTGGTTCAGACATTTTATAAAGATACCCCCTTGGTTGGCTCTTAAGGAAACTTTCTCAGTTAACTCTCACAGGGCAAAGGTCCAGAGACAAACCCAGATAACACTTATGGGATTTATATCTCCTACCTGACTTGGGAATGACCAGGAATCCTGAAAAGAATGAGCTGGAGTTTATGATCATGGAAAAGGGCCTCTCTGTCCAACTCAGCACACTGCCAGGCCAACCCTCAGAGGAGAAGGAGTGTGAGGAAGACGATGATGCTCATGATAAGAAATTCCATAAGTAATGAGTATTATTGAATTCATTTTAAATCAGTTTTCCCCACTCGGAGGTGTGGGTTTGTGTCTCAAAGCTCGTGGGTAAAACTGCATTGAAAAATGAAATGTAAACCATAGGAATGTGTGTTCTTGAATTTATAATCACGTACAAAGTAAATATAAATGAAACATATATACAGCTGCATTTATATATCTATATATACTGTATATGTATAAACAAAGTGAAGGAGATCACAAGTCAGACCACTGGTTCACAACTCTGACCATTTTATATCAAATAATGATGCCAGTTTCATAAGTTTACAGGGATAATGAGAGCTTATAAACTATAGCCTAGTCTGATGTTTTTTTTACGTGTAGGGGATGATTCACAAAGTATTAGAAGGTTGCAAACCAAACCTTTGAATTTCCAGATATTACGTTTTATTATCCAAACTGTCATGTCCTGCGACGTCCGTCCCGTTTCAGCCCTTCGTGTGCCACGCCCACCTCATTCCCTTATGTGATTACCCAAATGTAAATCACCTGTGAGGCGTTGCCACGCGCCCGTCTTGTGCTTTGTTCAGTGTATTTAGTCTGTGCTTGTACATGTCTTGGTGAAGCGGCATTAACGTTGTCTATGTCGGAGTGTGTTTGTGGATTAAAAACCCCGTTCCCGTTTACTTTGGACTCGCTTTTAGTTTTGTTAGCTCGCCCGTACCCCGGCACATAACACAAACACTATATCCAAATTATTTGAAAGTGGCTCAAACCAGAATCAAAAATGTGTTCTGAAATTTTCCTATAATTATTTAAATTATTTTAAAATGATCTATCATTTACAGTTGTGGTCAAAAATATTGGCACCCAATTACCATGCCAAAAATTGAAGTAATTTTTCACTTTACCAAAATTGCAAAAATTCTTCAAATATAAGAGAAATAATACTGGCTGCTTCGAGAAGTACTTGAATTTCAAGCAGCTTATTCTACTATACCTGAAAATGGAACTCATCTGTCATCGGCTGGAGGTGCCCACAGTATATATTTAACTCATTCCACCAGTTTTAATAGGGAAAAGGGCTCATTCTCTTGTTTTTCACCTCTGTGTGCACTGGAATAAGCATAGAGTAAAGCGAGAAAACCAAAGAATTATCTGAGGAGATCAGAAGCTAGATAGTATCCAAGAGTGGACAATAGGAGATCTATAAGGCCATCTCTAGAGTCCTTGGTTTCCATGTTTCCACTAGGCGTAATATTATTAAGAAGTATGGACTTACAGCACCATGGCCAACCTCCTGGATATGGCCACAAGAGAACCATGATCAAGAATTGCAGTGAGAGTGAGGAAAGCAAATTGATCAACTGCTACAAGATTTTAGCTAAGCTTCAGATATAAGGTAAAGTAGTTTGAAATTGCATCATCAGTCACCATTTCACTGAGAAGTGTTATACAGTAAAAGACCCAGGAGGACCCAACTGCTAAAAGGGCAAAAGAAAGCCGGGCTGAAATTTGTCAACGTTCTATCAAGTAATGTCAGCTCACATTTACATCCAAGGTCTATAGTAAATCATATACACTGATCGAGAGATGGCAGGAAGCAGTCGTAGTAGGATGACAGTGTGTGTATTGCAATACAGTAATGTACAGTGCACATGATCTTAGGATGCTTGTTTAATTCTGTAACAATGTTGCAAAATCATTGGTTTCATAACAAGAGGCCACTGACAAGCAATGTTTAATATATCTGCATATTACTTCTACACATATTTACATTGTCATAATATTTTTGACTAACTCGTTCAGTTTTGTTCTTGCCATTTTGCTATTAATTGTAATTTTAATCATTTACTTCCAAAGGGATTTTAAAGACAGATGGTGTTTAAAGTTATTGCAAAGGTGTTACCAATTAAATATAACACCCAATGAGACTGCCTGTCAATGAACTATTTATTTCAGAACAGTTCTTTTGCCTACTTGAAATGAATGTTTTACAAAAAATAAAAACATACTGGTTGTTTCTAATGTAATATATATTTTTGTGAACAAATGAATAAAGTAATGATTTTAGTTATAAAACCAACAAATTAATTATTGATGAATTAATCAGGGGACCCTAGACATTTTGTGAGCATTGTATATGTGACGGGCAGCTACAATAAGCAGAAGTGACACAGATACATAATGTTTCTGTGCTATTTGCTTACTTAAACAAAAACTTACTGTACAATAAGACACTTTGCTACAATTTCAGGCAATCTTTTCCTCCTCATCTCCGATGATTTGCGACCCTGCATATTTTTTGATTTCATAGTGTAGTTCATGCCTTATTTTGTGTAAGCTCAGAATCTTTTTATTCTAAAGTTTTGCAATTTAATATTTACATTATTATTTTCTGTAGAGTACCGTGTGTATATCACAGTACTGTACTTAAAGTCCAAATGTCTCCCCTGTAACTATCTGGATACACACAATCGACTTATTTCCGGTGGTTCCGGTCCCAAAAGCAGATGCAAGCCGGCCGATACCTGTAAAGTTAAACATACCAAGGGAATAGACGACTTTAGACCTTTTTTCTAAAGGATCGTAGCCCTGTGGTTACAAAAACAAACGAAGCCATCAAACAGTACGCCGTCCCTACAGCCAAACACGGAGGAGGACGCTTTGGTATTTCCTAACGACTTCCGGCGTGTGCAAGGCCTAGTGAGATAAAGCGAACAATGAGCCACTTTGGAACGCAATGTGCATCCCAGTTTCAGAAAACTGTGTCTCCACGCTGCCTTAATGATCGACCCCTCACCATTTATCGACCCATCTTGACACCCCTATTGATCACATCAGCACTGGGGCTGCCTAATGTCAGAATATCTAACCAATTCCACTTAGAGGCTGCAAGTCAGGTCAGCACATTTGGTTAGCAAGCTCATTGTGTGCGACACAGACCTCATATGGCATGCGTATTTTCCAAAGAAGAATGCCTAGTAACAGCGCATGCTCTCTGTGTGCCCATGAATAGTCAACTTGCAGCATGACTACCCCAAAGGGGCTGCCACCAGTGCCTGTTTGACGGAAGAGGTGCTTTTACCCCCTGAAGAAGCGATCACAGCCCATTTGCCACAATCCCTTCTGTGTATTTTCCCCCTAGTCCCTGAGTAAACCTTACCCGTCAAGGGGTATTTGTCTTCCCCCTCCTTTTCCATGCCTCCTTGCCTCTACACTGGATCTCTGACTCACCTCAGAGACTGGAAACAGTTTATTACTGTATAATGTTACATTACCAGCTACCTCCGGTTTATCTGACGCACGCAATTAGTCAGAAGTGTAGAGTCATACCAATTTCAGAGAAATGTTTTCACTGGATAGGAATATTGCACATAAATTGCAATTCAAAGATCAGCTAAAACTGGTCTAAAAGGACGTAACACACATACATAACACACACAGACATAAAGTACATAACACACATACACCCCGAAACAATACAATGACTTAAAGTAAACACACAATATTTGTGAAAGAGATCAGATAGTAGATGCTAATCAAACAACACCGTGCTCTGGCTACAGAATGACTCCCTGACTATGCCTGGATTCCTCTTCAAAGCTCAAAGCTGAATGCTAGGTCATGTGATTAAATGGAGCCATAAATCTATCAATAACCAGATATTAAAACTTCTTTTTCCAGCGGATACGGCAATAAATCTTTAAACAAAAAGATCACATGATTGACAGTACAGAATCAAAAATACCATATATGTACTGTATATATGATGAAAAACATGAATGAAATATGACTGGGTAAAACGTGAACGTTAATATTTTAACACCTACCCATATTCCAATTGCTTATCAGGGTCTCTGGGTAAATAAAACATAGTTTATTATCATTTTCAAATAATTTAACGGGGGATATATGAGTTGCCAAAGCAAGTTTGACATCTAGTTTGGTGAGTATGAAACCCAAGGTTCCTTTTATACTAATCTTGGAGTCTTGTGACCTCAAACCTGGTATGTTCTGCTATGCACTGCATTTTTAATACTGATATCATCATACCTTGAAATGCATGACTTGAAATAGAATAACCCGAAGGCGAGATAATGTTATCTAAAGTGAAGAAAACAATTTTAAAGATTTTAGAACCCCACACTTAAAAATAATCAAGATTACATGTTAAATGATTCCACCATCATGTCTTCCTGCAACATATGGAAAAAACACAACACTTAGATTGAATTATTAGATATGAATTCTGATGATATCTATGAGGTAAAAGATGAGCTTTTTGTATGCACAGTGTGACAGACTGGAAGATGCAAATAAGCAGTGATGCTTAACGAACTTCTCAGATAATACACTTTACTTACTTTGTTAATAAAATTTGTACACAGGCAGCTACACTAATGTAGGCAGATATTTGTATATTTATATGAGGGTAACACAGTGACTCAGTGGGTAGCACTGTAATCTCACACTTTCAGGGTTCAGTGCATGTGGTTAAGGAAATTGGCCATAACGTGTGACTGTGTATTGTTCCCTGCTTTGGACAGACGTCTCATCCAAGTTGCTTTCCTGCCTTATGCCCTGAGATTTCTGGGATTGGCTCCAGACCCACGATGATCCTTTGGCAAACTGGCAAAAAAAAGCAGTATAGAAAATAGATGGTTGCTATTATGTTGGTCTTTTATAAAACGAGGTGTCTCTTTGCACCCGGGTTAAAAGAGTCTCATGGAAGATTTACACCCCGCCTCCTCACTCTCCGCCCCCCGGCTTATCAAACGTACGTAAACACACCATGATGCATGCATGGTTGCCTGTTACTTCAGTGCTGAAGGTATATTTTTTTTGTATAATTTTAAGGTAGGGTACATTAAACACAAAATATACACTTGTTCTAGTAACAGTTAGGTAGCCAAAGGTACACGGTATTCTTGCTAACTAGCATTAGGACTAGCTACAGAGTATGACATTAATTTCTCACAATGGGGGGTAATCCCCCTCTTACTGTATGTGTATTACACAGGGTTGCCAGCTTTGGTCAGCTGACTTACATGAGATTTTCAATTCGAGAGAATCCTGCACACGCATTTACATGCATGTGACAGTTTGATTACCTTGTAAATAGTCTATAGTGTTTGCAAACCACCCTAACATTTTTGATGTAGCTAATTTTAGGTTTATAATACAATAATATAGATTTGCCATAAGATTTCTTGCATGATTGTGAAAGTCTAAAAGTATAAGTGTCACACCAAATGCAACCCTGAGTACATGGGGAGGAATATTTTTGGGGGGTGGGAAAATAATAAAAAAAAAACTCCAGTGGATTCAGAAACATTAGCCATGGAATTCAGCAGACACACAAAGTAGATATGCCAGTGCCACTGTAAAAAAAGGCTTCTTGCTTATGAAGTCCAAATCATGCTGAAAACAGGCAAGGATTCAGTCCATGAGCAAAGTTCAGAGAAGGTCCCTTAGGTTAATTATTGGAAGAATTAAAAAATGTGAGCAGTATTCTGGTGAGGGGGTGCATTGTCTGGCTGGGCTCCAGGGAGTAATGACTGAAGCCAGGTGTTACTGACAATAAATAAAAGTATTAATAAAATATTAATAAACACCAGGAAAAAAGGCTGATTTATATTTATTCCTCCATAGAAAGTTTCAAATTTTAAAACCACCTACTCTAGTAATGACTGACACCTGTGCAAAAAAAGCATAAAAAACTAGATATATTTCCAAAATTTTCCAGGCACTCAAACTTACTCTAATGCCAAGTTAATCCAACTGAGTTACCCAAAGAGAAAGTAACCTCCATATCGCCACACAATATGAAGTAAACAACTGACAAATCAACCAGAAATATAAAAAATAGCAAAACACATCCCCAGAAGGGAAATATAACACTTGATTAGCTCACTGCACAGCAAATGTGAACAGGCAGAGTCCCACACAGCCAAAGAACAATGTTATGCTTCAGGTACAACTGAATAGTTCAATAAAAGGCAGTGGAAACAGTGTTTACACCATGTAGCCACCATAACCTTGGGCTGCAAGCCATTGTCATGATCCACCTATAACAGTCAGCCTTAGGCCAGAATGGAACAAGGCCATAATGCAAGAAAACTTTCATTTAAATTTTGAAAGTTATAATATAAAGTACATATAAGGCGTGTGTGCATGTGTGTGTCTGTGTGTGTGGATTATGTTCTATGTGACCAAATGTTCCCCAAAATGTGATAAAAACCTGTTATTTTGATTTTGTGGGGACCATTTTCAGATCCCCACAACCTATGTGATGCAATCAAAAAACTAAAAATCCAAAAAGTCTCATCTTGTTTGGTTACTTATGTTTAAGGTTAAGACAGGGTAGGGGTTAATGTTGTCATGTTGGGATTGGAATGTAGGAATTAACGGAGTCTTCCCAAAGGTATGATTGCAAACCTTTTTGATTGTGTGTGTGCATGTGTGTGTGTGTGTATGTGTGTGCGTGTGCGTGTGTGTGTGTGTGTGTGTGTGTTTTACAAATCAAGCAGTGACAGGTAGTGGAGACACATTTCAATATATGTGCAGCAGAAGATTCTATGCAATGACAGTAGCTCCTATGGGACAAAGAATCAGACAGCATTCTGACAAGGCGTGTTGTCAGGAGGTCAGTGCGTCAGCAGGAACATTCTTAGTGACAAGGGGCAGCCAGAAATACGGGAGGGCGATAGGCATCCAAAGGGGATAGGAACATAAGGGTGATACTGTGAGAAGGGGGACAGGGACAGAAGGGTGGCAGGAAGAGAAGGGGGACAGAGACAGAAGGGAAATAAGGACAGAAGGGGGACAGAGACAGAAGGGTGATAGGGACAGAAGGGAGACAGAAACATAAGGGTGATAGGGACAGGAGGGGGACAAAGACAGAATGGCAATAGGGACAGAAGAGAGACAGAAGAGGGACAGAGACAGAAGGGAAATAAGGACAGAAGGGTGAT
>JABFDZ020000040.1:6728060-6741924 GCA_019775955.2 Pollimyrus isidori | reverse complement strand
AATCAAAACCCGCACCCCCCCAAGACTGGCGGGTGGTGCCAACACTGTTTTAGGTTGGTCCCATTTTTTGCCCTCCCCCCACCACCCCTCCCCCCCCCCCCCCCCCACTCTCTTTTTTAGAGACAAACCGTGCAACATTGTAAACCCGAGAGGATGCCGGCAGCGATATCTCACAGTATTGCAAACGAGTTACTATCTTCTCCCGACTTCAGCCGGTCGGTTGCTCGATAAATACTGTCTCTCCGGGGCTGTTGCCTGTACATTTACTATGCCTGTGGGTTTTTTTTTTCTTTTAGATTTGTCCGGCCACAATACGGATAAGAGTGCAAAAATTTTCTGTATTAAATATAAAAGTTTAAAAGTAAAATATATTGCGGAGGAAAGCACTCAAAAGAAGCGGGGGTTGAATGCTGACATCCGTGTATCTCCCATAACCGCATATGAAGTGTGGGACCACAGAGACCTTGGATTCAGTCCCAGCAGGCATAGAACGCTGGATGGGATGACACTCCACCACAGGGACCACAATCACAGAATCTGAGCGAAACCGCACATCTCTGCACGGTGGGAGTAACCAAGGTCTCTGAAGAAAGAAAGGCCACACGGTAATCGAAACTCATGTATGAGGCCAGAGGGTTACTCACTGGCACCCACCATGCCATCTGAAATTCTCGGTCAAATTTTTTATTAGTATATGTATCAGGGACATGGCCACCCCCTCCCCCCCTCCCCCCCACACAGTGTTTGATGGCTCCTTTTTAAAAATCTCAGAATTCCTTGTCGCTTGGTTGACATGTACGAACAAGTTTAAGTTCAGGTTTATAACAATAGTTAAAGTAATCAAAAAAAGTTCACTTGTAATACAGTGCCTTATTGAATTATTATTATTATTGTAACTGAAAAGCGTTTTTTTTTTTCCAATGAAAAGAGCCCCGCAGAAGGTGATCACTTACCCGAAGGGATCCTATTATAGAGTATAACTGAGGTGTTGGACTGTCGAGATTTATGAGACAAACGTTAGCAATGAAAAAACAAAAATGTTCCCTGGAATAACATGACAATAGAGATATGACAAATGGTAGATAATGCCATTAAATCAAACCCAGAGGAAAGATATTAAGGGTGTATGTTTTATCCCTTTGTTTGTTTCTTATTTTGAATTTAATAATTTCTTCGTTAAGTGAAAGAAAAGAAAAATTCTAAAAAGCAAATATGCGGCAAGCTAAATGATAAATACTTCAATAAGAAGACAATGAGAACTGAAATACTATACCAGTGGGAACAATGCAAATCCTTCAGCTGTTAAGTAGCTTTCCCTTCCCATTTTCCCTAAAACCCCAAGATACAGTAGTAAGGCCAACCAAGCGATTAAATACCTGCTGCATTTCAAAGACCGTTTTGTTATGTGACACTTTCATCATAAACAACGCTGCACAAAGTGACAAAAAGAAAATTCTCGTTCAGCTCCGTAGAGCTATTGAGGTGCATAAGGGATTTGTTGGCCACCATTATTGTCCTATCCTATTCCTTTGTTCCACCCAGTACAACAGTTATGTTGTCTACCCAGGACATCAAGCTCTGTCTCCTCTCCAAAAAGCTTAGCATCCAGTATATAAGTCCACTCAAGACCAGTATTAACCCTGTTGCTTATTGCTTGCTGTGCCACCACAGTATACGATTTCACCTAAACTACACACGTTCCTGCTCAAGTTGTTTTTCTATAATCCACTACATTTACCTTCTGCCCCTGTTTCACCTCCCCTTCCTCTTGATGTTGGCAGAGAACCTGCATAGTCTATGCTCTTTTGAACTCCATGGATTGCAGGGGTCAGCTGCTAATCCTGGTATGCTAGGAAGGCCATGAGATGCAATCATCAATACCCGATTGTGACATCCTGGACCCTTCACTCATTGAGGGTTTTCCATCTTGATTGTCCTGCTCCTTACCTCCATCGTCCATTCAGTCATGCCCGATCAGTTTCTGCTCTCAGCACACCTGTAGCTCACCAACCAGGTTAACTAGCAGGCATTCAACAGACCTACTGCCTGTATCACGAAACAGTATTTCTTGCTTAGAAGACTAACTTGTCGGATTTAAGGTAGTCTGCGTTAAATGTAAGCAAACAAAGGTGAACTCCATTTAAACTGGGGTACCTTAAACGCGACAAGTTTTCCCTCTAAGCACGAAATCCGGCTTCATGATTCAGGCCCCTGGTTTATCAGATAACTCCTTGCGAAATCTCCAGTGTTCTGCCTTATTAAGCGTTCATTTTCATGCCCATGGACTATGACTCTTGTTTGTTCCACTGCATTATTTGCGTTTGTTCTCACAGTTTGGATTTGTTTTTGTGTTTTTTGTTCAGTATCACCATTATTGACTTTGTGGCTTTGCCCTCTGTTTGGACTACAGGTTTGGATCACAGTTTGGATTTGATTGCTTCAGTTTATCTTCACTGACTTTTTGACCCCTTGCCCGATTCTGGACTGTGGATCCTGGCAAGGGAAAAATGGGCGGTTGCCAAGGGCATCTTCTGATGGGGTACTGACTTAGAAATCCAAACCAGCCCCCACCCCCTAGCCGACAACCTTTACCATCAGCTTGGGTTGAGGGGGATGGCTAAAGTAATAAAACAATAGATTTACATAATATGACATTTCCGGTAAATATGTTGTAGCTGTGATTTCTTTTCAGGTTGAATGTAAATTTATATCATTCAAAAACAGTACATGGCTTGTGAGAATCTGGATCTTTCTCAGGCTACTATACAGTCTAGGTACTTTGCCTATAGCAAGTCAAAAAGCCTGCTGTCGGAAAATAAGTTGCTGGGAACTGAAGCCTTATCCCCCAGAAAAACCGAATCGGGAGAGCCAGGAATGACAAACGGAGTACACAAAGCACAGGGAGTTACATTTAATTGGTGAAGACTGATTTTGGGAACAAACTGTGAAGACACCAAGCTGTGCCAGTAGATAAAAGATGAAACTGGGAACCAAACCAAAGACCAAATCTGAATACAAATATAAGTACTAGAGCATGTCTATTACTGAAGAGCTTCTTTTAAATCTGTGAATATAGAGCTGAGTGCCAGTTGGCTTTATTGAAAAAGCAGAACAAGTCCTGAACCAGTGCGGCACCCTGGGAACTGACAAAGCCCTCGGCGCAAGACGAATCCGAAATAAGCTATGAGTATGCTATAGGGACTGCCGTGGCGTACGATAACATGACACATACAGTAACACAACAGCAGTAACTTAAAACCACTAAGTCAGGCAAGAATCACACCATCTATTTAATACAGTGCAAATTCGAGAACGATTTACATACTTATTGACCTCCTTGTTTATGCTTACTCACATAGGACAAAAAAAAGTATTACAAATGTTGGCAGACTGTCTCATTATAAGCCAAAAAAACGCAACGCATAATTCATTCACGCCGTTTTTGCACTGTGATTAAATATCTTCATAGTCTTATACAGAAACACAATGCTCACTGTAAGTCTTAGATGGCTTTCCTAATTATATAATAATGTTGCAAATGTATTGGTTTCATAACAAAAGTCCATTGACAAGCGACGTTTAATATATCTGCACATATCTTGCGCACAGACATTTTCTTTTTATTAAGTGTCATAATTTTTTGTCTGACATCCTTGCCATTTTGTTATTAATTGCAGTTGTAGTCACTGCCTCACAAAGGGGTACTAAACGCAAATGTGTGCCGTTTATGTTACTGCAAAGGTGTTACTAATTAAAAAGCACCCAATGAGGCTGCTTGTCAATGAACGGCTAACAGCTCTTTTAAACCTATAATTTGGGTTTCAGTTTATTACTTGAAATGAATGTTTTACTTGAAATGCCTGATTGTTTCTTATGTGAAATATATTTTTTGCTCACAAGCGAATGAAATAGTGATTTTTGTTATAAAACCAATAAAAATATTTTTACTAAATCAAGCAAGCATCCCAAGACATTCTGTGAGCCCTGCAATTTCATTGCATGGCTGGCATACAGACTGCAATGTCTTCAATTACACCTGACATTCCAGTGCCGTTTCCTTCCTGCTCGGTGTTTTTTTTGACATTTGACATGTCACCAGCTTAGCAGCCGCGCTTCCAGACGATGTGTTCCCATCATTACCGTGCCCCAGTGCCAAAGGTAGCCTTGATGACACTCCCATTATCATCAATGGTGACATTAGCATTATGCTCCAGTGAAGGGCCTTACGAGCTCAGCTGCCCGTGGAAGGCGTAAAAGCTGATTGAAAGTTATATCTCTGTCGTGACTCATTACCATTATCAACATAAAATACACCCGAGAATGAAGGACATGTATGTGAAGTGAGGTAAGGATGTGACTCAGATAGAAATTATGTCCGGATAGTTTGTCTTTTTTTTCTTCATACTACTACTACTACTACTACTAATAATAATAATAATAATAATGTGTTGTTTGAATCTGTTATTTTTAATTACTTAAGTTCAAAGCAGCTCTGCATGACGTACCAGCCTCTGCAGCAGACCAGGAACTGTTTTGTTTTGTGTTGCCATGTAATCATTTGCTAATTTATTTGATATGTCACTTGACCTTTATTTTTAAACATTTAACTATGTATATGTGAGGAGAGTGTGTTTATTTGTTTGTTTGTTACGCCACTCCCCCCACACATATTGTCTAATTTTGTCCAGTTCCTATAATTGGATGTTTGATGTTCTTATTGTTTGTACCTTTAATAATAATAATAATTTTTAAAAAGTGGTGAAGATGAAGAAAAATGAAATATCATATGAAATTGCAACAAGCAGCTCAGGAGGACAGACACAAAAACCCCATAAGCAGCACTTACCGCGGCAATTCGGTAAAATACACGCAAACATGCAGAAGATCATATAGGGAGCAATTCATTTTTGCCTTATTGTATTTATTTTTTTCTCTGTTTCTTTTCCATGCTGTGTTTCTCTGTCCCATGTAAACTTAAAGTGTCACTTATAAGGTATATTTGCAGAGGTGCTCTCAACACAGTCTTCTTTGTGTGTGTTTTTTACCCAGTTTTGCAGTTTTGAATTTATCTGAATTATATATGAGTTGCGTGAAGTACAGAAGAGGATTAGGGCCAGCATGAAGATATTATTTGAATTCTGACTTTAATGTCAGAATTCTGACTTTATTCTCAGAATTATGACTTTTATTCTAAACTCAGAATTCTGAGATTAAAGTCGGAATTCAAACAATATTTTCATGATGGCCCTAATCCTCTTCCATAGTGAAGGGTATAAATAAAATTAAACACTTTGAAAATGTTTGATTTTTGTTTTGTTTTGATTGAAGGCAGTTTGAAGATGCGTTTTGCACAGATTCTACAATCGCAGTGTTTACAGCTAAGCACGTTTTTCTGTTTATGTTAGTTCTTTATGGATGTGATATTTCATGATTTAAATCCTTTCATCAAAGCTGGTGATTTTGCTCTGATGTTACTGAGAATGTGAAATTATATGATGGATTGACTATATTGTTTTAATGGGAGATTATATTATCTGGTCTAATAAGTAGACATTAATTTCCCTGTACAGCCTTAAAACTTACTTGATGCCAGATGTATTTTTTTTTGTGATTTGCCAAAATTCATATAGCTCCATTAAGTAATTTGTAAAAAATTTTAGTTCAAAGATTTTTTAACAAAAAAATGTCTGATAGCGCTCTAACTTAATAAACAAACCAGTTGCATGCAATATATAGGTATTCCTTTGGGTTTTTAATAATACAAGCTTCAACATAAACATTTACATCAACAATCAGCTTCCATTACATGTAGAAGCTATGTATGTTGTCAGTAAATCCTACCAAAGGCAGTTGATAAAACCCACCAAGAATGCAAATACTTATTATTGAAGGCTTAACACTCACTGGTATCTAGCTGTACATGAGCAGCACCCAGTTTTTCTCTACACAATTTCTCACTAGTAAAGGCACTTCAGTTTATTTAGATGACTTATTCATATTCAAACCAGCAGACCTTATTGTATGCTAAATAAAACTCCTAATTACTGTCAAGGCACTAGCATGCTATTCTGACACTTTAAAAAAAATCTTTCTCTTGTTGCCCAGTGAACCACAAACTGGAGATTAAATTAACATATTGGTTATAGTTACAGAGAGGCATGTATAATGAGCTATGATAAATGTGATCAAAACACAGGTAGTCATCTACAGAGATGGTGTGACTCTTATAGAAAAATGCTCAGCTTTTGTTCCGCTGTAGAATTTGCACCGTTAGTGACAATTACAAAAAACACAATTTGAAGTGCTAAACAGGTAGACATGTTGCTGTGCATGCCAAAGAAATGCATGCAATTATTGAAAAATGCTGTGTGTGGGTTGCATAATTTTGTAGATTCCATTAATATTTTTAACAGTTGTGGGGCTTGCTGCATAATTTACACGAGTCAAACAGTCATTGTTATTCTTTTCATTGACATATGCAGAGTAAGACCTATAGCATATGTGTAAAATTGCTTCGCTGTTTTTTATTTTAGAAAAACTTGCAACAATTGTATGCCTGCTGAGATTCAGCGTATAATTAGCTGCTGAATTAGGTATTACCACAATTTAACAGCAGCAACGCTGCCATGGGAATCTTTCTGTATTATTACTTTAACATTCCTGTAGTTAAATATACATAATCTAAACAATACACTTAATATATAATAAAGGGAGAAATAATGGATGCCTTTAATGTGAGTCCAGATTCAACATTCACTATGAAGATAAGGGAAAAACTAACTATATCAAAACCTTTGACAAGGGACTGCAGTTACCAGACCTTCTTATCTTCTAAACAAGATTTAGTGATGAAAACACCGCCCTTTGCAGGCTTGCCAGGTTCTTAATAATTAGATCAATCGAAGCTACATTCAGTCCTTTTACGAAAACTCTAGTCAGTCTTTGTACTTATTTTTATACTGATCCAAAATATCAGTGAGTAAGAGATGTCAGAACCCTGAATAGTGGATGCCGCCAACTCACCATGGATTTCCCCGCCTTTTGCCTCATACTGCCTATAATAGGCTCCAGGCATCCACCCCCCCCACCCCCGACCAGAGCGTAAGGTTGGAAGACAGATGATGTATCTTTAGAGGGATAATGGACATGTATCTTTCTATCGGTGTTAAATTTCAATGTACTTCCTTCATTGCTCCACGTGTGAGACTTTCCCCATCAGTATCATAAACAAAGTCAATAAGTACAAGTGTGTATGTATATATGCATACATCTATCTATCTGCAAGATTGCTACAGCATCACTAATAAAAATCTTTAATGTAAAACATTCCGATATTGATACCTCACGTGTTAATATAATCACATTAAAAACATACAGTATAATAGCAAATTTTTTCAGACAATATACAAGTCTTGCAATGTTAGCTGAGGTACCTCCTTTTATAAAAATGCATACGGTCAGATTTATACCATATAAGACTGTTTTTTTTTTTTGTCCGCTGCCCCTTACTGCTCTATTGAGCATGCTTTTTGTGCATAATAAAGCTTGACAGGAAACGAGTACCAAGATGCGAGAAATATCTGCATTGCTGTAAGACTAGCTCAGTGGGGCCTGATAAGGGTAAGACAAAGAGTCTCTCAGCTGTCATCTCGTTCTGTTTTATTGGCACGATCGCATAAGGAAGACACTAAAACACAATATCTGATATAATAGCATGGCAGAGCCTTTGGTTTGTGGTGTAAGTTTTCCTTCACACTGTCAGGGTTAATGTCAGACACTTTTCTCCAGTTAACATGGCATGAAGCGGGAATGTTCCCTCGGTTTTTTCTGGATGCGCGCATGCTATTTCCAGCCACAGATGGCAGGAGCTGCGAGGAGCGGCTGAAGTTCACCTACACGCAACAAAACCTGCGGGACTGGCGTCCTTCGTTTCCCCTATGTGCCGGAGCTGCCACCAGTGGAAGATTGGACGTCCAGCTCTGGAACAAACAGAGGAGGCGCGAATCTGACCCGGCTCCTGTCGTCACGGCCAACGTAAGGGTGCCGGCAAATAACAGTGATGAGCTCTTAGCGCTGACCAGGAGCGACGCAGAATGCGAACGCTGCAGTATCCTGTGCATTATAGAAACTTGGCCAAAAGCCGACAATCCAGACTCTGCGGTTGCGCTGGATGGATTTCACGACGTGCAAGAAGACGGAAGCGTGAGCGAAAGTAATAAAGAGAAGGGATTTTCGGACACGCCATGATACAAGCACAGGTTTGCGACCCAAATGCGGAGCTGCTCTCCATAGGGCTAAAATGATTTATGTGCAATTCTTGTGGCTGTGTGTGACCCTCCATTAGCAAATGCAGCAGTCGCAACAGTGATAATACATTCCGTGGTCAGCAAACTTACCACTGCTTTCATCGCATTTCCTGGGAATTTCAATCCATTTTTTCACGTTTTTAACGAGTTTGTGTATCTTACCTCAAGAGAAAACAAGATTTTCTATTTGCCAGTGCTAAGGGGGCTCTGAGAAAATGTGGCTATAGTCTGGTGCATTTCATTCTCACACACAAACCCATAATTTACAGGCTACTACACACCACCAGGAGTATGAGGATGTGGAACCACTGCGGAGCCACTGCAGGATGGCTTTGGGGAAACGGACTGGGACATGCTCTCAGAGCTATATGGGGAGGACCCATCGGGACTTAGCTACTGAATCAAGGATTACAGCCACTTCTGAGTGAATAACATATTTCCCACAAAGGGAATGTGCTGTTTTCCCAAAGAGTCACAAAGGACATAGGTCTGGGAATAGGAAGGAGATCAGGCGAAGACAGGAGAAACTGAAGAAGCAACTCAGTGAGGGGAAAAAAAAAAAACGCTACAGGGACAGGCTGGGAATATTTGTGGTTTAGGGGAACACAGCCAGCGCTAATGAGCTGAAACTTCTTCAGCAGATTTAACTCTCATGTACCACACTGGGCCTCTCTCAACACCACCAGCTTCAGATAGCCAGCTGGAGAAGCTTCAGTATCTTCACCATCTCCATACCCCCCACTACCACACAGCACCCTGCCACTTGCAAAGACATCCTGCCTATGTCACTTCCCAGTATATCTGTCTCTGCTCACCACCTCTTTCTGAACCTGCAGAAGTCAATCCAGCTGAGTTTAATAGGCAGTGCAACATGTTCAACCACATTCTCCTGGGTCATGAACTACCAGACCAACAGACTACACTTCATGATGCTCCAGGACTGTGCCTTAACCGGCGGTCAGCAACACTGAGGCACTTGCGGGAACCATCCAGTCTCCCTTCTTCACCTTCTGCATGACAAACTTCTAGCGCAACACCAGCTCACGCCACCTTAAAAAGTGCTCTTATGATTCCTCCATTGTAGGGCGCATCAGCAATGGAGATGAGTCAGAGCATAGGAGACTAGCGGAGGAATTTGGCTTTTTGTTGCGGGGAGAGCCACGTGCAGCTTGACATCAGCAAGACAAAGGAGTTGTTGGATGATTTCTGGCGTGCTGAGGATCCCCTGAAACCAGTCGTCGTCCCGGGGGAGGAAGCAGAGGTGGTGCATCGCTATAAGTACCTGGGTAGGGGCCACTTGAACAGCAGACTGGAGTGGGCGGACAACACAGTGGTGCTGTAGCAGAAACACCAGAGCGAGCTGTACTTTCTGAGGCAGCTTGGGTCTTTTGATGTGTGCAGCAAGCTGATGGAGATGTACCATGCTGTGATCTGCTAGGGAAGCAGAACCAATTTAGATGATACCGAACACCTAAGAAAACTCATTTGATCTAGCCAGTGCATCACAGGACTGATGCTAGACTCACTGCAGGCAGTTGCAGGGAAAGAAATGGTGCCAAATTTGGAGCACATTGTGAGCAATTCTGTCCAGCCCCTACAGAAGAAGTTCTCATGGAGAACCCTCAGCTTCCAGCTCATTCCACTACTGTGGGCTAAGCACCACCTCCTACGCAGTCTACCATGCCTGGTCCTGACATGTCGCCCTCATACACGACAGGACATGTGACGCCCTAAATATCTATGTACGATTATGTAAATCACACGCACAACCTACCTGTTACTTAATTCATATTTCTTCATTGTTTTCCACACCTTTGCACATGTATTGTCTTAAGATTTCATCATGCAAGCTGTGAAATTTATGTTCCTTGCTGCTCCAGGCAAACAAATTTCCCCCTGGGATCAATAAAGTATATCATCTATCTATCTAATATAAGCACAGTTAGAAGACTGAGGATTAGACTAGAAATAGATACTGGAGTGGTGGTGGTGGAGGGGGGTTGCAAACTGGATGCTATTACTAGGGTGAAGCTGAACTAGTGTTCCCTTTTTATCAGAGAAAATTCATGAGTAGGATACAAATACAGATGCACTTGCTCAATGCCAAAGTGTTGGGGAAACTGGTTGGCTTCGCTTTACTTACATCCTGAGCCAGGGTGGTCTACCACCGACGAAAGACGTCTTCACTGTCCGGTACAATATGCATGTCAGCAGGGAAGGAGAGGATTGCAGTGGCTTTTGCAAATAGAGGTCCTCTTGGCTGGAACACGCATCTGCAGGCAGGTTTGATCCTCAGACTGGAACGCGTAGCGAGGAGAGGTGGAAATCGATGCAAAGGTCGTGGAGGAACAAGGAGGTTGAGGCAGTAATTTCCGGGGCAGACGACTGAGACCTGGGAAGTTTCAGCTGATAGGGAGAGGTCTTCCTCACAAGACTATAACCTTGTGACAAATGTATTCTGTGTCCTAGCTCATCTCCCCAGTAACTCAGAACAATGCATGTTCAAAGGATACTTCTATCAATTTGCGAGCAAAAAGATCTGTACATTTCTGCCCTGTGTTATGGAGAGTACTAAGCGTTTTCCTTCCTCTGTACCGATCCCAGAGCCCAGCAGTTAATTTTGCCGACTGGGAGGGCAATATGGCAAAAAAAAGGTATCACAATACTTTTTTTCATGTTGATATTGATGACTGTTGCAATATAATTGAAGTCATTCTTTCTTCACGTCAAGATTCAGTTTTTGCTTACAATTCCATTAGAATTGCCCTTATACAGATTCAGAACAAAAAAAGGCAATATCTATTTCTAACAAATACTACCGAAATAAATATTTTTCCTTAGGGTGCAACACAGGAAAATGGCAACAGTTTCGCTTTGTTTATAGGTTTTTTCTTCGCCTCGATCTGCCACAGCAATGACGTATTTCTACCTTGTTTATTGACAAAATCTCCTTTTTTAAAAGATGCTCTGGCTGCTGAGCTGTCTCTTTCTTTAATTGAAGTTTCCTCCGAAAGAGAGCTTATCTCGTCCGTGATATTACCGAAACAGTAGCATGTGGCACTGAATTAGCACTGCAATACACTTCTTGGGCATAGGTTGCCCGAGCTTTAAAGCTACAATATGAGGGTAGCTCAGTATAGAGAGGGGCAGTGGCACAGTGATTGACCCCCATAGTCCAAAAACATGGTTAGGTGAGAGTGGGTGCTTGTGTGTTTCTGTGTGTGTACAAATTGCATTGCAAGAATCAAATGTTCCCACAATGTGATGTAAACCTCTTTTTTTGAGCTTGTGTGGACAATTTTGGTCCCCACAAGGGAAATTCACGTTTATAAAAATCATATAGTGCAAAAATGTTAGACTGCCAAAAGTCTTGTATTTTGTTTGGTTATTAGTGATTAAGGTTATGGCTGTGTAGGCGGTAAGGCTGTCATTGCTGGGATTAGGGTAGAAATGAATGGAAATGAGTCCCCACACAGACATGAGTACAGGTCCGTGTGTGTCCGCGTATGTGCGTGCTTTGTGATGGGGTAGAATCCAGACACCCTGCATAGGCAAGTGGGTACAGAAAAATATGGAGGGGTAGATGGACGGACGTACGAGCCAATATATCGCTCAGCCCTATCCCCTTAGTAGGTTTCATCATCCGTGGAATTTTCCCCAGAAGCAACCTGGTTAGGATCCATGCTGCGGCCCATTACGGACTGAGCTGCGCTTCCCTGCCGCAGCTCAGACCTGTGATTGAGAAACACTGCTGTAGACCATGACGTTCTTTTGGACTGTTAGAATGCTTATCTGGTTTTAAAGGGACCCTGTCCCAGTTTTGATCTTCTCTAACTGACCACTACTAGCTTGTTTATATGAACAATGGATCCTTTGAGGCGACCACACTGAAATGCGAGTATATGCTGCCTTACACTGTTCTGCAGACTATTCACAGCTATACAAATCAGTCAAGCCAGGTGAGCTGTCACAGCTGACAAAGACTAAAGACTGTTTATACTGAATGCTATACTTACTAGACACAGGAAGCTTGATCGTATTAGTTTTATTTGTCACTATTGCTTTGGCTTCCTGCTAAGTTTTATATTGATTTTAGGCTACTACTACTAACCTATAAAGCTTTCAATACCCCCCCCCCAATACGCTTCACTCTCAAGGGACAGGTTATGTATTAGTTCTCAGAGCAGAAATTTCTACATTCTAGGTTAAAACCACACTTGTTCGGTTTAGCTTGCTGAGACACCAGCAAGTGTTACAGTCTGATGCACAGAGCTGGGTGGGGACCAGTATCAACGACTTTAGATGAACTGCACTATCAGTGCCAGTTGCAGAACAGCTGTAAACTGGAACCTGGGACAAAAATGGACCATGAGCCCCCCCTTTCCAAATTCACACCTAGGGGCTGCCTATACCAGTCGCAGCAGTTGCAGAAGATGAAATTTAAGCAGTCTCCAAAAATCGTACCCATCATGCACTGGCTGCAGTAGTTAGCAAATTCCACAAAAATGCTTTGTTCGTTAAATACGTGCCTCGACAACATAGTTTCACTATGAAATATCACAAACTATTACATTTCAAAACTATTTTAAGTATTATTTTTTGTGACCCCCACCATAATGATAAATGTATAGATACAAATGAGGCATATAAAAGCAGCATGTCACACTTTCATGTGTGTAATATTTGTGCCTTAATCATCATAAATGTTTCATGTACATGTGAGATTTGCAGTGTGTCTGCTCCTGGTCAGTGCTACCACCTTTACTCACTTTGCAAGCGTTGTTCTAATGCTGACATTCAGCGGTTCCATATGCCTGCATCCCCACCAGCTTCTCCCGCCTACTTATCTGCCATACCTTGGCTACCTAGAGCTTCAGTTATGACACTCACCCTGTTGTCTTTCTACACTCCTACGAAATGGACACCTACTAACATACTTAATGCTAATATTAATTCACTGGGAGGTATCATGGACATGTGTCCATTTTGCTGTGGGATTTTCTGCAGTTAAAACTTTAACCAGTAATAAATTTCACACTAGATAAATGGGGGCAGAGGAGGAGGAAGATCATAAGACTAGAAACTGATCCCCAAAGAATAGGACAGGCATGCAGTTAGGCTGGCTGGTGCCCAGTGGGAAGTGGTTGAAAGTCAGATGGATGGTGGAGAAGTATAGTTATGAATTTATGGCCTGTATCTCTAAACACAATTGTATCAACAACTACCTCGATGCCAATAAAGCAGTACTTACAAAGTGCCCTATTTAGTAAATACTACAGAAACAGAACACAAAACAGTGGAAAAAGGTGATTCTGTGAAATACTGTGTGCTTTGGATACTTGGCTAAATATGTAGAATATTTTGTTTTCGTGTCTAAGCATTTCTGTAAATCACTAAAACTGCTCCTGTACTGTAAGATACACTGCCATAAAACGCACCATCCATCTTCAATCCATTTATTTACCCTGGGCATGGTCACCGAGCCCCCTGGAGCCAATCCCAGGGGAGTAGTGGTCACAAGGTGGGGGGGGGGGGGGGGGCTACATCCTGGACGGGAT
>JABFDZ020000040.1:6700458-6726544 GCA_019775955.2 Pollimyrus isidori | reverse complement strand
AGCCACATACACCTGTTCCTGGGTACCTGACAACAGGTGTGGCTCATCAGACGCCAGGTGGGATAGAAAACATACTGGACAGTAGCTCTCCAGGACCGGAGTTGGAGACCCCTGACATAGACAAATCAGACTTTTGAAAGACAAATTATTGCACATTGTAAAACGACATTCCTCGAAAGGCCAATTTTTTTCAGGGATGCACTTGCACAGTGCAAAAAAAAATATATAAAACTGCACGCAACGCTTTTAACAATAGCTAAGGACAAGTGTGACAAAAAAAGAAACACATCCCTTTGTCAAAGAACACAATAGTTCAGCTGTCACACCCTACATGCCTATTCCCCTCGTTCTCTCCGCCCTTCCGCTCATTACAGCCCATGTGTGGATCAACTCGGGTGCCTCTTGTCTGCTCCCTCACCAGTGGTGTATATAGTGCCTCCCTGTCTTAAGCTCCCCAGTCTGGTCATTGATTTGCCATGTGTTCTCTCCCGATTCACCCTACCCTGTTTTGACCCCTCGTGTGGCTTTTCCTTTGGCCTGGTGTGTTGTGTTCTGTTTGAATGAAGCCCCCTTTGCGACGGCTGCCTTTGTTTCCGTCCTTCCCGGTACGTGACAGTGGCTATCAAGGACATGGAGGGAGATGTGAAAGCACTGTTGAGAAAATTAACTAGCTGCATGGTTTGCAATTAAAGTAGATGTCCAATTTTATACCGCTCAGGAGGCTGAAATACCAGCGCAGCCTTGCACTGACTTGAGTTCGCACTTGGGACCAGCACCACCAGACACCAGTCAATCTGGGAGTATCTCGATATTATAGCTGTCCATCACAAATACATTACTGTATGTGTACTGTATTACAAGTTACATATGGACATTCTATGGCTGACAGTGCTGCCCATTCTCCTGCACCTGTCACACTAAGCGATACACACAAGTCCCACTGTGTTCAATTTCCGGCGTTGCTCAATCAGTGTGTATTAGGCTATTTGCTATGGACCTTGGATGTAAATGCGTTCAGACGTGACTTGATCAGGCGTAACTCAGTGTAAGACTGTATTTGTTTGTTATACCGCGAACAGGGCAGTGTGCGAGGAATGTCTTTCATGCAAAGAACTGCCAGGGCAAAACAAATGGAGCAGAGATCTTCAAAGCACTTCATGATTTTTCAAAGGTTGTGGTATACACATGACTCTTTTCATTGCTTTGTGAGAGACAAAGAAACAAGCATATTGTGTTTCTTTACCACCCAGAAGAAGGGCTGAATGATTATGGCAAAAAAAGATACTGAAGATTATTTTGGACAATATTAAGATTGCACAGTTATTTAATACAATTACTCATTGAATTGGAAATGCCATGCATTCACTGAACTTTTTTTAAAAAAATGTTTTTTAACAGTGGATTTCCTTAAACTACTTATGGAAGTGGAGCATCATTACAAATTAAAGTGAGGCACAATGACAGTTTTATCTCAGTCTGTTCATTCTCAAATGATTTTGGCTTCCAGTGATCTTAACTGAAATTAAAATACAATTTTCTTGTAGAGCAGTTTTGACAGGTGTATTTCAGTCACGATCATTTATTGACCTTCTGGTTGAGCAACACCCTATTTACCTTGATACTGTGGTTATGGAGTGGTTATCTAAGCTGGCCTATTTTACAGATATTTTTGTTGAATTGAACAAGTTAAAGATGGCAATGCAAGGGCAAGTTTCCAATGTCATCCAACTGTATAATAAACTAGATTTATGAGGAAAGTTAAAAGGTAGGGAGCACGAGTGGGTGTTGAAAACTTTCCTATGTTCCCCTCCATGGAAGAGTATAAGGACAGTGCTGACAAAAGCTGATTTGCAGCCACCTGGAAGCCGTGTTACATCAGCATGAGAGGTATTTTTCAGTCTGAGTACTTGCACTGTGATGACAAATGCATTCTAGTTCCTTTCAGTGATAATGCAGGAGATGGCTAAAGCTTAAACTCCATAGAGGGGGATCAGTTCATTGGATTATCACCAGACTCAGTTCAAAAACACAGCTTTCAATCAGAGCCCCTAGTCCAGTTTCGGACAGTATGTCAATCAGAATTTCCACTGCTGGCTTCAAAGGCTGCGAAATGTTTCACCTCTTGCCACCACCTACCTCTGTGAGAGCAGATCCTCCACACCTGCCTATCTAAAGAATAAATACACTGGAAGTCCACAGCCAGGAAATTACATGACTATATCCATCCACGACTATCGTAGTGAATAGAGAGGCTGTCTGCAGATTTTCATGGCCAGATATAAGTTTTATCCTCATTTACATCTGGATTTTTGTTGTTTATTTGTTTGTTTGTTTGTTTGTGTATAGAGTGGAGGGGTGAGGTGCAAGATTTGCTAGTTAACATGGAACCCAGTGTCAAAAAAAAATGCTGAAAATCCTTCCCTGCCAATGAAAACTGCATTTGCATCTGCTAAGTTCTTATGTATCACCTGAGCAGAAGACAATTCTCCAAAGCACAGCTATATTTTCTTCCTACAAAAAAAAAGAAGCACTATGCAGATTATTCACTAAACTTCAACATTTTATTGCAGGTGCAACACTTCTTTATAGTGAAAACATTTTGCTTGAGCCTAATGTGGCAAAATCTCATAGGCACGTTTTTACAATAGAATATTGTCACTAGGTGCTCTTCTTGCCGTTTCAGTAGAGGCACACTGCTGAACTTTGACAGTGATAAAGCACATGGACACGAACTACAGAAAGTCCCTCTAAAACCAAACATTGTTGCCATTGGCTGACAATATTGTGATGGATTACAGACATGATTGGTTTAGGAACAGTAACATGCTTACTGAATATAATTGGTGTGTTCAATAATTAAGTCTAGAGATTCTCTTAGTCTCTGGGGCGCACGAATGTGAATGTCTTTAAAAGAACCTAGAGTTGCTTAAATTGTACTTGTATACAGTGGCGCAGATAGGATTTTTGAATTGGGGGGGACCAAGAATATCAAAGATCATCATAGATTTCGCCATCCGTCTGATGTGTGAACCTTTGCAGATATTGCCAGCCAATATTTAAACCTTATTAATATTCACAGTTAGCATCGCAAGAGCATAACAACTAAACTAATGGAGATGACTGAATTGGATAGAATGCAATTTTCCATAGTGGGGGAAGAGAGACTTCGTCAGCTCATTCACCACTTAGAAGAGGTCTCGGAGTACTGACCCACAAGATTATGTATGAGATTTTGCACTGGTCCACGAGATTTGGTACAGCCTGAGAGATGTTTTTAATCCATCATTAAATCTGAACCAGAGATCAAACTTCCATTTTCCACCGAAAAAAATGATGTAATGTCATTCCACTAATCTGTGCTGGTTATCTTGGCAAGTTTCACCACCGGCAGGCCTCGCAAATCCCTCTCTCTCGCAGTTGGCAAGTGGCTTAGATGTTCTCAGTATCTGTATATCGGTATTGGCCAAAATTTCCACAACTGTACTCCACTGCTATTACCGATTAACTATGCCAAATGCTCAGGGCTAGCTGTGCTATGGAGTATTGAGCTCCTATCAGGGTCAATCACCCTTGCAAACAACAAATAAAAGGATTTATCATTTATCATTTTAGCCAGATGAAACCTACCATCTTATATTGGGTGGAAACAATTCAGGACTGTGTCAACAGCAGATAATCACATTGGTGACAACAGGAAAGACAGTATTGACTGGTGTGCCAAACTCAGAACTGCAACAGACCGTAAAACAGTTGGCAAGTATAAAACCAAAACAAAACTGCAGATAAATTAATCAGCTTCTGTGAATCCCATATACTTCTTTATTGCCAATACTCTCTTCAATTAACCAAAACACCCTTAAATTTGGACATGACCAACAACTGGAGAATAAGGATCAGATTTTTAAATGACAACAAGGCTATACAGCTTCCAGGAAATGTATTGAAACCAATTTGATATATTAATTAACTTAAATTATTTGGTAGAGAACAAGAGGAAAGGTGCAAAAAAAACTTGAGAAATCACCCAAGAGAAATGAAAAGATTGATCAAAATGAAAGGGCAAATGAAATCCTAATGTGCTCGAAAAGGTGAGGTGTAGTTTTCAGAAAATGAAAAGATAAAGATTTTTCAGAAACCGAATCGCAAATTCCAGAAAGGAAGCATGCACTCTGAAATAAAAAATGAATGTTCCGACATCAAGTAGACATACTGAAAAACATTGACGGGGAACTAATGACTTATGGAACACAGATCAAGCACAGAGAGACAAAAGACATTTATAGCCTCTATAAGTAAAATATTTTATGTGTTAAAAATGGAATAGCATTCTCTA
Source organism: Pollimyrus isidori (assembly GCA_019775955.2). Classification (NCBI taxonomy): domain Eukaryota; kingdom Metazoa; phylum Chordata; class Actinopteri; order Osteoglossiformes; family Mormyridae; genus Pollimyrus; species Pollimyrus isidori. The sequence continues at coordinate 6,722,211 of JABFDZ020000040.1, read as the reverse complement.
ATGGTCCAATTAGCCCAAAAAGCACTGATACAAATAAGAACAATCCGTTGAGACTGCAGCTGAAGAAAAATCAATCATTGTGTTGATCAAATTATGCCAAAAATATGGAATAGTGTGGCTCAGACTATGCAAGGAAATTGAAGTACCTAGGAGAAACACAGAGGTACATTGGGATCATACAAACTCCAGAGCGAGAACTGCAGCTGCCAATGAGAACCAGAACATTAGAGGTGTGAGACACAGTGCTACACATTTAGTTATTGTGCCAGCAACTCCTTACACTATATACTGTCAATGTTTTCTTTGTTGCCCTGAAGCTTGAAATAAAAAACACACTCTTTATGACTTTTTCCACTTTCATTTTAATATGACAACAAAAAACAAAACGTAGCAAATCACAGTAAAATTTTTACAATAAAATTAAAAATGGAAAACTAAAAAAAAAAGATTTTCTGGGTAACTTTACACACCTACAGGCAGTTGTTCCTGTGCTCATGTTTGAATCGTAATTTTCTAAATTATGCACAATTTTTCCGCCTGAACCTGAACTGAAATGGCAATGATTACGTCAAATAACAGATTTCAAGAATCATAAAAATCAATTGTTCCTGTAGGATTTCCCAGAAGCCTTTTTTTTTTACAGTGTGTGCGCAGAGCCAACCACAGATAACAAGGAGCTAACAAAAACTCTTTGGGGCCTTACTATTCAAAAAAAAATTAAGGCCTTTAGTGTATCCTGGACCATAGTGAGGGCCGTGATCAAGCAGTGAAAGAAAACAGGCTCTACACACAGTGGAGCCAGAAATCAAAGACTCAACCCTAGAGGTGTCAGGCAACAGTGCGACCCATTAATCCACTGTGCCGTTCCCTCCAGTCAACCAGAAAGTGGAAAAATCAATATTATTTAAAACAATTCTAGAACTGTGGCAGCCAAGAAGGCACGCAAGACAAGGGTGCAGGCAAATACTCCTTGAGGCACAAGGGTTTTTTTAAAGAAAAAGTGGGAAAGTATACAAAAACATCAGTCAGGAAGCAGCAGCCCCTTCAGGGCCGTCAACGGCACTATGGTACTATAGATGACACAGCTACATCCAGACACCAGGCCTACTTGCTCCAAACAGATCGTTTTTCACTTGGTTTTAAGTACAGCATTGTTCAGGTTTATTGCACCAAACACGTATCACTCATAACAGTCGAAAGACGCTCATAAACTCAACATAAACTCACAAACAGTCTGTTCACTGAGATCATGACTGATTCGGCCCTGGCAAGATCTTCCAGTCTGGGATATGAAAACACGCTGAGAAACCGACCTGCCTCGCATCTCGCTGTTGAACGCTGAGTCCATGGAACCCCAATTTTGGGCAAGGATGAAGGTCCAACCAGACATAAGGGACTGCAACGTCGTGTACCTGACTGAGACATGGCTAACTCCACAGCTGGACAGAACCGGTGTGTCCAGTACACCCAAGGGAGCAGGAACTGGTATTAATGTGAACAACTGGTAAAACAACAAGAATCCTAATCCCGCGCCTAACCTGGAGCAACTAACAATTAAATGCTAACATTCTATCTCCCCCGTGAGTTCAGTTCAATCACCTTTACTGCCGCTCAACCTTAAGGCTAGCTTGAAAAGAACGGCAGAGCTCTACCAACACATTGATTGTCTGACAAGAAGAGAAAGAACTCAACAACGGATACTTGTTATTCAAAGAAGATTGCAAAAATCCTCCTCCATTTTGAAAAACCGACTATATGCCGCCATCTTCCAACGCAGAGCGAAAGCAGAGAAATCACATGCTGGAATTGTGGGCCGCTGGCTGGGACACGTTCGGCCTCATCACTGACAGCATAACTGCATTTATGATCATCAGGCATATTGTCAACCGAGTGGAAGAGATCATTTCCAAGGTTAAGAGCAAAATCTTTTCTAACTGTGGGTGGACAAAACCATTCGCCGCACACTGAATGCATGTACTACTGCCTATGACCCAGGCCTGGTCACTGGATGCTGTTCCCACTGTAAGGCTGCCTCATACATACAACGGAAAGCAGTGAAGGGGGCCTAAAGGTGGCATGGAGAAAAAGCAGAAAGTCACCTTGAGCTGTCCAACTTGAGATATATGTGGCAGATTCTTAGGACAATCCAGAAACTTTCTGACAGGCAGACCGCAGGTTGCCCAGGTGAGCAGCCACACTTCGTTAAGCCTCACACAGGAAACTCCCCAAGGTTGTGTTCCGAGACCCCTGCTGTACTCACTGTACATGTACAATTTCATTATATATCAAGATGGCTCCTTGACAAACGTATGCTTCTGAAGTTGCTTGGGAGAAAAAAGAAGTCTACTGAATTAATACATGTAAATGTAAATTAATATTTTCAAAAAGCTGTGGGCGTGATTTGAGCTGCTGCTGTTAGGTTCTCCGCACGGCCCCCTGCTGGCTAACAGCTGCCCTGACACGTTCATGCCTGGACACGTTCATGACTGGACACGTTCATGACTTGCGAAAGGCTCCCTAAGCTATAATAATAGCAACAATCACACTGCAAAGTCCTTGTCCAGATCAGGTCATCCTACAAAAATGAATTAGTGGGGAAAAAAAACAGAAGACTGATCAAAGAGGCAACAAAGCTAAAACCTCAAACTAATGCATTTAGTTGCACCCCATGTCATGCTCCCCCAGCAGAACCACAGCATAGCAAATTACACTCCTACTATGGGCTGCTGAAACATCCCCTGTAGCCTGCTTCTCACATTGAAAGACCTTCGCCTTCTGAAAAAGATTTGCTTGCTCTGACCTTTCTTGTAAAAAGCATCTGTATTGTCCGTTATTTAAGCGGATCCCTGGGTACTGATATAACGGCACGACATCTTCTAGCAGGATGGCAGCTGATCTAAAACGCATCCTGGCTCCTTTGTCTAAGTCATGTTAGGTTGCAAGTAAGTTCGCTATGAGCGACCTGCATGCATCTGACAATGGAAGAATCATAAGAGAATTTTTGTCGATGTCACCGCTTAGAGATGTACTGCTCTGAAGAAGGCGAACGGAAATGAGGACAGGGCACTTCCCTGAGGTCCTCCAATTCTGCTCCCCGCCTTCACTGACAAATAGTCCGGAAGCCTCGCAAATTGTCACCTTCTTGTTAGGTAATCAATGATTTAGAAAACTGCAGCGTGTTCAGCTTGTTCCCCACTTGGAGAGGATAGATGGTTTGGAAAGCACCGAAGAAGTTTCAGAACTCAATCCTGACCGTACTGCCCACTGCCTAAGATGGAGCAGGCTCTATGGACCACGCACATCGGTACATCATCGATCGCTATAAGTGTTTGGTCAGCAAACTGCTGGGGTTCTGCTGATGACTGACTAAAGGTCTAAGCTGTTTAAGTACAGGCAGTCCTCAGGCGACAAATGAGATCCCTTCCCTAAGTCTGTCTTTAAGTTGAATATGAAGTCAATTTGGAAAAATAATACAGAACGTAATGACTATTATTATAATACAGTAATAATTAAAAGCAGTAACAACAAATTGTACTGTACTGTACCCCAGGCTTCACAGTGTTTTTCATGAATACTCAAAGTATTGCATGCATTCATTATTAATTATGAACCACTGTCTTTTTAACTTTAACATGATAAGCTTTATGTCAGTCCATTCATAAGAACAGGTTTGTAAGTCGGGCATTCTTAACATGGGGACTACCTGTGTGAGACAGCCTTTCCAATGCGTTCACAATATATGATGTTAAAGCTACCAGATCCATAGCGTTCTCACAGCTAGGGCGCCGTCTGCGATCTCGGGAAGCTGCATTGAAATATTCCACAAAGCCAGTTGGAGCATTGCTTTGAGCGGTACTCCAATGCAGACCCACTGACTTACCTTTTGTGGAGTTTCTCCAGTGTTACTGCTACTTAACGCACAATCATGAGCAGCCTTTGGTGAGGGATGTTGTACTCTATGGCAGAGCTTCTCAAGCTGATCCTCAGGGGCCCATAGACAGTCCACGTTTTTGTTCCCTGCCCGTCCTATAATGTAGGCTGTCTGGCAAGGCGCGGGGAGGGAGCAAAACCGTGGGCCGTCCGGGGGTCCCCGAGGACTGGGCCGTGAAACACTGCCCTCTGGCACGGAGACAGGAAAATGTACCAGGGTGGAGATAAGGGTGAGTGAAGGTGGAGGGCGGGCAGCAAGAGGTGGACTGGTAATAGGTGGTGCATCTGCAGGAAAACAGGTTTAACTCATTGGCCTCGTCCATTATCTGACGATCTGCAAGGATACAGTCATTTCCTTCATTTTGCCCCAACACTTTCCCTGAGATATTCTGACTGAGTTTAAAGGTGCCGAACATATATGTCTGCAGCTCGGTAACGATGGAGCGGGTCACCTTAGTTGCAATCAGGACATGGGGGCATTCACACCAAGAACAACGACCCGTGGAAGCTCGTTAAGGCGACGCGGCGGCAATTCCTCAGCTAGAAGCTCAATATTTTGATTATATACCTGAGGTTTTACAGTGATGAGTACCGGATTACTGCTGACAGAAATAGTGCCCTTTTCATCTTACAACTTTAACTCATATTTCTATCAGCCCGTATGATATGAAGACGATCTTGTGCCGCTGTGGAAATGGAGAGTGTTTCAACCGCAGCATGAGGCTACAGTAGCTGTGCTCCCCGTGGCTGCTGATTAAACACTCGTACAGTTTGTTCACCAGGGACCGTACACTGCAGCTGATGATGTAAGTCAGGTAACATCTGTAGGATTTTCTCTGATTCCCAAAACGTCCAGAAGAGGTCTATCGTCTTCAGGTCTTAATTTTCCCATGAAAAAACATTCAGCATAGTACTAAATTAGACTGTATTTATTCAGTAGTAGTATGTTAGGCTGTCATGCAGCATAGCTTATGGAGGACAACATAAATACTGTATGTGTAAAATATACAATACACAGCTGGGTTTTAAATCCCAGAACAAATACCACTTTTTCATATCTACACTCTGTATGTTAAACTGAAATCATAATATTTTCTCATTTTACAGTCTTCCACATAACAAACATAATCAGATTGCGGGTCGCTTCCAACTCTCTGTTTTCCAAATTGCAAAACAAAAAATCAAACGGCCAAAATAAACATGGCCTGTTCTCTGCTTGTGGTTTTAGCACCGTTTTATTTGTATTTTGTGTTTGTAAATTTTTCGGATTTGCATTATTATTTACTGACTAGAAACAGCGATGCTTTAAACTCAGCTTTTGAAAGAAAATCAGAAGAAAAACAACGACGCGGCGACGATTGAAAAGAACCTTTTGGTACAGGAGATAAATGGCTCAGGAGGAGCTGTTGAAATAAAACGTTAAGACACGGTGGCCAGCTTGGGTCTGTGTTAACTGCCATTTCATACTGGAAGTGCTAAATATTTTATGAATCTTGAATACCCAGTGCATTTTCAATGTATTTGTTATTTATTTTGTTTAACTGATCAATGCAGACTTGTTGCAAGTCATGGCTCACCTACTACAGTTCACGACGGCCATTTCTCAGGTTAGTACACAAGTTAATCATTTGGGCCTAAAACATTTCGGTTTGGGGTTTGTTTACAATGTACTGAAATTGTGTATCGTTCTCCACCAGTGTTTTTTGTGCTTCCTTGTGGGATTAGAGAATGAACACCGACAGTTTGCATCTTTAAGGCACTGCTTGTTAAAGGGTGCATGGTGAGTGAACATCAAACACAATCGAATCATGTAGTACACCTTAATGGAGTTTTAATGAGGTTTCTACTTATTCAGCCTTAAAATTAAGCTTATATTGTCTATAAATAAGACGACGGTTTCTTGTGTGCTTTTGTCTGAGACAACAAAGACACTGACACACTGAAAGCTGAAAAAGAAATAAAGATGTCTCATCTGCCTCAAACGAGAATGACCATAGGTGAGTCTGCGTATATCAGTGTCTTGATTGAGAGTGTGAACAGCACTGATCTCCGCACTTAATAATGCTTTGGACTTCAGCCCTCTATCAGAATTCAAATCTACATTTTAAGTAATCCAGAAAGTGTTCTTCATCCTAGATGGGCTGAGGCTTTCAGCAAAAGCCCTGAAGAAAATCAGCAAGTGCCTTGCCCTAGACTGAAGAAACAACTCAAAAATCACTAAGGTCTGTTGCAATGTTTCAAACACTTGCTGGAAGGATTTTCGTCGCTATTACGTAAAACTGAAATTAAAATTAATTTGATCAGATGCTAAGGTTTAATTAAATGTAGCACATCACGTCCAATTTAAGCAGTTAAGGTTAACTGAATCAACAACAGCAAATTATTTTCAGGTATTTTCCATCAAACGAATTTAATTAAAATAATCTGGTCTCACTTGATCGAGAACACTTATAATGTAATGGTCAACAAGTTATTTCTTCTGTGTGTAAATGTGTCGTACGTATTTAACCACTTTTTTAGTGTCAGCCTATCAAGCAAATACGCTGCTTTGAGAGCTAAATTTAACAATGATGCAAAAAAAAACTATTGTCTCTCTCATCAAACAGGGTAGCTGATTTTTCCAAGGGGTGATAGGTTCCATGTATGATTCCTGCTTGTTTTATTGGTTTTCTAAGCTTTTATCTTGTGATTTGCGCTAGTTTGCCCCATATTACATACCCCTTGACTCTTTTCTTGTTTTTAATCATGATTCGGAGTCGTTCGCCTTTGTTTGGTTTTTGACACTTTTCCTGTTTAGTGCACTGCGATTCTGGCCCCTCATACTTATACATGTGACATTTAGACTAATAGCGGCCGAAAAATTCCTTAGAGCATGGATAAGCTTAGCATCAATGAGTCAATTTGCATATCTTTACATGTAGCCTCTTGTGTTGAATATAAACAAATCCTCAGAATAAATCTATTATTCGACAGTACATATTTTCCACAAACTTTGTGAATTTTAAAGACAGTTGCAAAAAGCCTTATATATGTAACAGGAAAATAACTTGAATGAACACAAAGAGTATAGATACTTGTCATTTTGCGGGAAATTATTTAGGAAAAACTGGCATTACGGATGTGACATTTTTTCATTATGAATGTGACATAACTGAAGCAGTCCTCCACTGAATACAGAAACCACACGCTTGCATGGTTAGTTTTTATATGAAACAATTCATAAAGTAATTAAGAAAAACCAACCAATAAAATGAGACTATCCTTTAAAATCCTCACATTCTAATGAATGTTTATTCGTATAAATAAAACAACAGAATAAATTTAAATTATAATATACATCACATATTACTGCATATATGTACATCACTTCTATATGATGCAAAATTTAAAAGATTTTTTTATTTGATCAGAGCAGTTATATACAGTGAAATTAAGACATCAAAGAACATTTTGAAAATATTTTTGTTCCTGTGTCCACAGCTTTATTTTCCCACAGTAAAGTTGACCTTTGCATGGAATTACTCTGTTGCTCCCGCACTTGGATCCTTCTCCCTACCATGGCTGTGACAGTGCCTACAAGATTCTTGAAAATGCAAAATGTAAATGACGGTCTATGTTTATGTATGACTTGTTAAGGATAATGCATATACCTCAAGACAACAAGGTAACACTTCACATGAGGCACAAGTAACTTAGTAACTCAAATACAAATTATGAACAAAGACAGTAACTGCATAAAATACATGAGCCATTATAACTGATGAATAATGGGCTAACACAGCCACAGACTTTCTGGTTAATTAATTCCTTGAGTAAAAGTGTACTGCTACATTATTTGTGCTCCCTCAAGTAAAGTGTTACAAAAAAAAGAAAATGAAACTTAACTTTTTATTGCAGTAACTGAATATTTCTAAAGTAATGGGGTATTTTCATGTGCGGTTTCTGAGAACTGTGTCAATAACTATAACCTTCAATCTAATTAAAAGAATGTAATCATTCTGGAATTCAGCCGTGTAACATTTTTAAAACTAGTACATATTTTACTTTTCCACAGTCAATCAGCCTTTTCCCCCGAAGACTCCCGTTGAACTGCAAAATCGCATTTGTCCACCTTCCAACTGCCTGTCCAGGATTGGGCCCAGGCGGTACCGGGCCAGAAGTCGGCCCCACGCAGCATAAGGCGGCGTACGCTCTGGCCAGGATGCCAACCCGATTGAGGGAGCACATGCAATCGTACAGGATGGGCGACGAGACACCAATTAGCTTAAGTGGATTTAGACTGCAGGAAGAAAGCGGAGAACCCAGGGGGATCACACACAGCACAGAGTTTCGCTTTTAGGGTTGTGTATCTCGTGAAGCAGTGGATGCCGATAAATGGCACATCAAGCTGCTAATTAATCATACCACTGGGCAATTTAACAATTGATGTTAGTATAGACACAATTACATCGCTGAATGCATTCGCTAACCTGTTACAACCACAAACACGAGCCCCAACATAAATTTCGGGAGTCATCAGAGCAAAGCAGATTTTAGCAGTAAATCGGGGAACGAGGGGTGGGGGGGGGGGGGAGGTTCTTACCACCACACGGAAAGAAAAAAATAATGTTAAATAAAACAGTGTTCTGGCCACAAACAGCTTGTTCCACTTTTTAATGCACCAGTAAAGCATGTCCAAGATGGAGACCTACGGAGTGTGATTGGTTGCCTCAGTATCGCATGGCCTAGAGATATGTCACAGGTGCCTTGTGAACTACCATCATTTCACACGGCAAAGACACAGCACTCTAAAATGAATGGCTCCTTCATACCAAGATCATCAACTAAAGCTTCAAAGGACGAGCGTGTTACTGAAATCACGAGGACCATCTGACTTTCACCAGGTGGCAGACAAGGTCCACACCCCTCCGGTGGGCCGCTTTCTGGAGGTAACATCGGAAATGACTTCATTTAGGTCGTTTGGACTTTGGTATTCGCCCAATCAAATATATTAATCTTTACAAAACTGTGGTGATGTAGGAAACAGGTCGCTAACACTTGCATTAAAACATGACACAGGTTTCCAACACCATGTAGACCAAACTAATACGACTAAAAAATGATTTCATGCCGGTTATATTAACGCCAAGCAGTATTTCAAACGGGAGAAATTCTGCTTTTTTTCCTTAAAGAAAAACAAAATCCAGAAGTACATATGACATCAACCATCTTATTTAATTATAAATGTTTTTTTTTTATCTGACTGATAAAAACATTAATACGTGAAATCTGAAAAATATAAGCAGTGAATCATTATCTGAATATCTATGGTAGGTAAAAATCGTAATCTCTTCCTATGAAAAGGAAAAAAGTAAAATATTTCACAATAAAGGATCACATTGCAATAATGTATCAGCAGTTAAATTATAAACACTCTTTGCATAAAACATGATTAGAAATCTTACTTTTCCAAACATAACCCTAACCCTAAACGCATACAATGAATGTTTTATAATGTGTGCTGTCATATATTTTTAAATAAACAATGCATGTACGATTCTAGGGGGAGAATCTGGGTTTACACGTTGATAAAAGGGTGAGGGTGTTAAGGAATACCTCTTCTCAGTGCAGTAGTCGCCCCTGTGTAGTACCACTAAGGTGACGTCAATCGTCCTTAGATATATATATATATATATATAGTTATTATACACAAAACTTAAGGCAGTAACCCTCTTTTTTGCCCTGTCATTTTAAAGTTAAAGCAGGTGAAACTGTTCGTCCGATTGAAAATGTCATTTATGGGGAAAATCCTGCCCAATTTTGCATTTAAGGTAGAGGTGATGGTAAATGTAATTTGTTGAGCAATAACTGTCACTCATCAAACTGTCTTATGGGCAATATGTCTCAAGCGTTTGCAAAATTTAAATCAATCGTGTCTTAAGCCAAGCGTACATTTTGCTTCGCATAATAAACTATCTCCACAGGCATACGTAATTAGCTTGCAAGACCTAACAATGAACTAGGATGAGGCATAAACAAGTTCCACTAAAGATAAGGGAAAGAATTAATGTTTCAATTTAATTTAAAACAATTACCCATATTGTTTGCATAAACAATCTGCTCAATTTTAGCCTTTTTATTTAAATTTCAAGTGAAATTTAACGATGGACTATACGTTTTTATATGTTAGCTAAAATACAAGGAATTATAATATGTTTGTTTTTGTGCCTACAAAACGTGCAGGCTTTGAAAAAAAGGATTATGATATTAGTATGCCGCAGGCATGCATCTATTAAAGACTGCAGCAATGGCAGCTTTACTAGCAACCTGAAAAGAATACTGCGCATTGATCACCGTTCATTTTAAAATTAACTAAAAAAGAACGGAAGTGGTCCAGCTGACACACGAGCAGACGGCTGTAGCATCCATGCAGATTTTTTTCTTTTTTTAAAAAAACCTCGAAATGTTGGCTTTACCTTGAAATCCAAAGAGCAAAGCGAATCCCACGATCCAAATGATGTGTATCCAGAAGCTATTCATGTTTTGCTCTTCTCTTCGGCAAGTCTTTCCAAGCAACACGCAATAAATGTCTGGTAGGTGTCCTGCACGTTTTTCTCCTTCGGCTACGGCCGTCGTATTTTCCGACTACCAGCGATGTTTTCCAAGGCTCTGTCCCGATACTGCAGCGCGGTATGACAACTCAAGAGCTGGCATAAAGGAAAAACAGACCTTCAGCAATCACGTCCACTCAGAAAGCTTATTTTTACAATCTATTTGGCGCTGCCACCTGGCGGTGTTGCGAAAACTGTTCATTTTCAGGCTCCATAATTATCACGAAATGCATAAATACACGAAAGTCTATATTAAGACAGGTTAAACATTAAGAGCACAAAATTTTATTAGCTGTACTTTTTCGGAGGGGGGAGGGCTGTAAATATGTTACGGCCATCCCACGGAGAAAGTTGAGAAAGGAGTAAACGTCTGCATAGCCCAATTTTATCCCAAAATAACGTTCAATTTGCATTAAAAGTATAAACGAATACAAATATATTATTTAAAGATATAAATCGCAGAGCATGTATGAATTAAATAACAGTACGTGCAGACGCCCCTAAAAAGCACTGAATTCTTTGTTAATGATATACAAAATGAACAACATACAGTAAAGGAATTTTCTGAAGAAACTTTGGAAACCTCTCGGGGGTCTTAATTTTACTTATGGTAGCCCTACTGGAGCCTAAAAATGAACAGCATTCCACTTTTATGATGCACGTCCTACAGTTTTCCATATGCTGTACACCTTACAGACAATGGAAGGACAGCAACAGGACGCCAGGATCCGAATTTGTCGGTAAAATCAATTTTGAAATTCAGCCACAAAACGCTTTTAAAACTCTTCTTGTTTGATAAAACAGGAAAATCCAACAAATCAAAATGAAACGAAATGATTGTTTAGCTTTGCCAGATATGTTTTTGATTGTTTATACTCTAAGAAAAAAAGGGTTAAAATGTGTAACTGGGGCTGCCTTTGTAATTGTATCTTTTCCCAAAATGTTCCTCAGAGTTCATTCCTGTACCTTAAAAAGTAAAGTTACCTACAGCTAAGGGTACAATTGGCAGAACCTTGAGGGACAAATTTTTACCCTTTTTTTCTGAGAGCGCAATAAGCTGGTGTGTTTCGAACAAGGACAATATATTGGATATTATGGAAAATGTCTGATCTATAAAAATGTTACTGAAACTTTTTAATTGTCATTATCCCATTTTAGGATACAATCTTCATAGATTTGGGCGTTGAAAGGGCACTTGTATATATTTATGAACCTTGTTCATAAACATATACAAATTAAATTTGTTGTAAATTAATGTATTAGAACATCATTTATCATAAACCTTACATACTGTAATAATCAGTTAAATGTCGCACTTATTTATATGACCTCTGCTGTATAGGAGTTTGAGCCAACTATGACTAATAAGGTTTTGCAAATACAATGAAATATCTATGCAAACAACCTACTCCCCTAAGCAGCAAATCATATTATTCCGTGCTTCATACATAGAGCATGTAGAGAGAGTCAAAAAGCTTTAGAGAGAAAGCCTTGGAATGCAGAAGATGCCCGAAGACTGCATGGTGAGATTGTGGGTGATTCCAGCATCTCAGAAATTCCAACCGCAAGGACCGGGTTGGGAAACACCGGTGTAGAGATTACAGAAAATGACACGATAAACAAAACACCCAATCAATGACGTTTTCTGTCTGTAATAAGATGTGAAGACACACTATTAATCAGAGAAGTCAGGGAGGAACGACCAGATTCACTGATTATAACATTAAAAGGCTGGTCGGAACTCTGAGTCTTTTGGTCCAAAGCACTTTTAGTTAGGTCTAGGTAAAGTGCCCATTGGGTGTGTTTAAATACACCCACCTGCTGCTTGTCTTTAGCCCCATTTCTGGCTGCTTTTTTGGATTCAGACCAGGTGACTGAAGAAGCCATTGAAGTGTGCTGATCTCATTGTCATGTTCATAAAATCAAAGTTGACTCGTTCTGTGTAACATGACGCGTTTTCCTGCTGGAAGTAGCCATTAGATGATTGCGGCATTTAAACGAAGCTCGAATGGTATTAGGCAGCCCAATGCGTGCCAAGGAAACAATAAATCATTACACCATCACCATCCGCCTGAACTGCTGACACGAAGCAGGTTGGGGTCTCTGCATTTATGCACTTAGCACCAAATTCTGACCCGACCATGTATATCACTGCAGAAATTGAGATTCGTCAAGAGCAGAACCTGCTCTGGTCTTCTGCTGCTGTAACCTCAGTGTCCTCTTCTTAGCTGAGAGGAGCAGAACCTGCTCTGGTCTTCTGCTGCTGTAACCTCAGTGTCCTCTTCTTAGCTGAGAGGAGCAGAACCTGCTCTGGTCTTCTGCTATTATTACTCATCTGCTTCGGGGTTTGATGTGTTGTGCATTCAGAGAGGCACCACTCTTGTAAACTGTACTTTTTCAAATTAGCTTTCCTGTCACACCAGTCTGGTCATTCTCACCTGACCTCCATTACCAACAAAGCATTTCCACAGAATAGCCGCTCACTGTTTTTTTTTCCATGCACCATTCTCTGTAAACTCTCCACCGTGCAATGGTGAAAGTCAATTAAAGCGCCTTTTCTACTGTTTCCATATTTTATAACATGTCATTTATGAAATATTTTCATAAACTGAAGCCTTTGATCGGTTTCTGAATGATGTCTTTGCAAAGACGTGTTGCTAAATATTTGCATGAACAAGCATGTGTAAAGCTGTCTCTAATAGTACATACAAAATTGGTAATCTGGTTTTAAATTCACAGAGTAGCAGGCAGATAGAGTATTTTTTTTCCGTCCTCGGCCTGTTACTGAGTTGCTGTGAGGCATGCTGTGATCGCAAATCATCCTTAAGAAAGTAAAAATGGGGAATATGAATAATGAAATCAAAGTACTTGTGTGTTACTACAACATCTGTGGAAAAAGAAGGAAAACATACCAAAGGAAAATAATGAGGTTGTCATTTACAAATTCATGCCTTCCTTATTACGATACTATATAAGGAGAGAAAATGCTTGCACTTGTGCTTTTAGATGTATGCTAAACGAAGTTGGTGTAATGAAAGGTTTGATTAAGCCTGGAAATGAAGCAATACAGTACTCCTTAATTATTTGTCATATAAGTTTCTTCTTCCGAAAACTCACAGTTATAATTAATCATCATTAACGGCAGTGAAAATAAACATCATTATGTACACCCTACAAGCCTGCATGTTGCACGCATGTTTAAATTTGTGATGTCTCATGTTTATTTAAAAGAGAAACCAGTGATGGCAAAGGTCCAGAATAAATAGTGGAATGGTGGAATGGACACCAGTTTGTTGGAAACAGGGAGGACCATTTTCCTGCAATTTCAAACCATCCATCTTCCAGCCACTTATCCAGTACGGGTCGCAGGGGGGGGGGGGGGAGGGTTATTTCAAGAAGAATAGGACACCAGTAGCACCAGGGAACATCCTGAATGGCAATTTCAAAACAGCAAGCTAACCGCAGATTGAATAACTGATAAATAAGCATACTACTAATGGAGACAAATATTGTCAAAGCCACAGAACATAATTTAAAAGATATATCACTTTGTTAATAACTCTCTAAATGATTTGCGCGGAGACTGCCAAAATTAATATACCCCAAACTGCATCCATACACCGACTGCCAGGTCATTTTCCCTGTCAGACTATTCATATTTGAGAGGTCGGTCTCTGATTTTTTTTAGGGGTGACGGGATTGGGCTGACTCACCATGAAGCATATAGATGAGATGGCTGGGTGGTGCCAAAAGAGGAGAAACGGTACAGCCAAGAATCAACACCTGACCAAGCAAGCAAGCCTGACCAACCGCAAGAGAGCAAAATGAAACACTGTGTAGAATGAGCTTGGTTAGAAAGTTGAAACTTGAGGTGTAGGTGATTATTGAGGACAGCCATCTGGAGTTGAACGTGGTGGTGAAGGACAATGATACTTGCAGCAGGTAACATGTGTAGCAGAAACTGGACCAGACTGCCTTAGAGGGCGGGGTGGCTCTGAGGCATGGGATCTGTTCTGGTAGTCAGAAGGCTGCCAGTTTGAATCCCATGAAAGCCAGCAGTGGTTCTATTCTGCTAGGTCCTTCAGCAAGGCCCTTAACCTGCAGTTGCTTCGTCCTGGGTGTGACATTAATCTACATCCAGCCCTGCAAGCAGGTCCTCCAACTTACAGGGGAAAAATATGGTTTGACGGTAGGATTGGCGTTCCAGCCGTCAGAAATGCCCCACTGGTGTCCGGCTGCACTCAGGTTCTCATCCCCGGTTTGTCGTGTGGTGGGTCCGGCAACGTGCTGCATCAGTGTGTGCTCTCTCTCTCTCTGCCTTATCAATGCCGTGCAATTGTGCATTGTAGATGTTAACGTAAATTGTCACTTTATTTATGCAAAAAGACGTCACAATTAAATAATGTTCATGAAAGGAACTTTCGGTAACACTTCAGTCAAAACAGTCACGTATAAGACATTATAGATACCTTCATACCGCAGTACAAAGCATTCTTATACTGACCATTATAACGCATTATGAAGTGTGCATTATAGATGACAGCTTCATAGAGCATTCATAAAGCATAATAAACATGACTATACTATGTTATACCTTTTTATAGTTATAGACATTATATACTATATAGTATATACAGTAATACTGCATGAATGGATTATAATGCATTATGAAGGCATCTATAATGCATTAAGATGACTGCTTTAAGTAAAGTGCTACTGAACTTTTAAGAGTGTGTTCTCTACCTAGTAAGCCCAGAAAAAAAGCATGCTAGTCCTAATTTCCCTTGCTATTGGCAGATTACCGTTTTTTGTTGCTCAGTATCTACTTTATCCTTTAATATTGGCTTAAACTCCCTATTTTCATACTTTACCTTCTACTGTTTGTCCTGAAAAGATGTTGCCTCCAGGTCCAGACCCATGGCACCTCCTTCTTCGTGTCACATGGTTCTGTCCAGCTGTGAAGATATTGACTGATTAACTGCAGGTGTGAGCGTTGATTTTGTTAATTCCTCTGGGGATTTTTAAACTGCAAGTGTAGGTTTACGGTTATGGTTTTAAAATAGATTGATAAATTATTTTACCCCCGTCCTTGCATCTCTGTTAGAAGATTAATGATTGTACTGATATGATTTTTGTTGACTTCTGCACCATGTAGGTCAAAAAACAAAATATATTTTTTTTAAATCAGACAGTAAGAGCTTTTTTGCAATATAGAGAAAAAACAGCTTAACAAGGGAAGCCAAGTCTGCTTCCTCCCATACGTGATTAGATCTGGAGTTTGCTGGCTGACTACTAAAGGCTGCACAATGTATGAGAAATTATGATGTTTTTTCAGGAATATTGTTTTGCGGTAAAAGGGGCCTGTGTTGTAGGCAGTCTAGGAAATGCAGAAGAGAGAAAATGAGGGCAGAACAGGAAGAACTATGTTCTGGGAGAATTGGTTTCTCACTCTGGTGCTGAACTACAGCCAGGTAGATCTATTTCGACAGCTGGGTACATGAGGGACACAGAGGAAACAGGCTCACAATATTGATACAATAATAGTGAAATATGTCTGAACAAATTTAGGAACTGCTGTTCTGGGTGTCTTTCAGGGGGCTGCGGTTTGTTCTTTGTACGACACTTGGATATTTTCTGACATACCGGAACCAACTGAATTTTACTATATGTATCTATTTTGATGGGTAAAGGGACACATATAAAGATATGAATTATATAAGGTCAGTGGCATTTGACCCTGTATTTTTATGTCTCGATTAGTTGCTGCAAATTTGCTGTTGGGACCCTTCTGCTCAGTCGATGGTGCATATAGCAAGGATAGCTGCAATTCTTGACTGCTAAATGTCCAATCAGTAAATAGAATTTCTGTATACATCTTTTGCATAAACATGCATGTTAGACTTCACACCGATCATACATCTAATATCTGAAATCCTGCAAAAAACAAGGTCTCCCAACTTAACACGTATCTGGATACTTAATATATTTCCTATTTAATATTTAATATGTTTCAGTCTGTGTTCCTTTATGCTTATGTTATGGTATTTGTGTTATTTACGGTAATAAACAATCTGCATGAATGAACCTTTGGATGACGGAAGTGTGATACAGAAACACAAATGGGAGTTCTCAAAATGTGGGACAATGGAGCTTTTTGGCATTTTGAAAAATTGCTTTGAATGCATTACTTGAAACACCTTCTAATCCAAATGCAACTCCCTGGATATCTATATATGGGCATACTCAGTCAACTCCAGAAGTATTAGCAATGCTTAATTTGTTGGGCAGAGGATGCATGGGAGTGAAAAAAAAAAAGGCACCTGAGACCCGCTGTGAAATATGGTGGCGCACCGCTGCTGTGGGGCTGCTTTGCTGCAGGTGAAGATTAATGGCAGAATGAATTCCGCTAAATACCAGGAAATTTTAGACCAAAATGTATCGCCCTCTGCCAGAAAGTCGAAAAGCAGCAGTTCAACAACATAATGACCCTAAAATTAACACTGGAATTTTTTCAATGGCCATCCAAGTCTGCAGATTTGAACCTAATTGAAGTCCTGTGGTGTGACTTGAAGCAGGCCGTCGACAAGTACAGACCCAAGAATATTAAGGAACTGGAGATGTTCTGTACCTTTAAGACGGCATTGTTCTTGTGAAAGCCTGTTGCAGCAATTCAGTCTTCTCAATGCTCACAGCTCTGTTTAAATGAGATTCAAAACTAATCACCACTGGCTCACAGCAAGATCTCATGCCATCCCAATTAAATGATTACCAATCAGAAACAGGCGTGACACCCATCTCATTTATGCCTCATAGTAAACAATATTTCCCCATGTCATGGGATCTTACACATTTTTTTTAAATGAAACAATTTTGTTGGATTCAGTATTGACTGCAGGGGATGGTTTTAGGTTTAATTGAATCAGATTGGGCAAAAGTTATATAAGAAATTAATTTTATTTCCCCTTCATATTAATTTCAGCATGGTGATGGGTTTCTTGGGCAGTGTGCCAAAGAGCACAAAACTCACGTGACATGAGGATTTAGCAGTGAACCAGAATTGTATTTTATGGTTGCTTTTGGAGGGTCGGTGAATCGTTGGTGAGGGTTAACTTGCAGAAGAGGAACATGAGTGACCTCCTTCTTATAACGCGCTGTCAGAATCCATTTAGCTGACATAGGAACCTTCTACAAGTGCGTGACATAGCAACAAAGTTTCAAATTTGAAATCAAAGTATCATTACTGTCATGATCCATTGCTCATATGCTGAGATGAAGTTATAATATTATTGATTATACTGCAAGAAACATATATACATGACATATAAATATGAAATACATCTAAACATGAGATGTGGGACAATACACAGAAAAATATCATTAAAAATACATTTAATAAAATACAGTTTAATGTCAGGTAGTGCATAGGGGGTAGTGTGTGGCTCTGGGTCTGTAACCAGAAGGTTGTCGGTTTAAATCCCAAGGCTGAGTGATGTCACAAGCAGACCCATGAGCCAGGCCATTAACCCCAGTCACTTTAGGGCCTCGGTCTGTTCCTGTTCTCGAAACCCCTTGATTACTATTGAGACATCATCAAACCAGTATACTCTGTACCGTTGTTCCTCAATTGGTGGGTTGTGAAACCATTTTCGCCGTGTTCTAAAAACATGTGTACGAGTAGCACCCTGGAGGATAGAACTCCTCATTTCAATCAAACTCCTCGGATTCAATGGAGTGGAGAGCGAAACACAAAAGATACCCATTTTGACTCTAACAAAGGGACTAACAGAGTGAGGAGACGGCCCTTACCAAAGTGCTCCACAGAATAAGAAGAGCTCTATAGCATCTGGTCGACTCCACATGAATCCATACTCCCCATAGGAGCCATTAGTCCAAGCCAGGAGACACCAGGGGGACTCTTTGTCGTCTTCCTGACGATGACAGTGGTCCTGTGGAACATGGAGGCACTTCATGGTTCTCTCTCTCCATCCCAAGAATGCAGACCTCAGGCGTAACACCTCAATCACGGACCCTGCCGATGCCGGTGATGGTTTCTGCTGAATTTTCTCACCAAACGCATGCTCAAATACATTTACAATAGGTGGGTGAACATGCGCTTGAGAAGCTTCTGCCATTTAGTTGTGATTATGAGGGAGATTCTAATGCTACCAGCTGTTAAATGCGCTGACACGTCCCTCAGTCAGACATGCCGCCCCCTTTATACCCTGTGCTGTTTTTCCCTAAACACAACTCTTGAATACTGTGATTTTCTTATCAAAACTGCCTCCAGTCGGACTGGGAATTACCTTACTTGGTATAATCAGCCCTGCAAACCCAGTTGCCCGATCCTGACCTCTAACAGAAAGAGAACAGAGCAGAACAGAAAGGTGCTGTGTGTTTCTGTTTGACCAGGAAGAAATTGATGGGAAATTAGAATATCAAGGTCAATTCTTGGGGAACAGTACTTATAATTAACCGTCATACCATTTTGCCAATCGTCGAACGTATGTTTCCCTTCTCATAATTTCTGACAACTCTTATTGGGACAATGGGCATCCATGCTAGAAGTTAGGCATACATCCATAGCATCCATAAACAGTACCTGGGTATGTAAGAAGTGCACCTACCTGTGGCTGCCAACAGATTAGCAAAGTGCTTCTTATCTGTCCCATTATATAGCATGCGAGGGCCATGTATGCCTACCCTAGAGCTTCTCCTCAACACAAGACAATCTGCTCATGGAGACATTGACTTTAACCACATCCAGGACATTGGACTCTGCCACCCTGAGCTGCGTGGCATGATTAGTTTCCATTGAATCACTCGGAAAATTTAGCTACAGCCAAATGCATTATGAATTGGGCTGTATCTGTAAGATTGGCTTGGAGTTTATGCTTCCACAACAAAGTGCAAAGTAAAGACAAAGTAGATAATTTTTTAAAAAATGAAAATTTTAAAAGTAAAACCTGCCCACATCACACATGTAGTTCATTTAGTAATATAATAATTCAAAAAAGGCAATTTAACTTGTCTTAGAATTTCTTATGCTGGCTTACAGTCTATGCCTCAATTACCTTACCAGACAGTTTATTACACCCATCCTGCTATAGATCATGTGTTGCCTCCTGCTTAATAGTCCATTTTAAATCCATGCAAATATACTACCTTGGATTCTAGCTCTACCAAATTAATCTTTAAAGAGCAAGTAAATGAGCTTGCAGGCAACAGAGTTACCACTGTGACACACTAATTAATAATTAATCCATCCTTCTTCAATCCTCTTTTGTGGGTCAGGGTCTATCCCAGCCACGCAGTAGGAGTACAAACTGGACTGGGTGCCAGTCCTTCACAGAACGTACCAGTAGAATCGCGCATAAGAGGCATCAATTAGCCTAAGTGCAGTGCTTTTGGACTGCGGGACAGAACGCAGCGGAAATGTGTCACCTCTAATGTAATTAATATTTTGAGCAATTTAATAATTATTCGATGGTGATTTGATTCACAACTGCAAATACATTTATAAATTATCATGGCAAGGTCAGTGGATCTACAGTCATCGATTCCATTTACTAACTCGTGTATCTAGAAATTCAAATGTAGCCATTGTTATCTACTTTAATAACCTAATGCGAAAGATCATAGTTGACCTTGATCGATGACACTCCCTGAAGTCCCCCCTCGAGGGCAGAATCTCCGCTGTGAGAATACATGTTCTTCCTTGACTTAATTTCCTACATTTTATGTTCCTTTTTTTTAACGTCCTAAATATATTGAAGTCAATTCCCTAATATGCATGTTTATATGGAGTAGGAAGCCTGCCAGAATATAGTTGATTACACTGCAGCACCAGAAGCGATCAGGAGGCCATTTCCTGCCAGACGTAGGGCTCTGTTACGTATCTATTCAGATCACTTTGAGGACTTGCTAAAAAAGCAGCGTTAGAGCCGAATACGCATGATCTTTAAATCAAATCAAATCACTTAACACTTGATAGAGTACAGGTGAGTGGAAGAACTTGTGTGAAAACTTTACACACCGTTTATGATACAAGTTAAACCTCCTTTCTGGGGGTGATCATTCATATGTTCTCCCTGGAGAGATACAGATATAATTACATTTGTCTTAAACATGCACTCATTGACAGATGTATCAGTTAAAACATATTTTTAGTAGCGATACATTCCATTACACCACCTGTGAGTCAATAAGCTAATTGTAGGTCACCTCCTCAGTATTGTGCTGACCGCAAGCTCAGCTTTTTCTTTGCTATATCTATGGCATTTAACTGGGGCCAACCCTAGGTCTTCTGCCTCCCTCCCCTGCACAGGGCAGCGGAGAACAAATTTAGTCAATTAATTTATATTAAAAACATTTCAGCAGCATATGGTATCTGGCTGCTAGCTAGCTAGTTGGCAAAGCACAAGAAAAGTGATATATTAAAATTTGTGTAAATAACTGTAATATCACGGAATGTAGACAGATTTTTCTCAGTTGGCGTTTTGCGTCCCCTAATCAAACGGCACCCTAGGCGATCGCCTATGCAGCCAATAGGGCAGGCTGGCCTGAGCACGACTCAGCGGATGTCCCAGCTGAGTGCATGGCATCTGTACTACCGCAGCCTTATTTATGACAGACTAAGCTGACTCTGGATTCAAACACATAGTCAGTAAGTCAAACATGGAACAAATGTCATTCGTGTAAATTTAAGAATGTATGAATTTTGAAAACACACACCATAAAAGCAGAAAGTGTGACATCTATGGTCGCATGTATATTTGGTTGCGGCACGAATGGTTAATTGAATGCACACCGTGATGTTAAGCTGAAGGACCTCCAGCATCTAAACCACATTACTCTGCTTATTCAAAGAACAGGGATCACTCACTCAATTTTGTTTATTCAGAGAGACAATCAATCACAAAACTGAGAAAGTTATGAAAATAAAATTTATAGTTTCACGTTCTTATCACAGATGTTGCCTTTTCACCCCACCTATATACATATATTTAACTATCCAGTTAATATCCCGGCGACGTCAATGTCCTGCATGTGGCAGCAAGGACTGAAGGAAAGAGTAGGCTACCTGCCAGAAAGACAGAGAAGGAAAAGATGCATATCGAAACCTGTTAACACAAATCATACTGTATACGGGCTTTACTTTTGTTGGAGTCGAAAATCTACCTAACTCCACCGGGTCTGTTTATGAGAAGAGATCACTCTTGGAGTCTCAGGAGGA